>JAEAOA010001418.1:130000-637500 GCA_016746295.1 Potamilus streckersoni
TTGATAACAGTGTGGGTCACTGACCATTACGGTGGGGAAAAGTGTCCAGTATTTTAAAAATATGCTTAAACCTATAAGTTACAGGTGGGTTCAATATGGCAGTTATCGTGTTAAACTTATACACAATTTTAACATCACTATTCCTTAATGGTTATACTTGTAAACTTTAGTCGTTATGTTAACCCCTTAGGTGAACTAATCGCCACATACAAGTTTTGTTTCTTTTCTTTTCTCCCACTGCCACTTTTCCTAAATGGATCTAATAAGCACAGGTTTATATTTAAGATTTATTTATCAAAGTGTTATGTTTCCAGAGAGTGATCCAAATTTGTACAAATCACCTGCTTCAAAAAGACCTTTTTCCGCTCCATGTACAAGTGTAACCAATCAGAGGGAGCCGTTTCGATGCGGCACACCTACCGTTGCAGAACATAACAAAATCTCATTCAGAAGAAGACTTGACTATGGCGAAGCCGTCAGGAAGCATGTGTCCAGACCAAAGTCGGCCACAGACTTTTTTTGTAAGTCAAAATGACTCGTGTACATTTACTTAAATGCCATTTACAGTTTAGTTTTAGAAATACGTATATTAATTGCATGATAACCCGCCCCTTAAATAATTAAATTAATCTATCCGCTCAATTATCCAGTAATATCTGAGACTAACATGCAGGGTGTTAAATCCTGTCCGGGTTATTATTTTGTAACAATGGTTGTACAAATCCATTCTCTTAGGGAAAATATAACACACGTAGTATCTTTAAAAAGCTATTAGTGTTGTTATTAATTCGACAGAAGAAAATCGTGTCCGTTTTTCAATTATAAAATGATATGGATTTCTTTTGAGAGAAAAAGACGGGGCATGAACCTTTTCTTCATAAAGAACTTTAAAATAGCACTGTTTTCCAGCAAAACTATTGCCTTGAATATCATGATACGTCTCAAATAGAACACGTGCCTCTTTGATAACTGCATTTTCCACGATCAACACATCTCTGAGTCTTCGAAGTCGCGAACTGATGCAGGAGCAAGCTGGCACGTGCGTTCTGAGCCACGATATATCCAGTACTTGTCGTATACATTTTAATTTGCACATATTTATTATTTATGTATTTTGTACCCAACACAACGGTACGTAAAATTAAAATTTCTGGCGAGTATTGCCTATGACTTGAAGGTAGTCCTAAATACAATAAATCACAATCTCAAATATCAATTTCATAGACATTTTACGCGTACTGAGAAAACCTGAAGTGTATTAATTTACTGGGTCAGGAGACATGGTTATTTAATTATAACCAAAACGCGACCTTTACGGAAACAACCTAGTGAAATTTTGTAAACAGCTGTGACGTAACTGGATAACGGCACAATAAACAAGATTACCAATAAAGTGTGCTTTTCACAACTTTTAACACCATTTAATTTTCATTAAAATGTTACTCTTATGTTTATGTTTATCATTTATTTTCTTTTAAAAAACTAATGTATGGAATCATTTATTGAACATCTATAGGAGAGGTAAAAGTAATGCTATTTTGTATAATAAATAGTGCAAATTAGAAATCAAGTGAAGAGATTATTAGAGAGACAAAATCTAATTGTTTTATTTATTTAAAAAAATAGAAGAAAAAAAAACAACCCCCAAAAATGATGACTATAGTTGAAGTCAGTCTAATTCAGTTCTAAATAAAACGTAATGCTAACATTGTACTGACTATGAATGGTAGCAACTGCCATAGTCTGTGTTCTATTCCAAATTATTTCAATCATTTCTTTGCTAATGTAGCATGTACTCTCATTGAGCAATTACCATAAACTTAAAAATACACTTACAATAGAATAAATGTTCGTATAATTTTAAAACATTTTTCAAGGTAAGAAATGCTAATAATAACACACTCAAATTTCAGCCTGTTAGTGAAGACTTTGTTTACAAAGAACTGAATAACATTAATCTATATACAAGTACAGGTCTTGACAATTATCACGCAAGGTTTATAAAATGAAAGTAATATAAGCATTATTATATCCAAGATTTTAGATAGAGTAGTCTGTGGTCAGACTTTTTAACTGAGAATAACTTTAGAAACTTTTCTAGTCATATTAAGATCCAGACGTCCAAAGGTTTCTACACTGGAATGATTTTATGTTCGAATTAAAACAAAATTCTACACAGTGAATCATAATATACTGTATTAAAAAAAAACTGAATTAGGAATTACATCTATTGAATGGTTTTAATCATATCTAATAGATTCAAAATCTGTAAGTATTGACAATACTGATTTCAGATCTTGTTGTGTATCTCAGGGTAATATTTTAGGACCTCTTCTTTCTTGAGCTATGAGAATGATATGGCAATTGCATGGAATCTGTAATCGGTAATATCAGCAATCTATCCCTAACATTAGTGACCTATCCCTAACATCAGTGACCCATCCCTAACATTAGTGACATATCGCTAGTTTCGCAAATAAAGATCGTGGCGCATATTAATCAACTCCTTTTTGAACTGATAATGTTTAACTAGAAAAACAATTTGCTGAAAACTGATGTCCATACTTCTGATAGGCGACAATTATCGTCATAGACATAGTCCGATGACTTCTTTTATTTAAGATTAATAATTTGTTTGTCACCACAGGCGTTGTTTTGACTGGAATGATATTGACAATGTGCGTATTAATAGCAAGGAGTTAGAACAGACATTATCTTGAAACCTTAGAACAGATATTACAGTGAGTCCTTGAACAAATATTATCTCGAGTCTATAGAACAGATATTATCGAGTCCTTAGTACATATATTATCACGAGATCTGAGAACAGACATTATCGCAAGTCCTTAGAACATATATCTTGAGTCCTTAAAACAGACATTATCGTTAGTCCTTAAAACAGATATTACAGTGAGTCCTTAGAGCAAATATTATCTTTGCGTCCTTACCAATGTGCATATTAACAGCAAGGAGTTAGAATTATAGGTTACTGCATTTGTATGGGAAAATATGAACGAGTTTTTCGGATGATTATACTGCACGACTTTGGGAGTGCAGTATATCCATTCGACAAAACGAGTTCATATTTCCCCATACAAATGCAGTAACCTTTTTATTATATGCTCATTTTCTTATTCTTCCCAATGCTTAAATATATAAACAAAAATACACTACAATAAACAAAGTAACCAAATGTATGCCGTTTTCCAAACTAAATATACAAGCGTAGCTACATCATTACACATTATTAATGCGCATGTAAATCCGCCCAGACAAATTTGAAGATGGTCGCGCGCTAGATGTAAGTTTTGAAAGAAAATGGCGTTTGGTATACTTAAAATTGAAATTTGGAGTAATATTGTTAATGAATACGCAATGCAACAACTTTTCCATTTGATCTGGAATGAATACGTTTTGGTATTTTTGTCGATTCAACGCAATTTTGTGATTATGGTCTTGATTTATCTACATGAAGTAACTTACATCAGATTCCAGCAACGTCTGCCAATTTAATCGTATTGATGTATGTTGACATTGGCATGCGTATTTCTGTTCTGTCATTGAATGATTTAGATCATAATGTTGGAAAATTGAAACCTTTCAATTGCAATTATCGAAAAGATTGTGGAATTTAAGGTTTATTTCATTTTGAGCACAGTAACGAGGATGCAATTGCACTTGTAATATACTTGAAATTTCAGCAATTTCGAAATGTACAATCAACCTTGAAAACCCATGACATGGCTCATGTAATTCGGATTTCAGGAACTACAAATGTATATTTAGAGGAAATTCAGTATGTAAAATTTTAAGTATATTTTTGCCATTTTTATTACCAGCTAAAGAAGACAGTTTATGTCTTTTTACTTGCGTATTATTGTGAGGACCCTGTATGGCGTCTATAGCTAGCCCAAATCTGAAACATTGTATCTAAAGTTAACGCGGAATGTGCCAAAGCAGTTTGTATGTGTCAGTCTATGGTACATTTCCTGGTATGTGGCAGTCCATGAAATATCTGCTTTAGTTCATTCATAAAAGAACTGTTTACGTTAGAAAATAGTTCCTTTTTCTCATTTATATAGTATGAATATGGTGCGAGGAGTGCATTATCGGGGAATACTGAACGATTCTGACAATGTAAAGCTAACGGAGGAAAACATGAGCATATAATAACAAATAGTATTGTGAGTCATTGCGATATAACGACAAAAGCAAAATATGTCCTTTTTCATAATGATTGTTTAATGACCGGACTTTTTGTGGTACATGATTTTAAAAAATTTAAACTAATGAGAGACTGGTGTTATTTCACGAAAGGTCCCATATGTACGTATATTTGAACGATATGTGGTTAGGGTAAAAAAGGAAGTTAATAGGTGTTATGTAACAATTTCATATGCAGAATATTTGTTTAAATTTACAAACACAATGTAATCTTGATTGCTTTCATTTTGATAGTTCAATACTTCCTTTTAACCGTTTCTCTCTCAATCCATATGATTATTACTCTCTCTCATTATATATATATGTATGTATGTATGTAATCATACATACATACATGCATGCATGCATGCATTCATACATACATACATACATACATACATACATACATACATACATACATACATACATACATACATACATACATACATACATACATACATACATACATACATCCATCCATCCATCCATCCATCCATGCATGCATGCATGCATGCATGCATGCATGCACGCACGCACGCACGCACACACACACACACACACACACACACACACACATACATACATACATACATACATACATACATACATACATACATACATACATACATACATACATACATCTATGTGTATGTGTGATTAATAAAACTCTATTTTATTCAATTCATTAGCTCAGTTGGAGAAACAGAGGGAGAGAGAAGCCAACATGCGCCGAGCACTGTCCAGAATGTCGGCACAACAAGTCAGGACGCAGCCGACGACCGCTGACACGCAGAGCTTCGTAATGCGGGTCAGACCTCAGATGGCGGCAGCGCGGCTAACGTCGCCTCTAACGTCCGTCCCTTCGAAAGTAGTCTCGTCCCCCGATGGAATATCCACTTCTATCGCTACGGTTATCTTGGATACGTCAAAGAAATCACCAACGACGAAAAAGTTTGAAATCAAAACACCAACAAATTATACCATACCAGTAAGTAAATAAAATGATAACTCAGTCATAACCTTTTACAATCATTACAAAAATATTTTCATCTGTAGCTATTTTAATGCGTTGGCTGGTACTCTTGTTGTTGTCTTTCGATTTAACAAAACTACACATATTGCCATTCTCTCATTTAGCTTGACTGTTCCTTGTTATGCTACTGGATAATGGATAGTATAAAACTTTCTTTATAAGCAGTCAAGTTGTCTTAATTCATTGAACATATGAACTCAGAATAAAATCCTGGCACTTTGCTTTGCCCAGGCACCACGTAAATTATCTAAGATGGATTGAGGCAGCGGTGAAAAAGGACTGCTTTAAATCCTAATCCTCCATCATGATTTGGCATGAACTCGAGATAGTCTTGGGTTTTGGGGGGACTCTGTTTTGCATTTTTTTAATTTTATCATCTGCGATTTTTTCCCTTGCAGGTATTTCAAGCATTAAACATAAAAGATGCACCAAGGATGTATTATAAGTAAGATTTTATTTCAATCTTTCGTTGTCATGGAAACTAAAGCTTTGATGTTTGAAAATAGTTTTTGTAAGAGTCACTTTCACGGCACATAAACGAAAATACTCTGCAGATATCAATTTTGAAATAACGTCAAACTCATCGTTCTTTTGGATTTTAAAAGTATTTTTAAAATTCAACAAAATTTAATGTAATAACATTTTAAAATCTCCTTAAAATTATTAACCGACGTCCACAGAAGCGAGTTAGAGTTAAGTTGAGATTCTGTTTTCACAAAGTGTGACCGTTCATATCTGACGTGAAAATATTAGCCAGGATAGCTGTACATGGTAACCATAAATATTTAGAATGTTTCGCTATGTTTTTTCTTATGAAAATAAAAGATTTAGTTAAATGTAAATTCAAATATTTACTTTTGTTTTACGATATGTATCGTAGAGTCTTCTATGATTATATGCAACTGTTAGGTTAAATATAATGACCTATTTTTCAGACCCTGGAATGGAGACAAACTTCCTGTTGCTGAAATTCCTAACAGACCTAAAACACCAATATTCAAATAAAGAGACCTCTGTTACAATTGACTTTTTCACCAATTTTTGCCTTCGATCTCATAAATGGATTGTTTTTGTTCTCTATATGCTGCTTGCATGAAATAAGCGTGCATATATATTGTTTCTTTCTTTTTCTGTGTATTTATTTATGAATAAAATTGTGACGTTTACTAGCATTTCGAGATCTTTTTACGCCATCATATTTTAAAGAGTTTATTCATTACATGTAGCATCTTTTGAATCTGCCAGCTGTTTATCTCAATTGGCGCCAGTTATATGTTTTATTCACGTGACTTATCCATTCATTCCAGCAGAACGGGTTACCTTAAGAATGTTTACAGTAATGATTAACGCAAAACTTAAATTTCGGCTTTCAAATGTAACTAATATTTCAAGACGAGAAGATGGGCAAATAAGTAGGTAATGTTGAGAAGACAGAAGATCGGCATGTAAGGCAATAAAGCTCGGAAAGTAGAAGATGAGCATGTAAGGCCATAAGTCTAGGAAGACTGAAGACGGGCATGTTAGACTATAAGTCTGGGTAACGCCTTACTCTGGGTAAAAGAAGACGGGCGTGTAAGCGCATTAAGTTTGGAAGACAGAAAACGTACGTGCAAAGCCATAGCGCTGAGAAGGCCGAGGACGTGCATGTAAAGCCACAAATTTGGGAAGACAGAAGACGGGCTTGTAAGGCCTTAATATGGGAAGAAAGAAGACGGGTTTTTTGTAAAGCCACAAAGCTGGGAAAACAGCTGATGAGCCTGTAAGGCCATACTGGGGAAAAGACAGAAGACGGGAGTGTAAGGCCATAAATATGGGAAGGCAGAAGACGGGCACATAGGGCCACAAACGGGAGAATAAAAAAGATGGTCATGTATGTCCATAAAGTCGGAAAGACGGGAGATGGGCGTGAAAGGCCATAACGCTTGGAAGACAATACAGAGGACGGGCATGTAAGACCATACTGTTGGGAATACTGAAGACTGGTGTGTAAGGCCATAAATCTGGAAGCACAAAAGACTTGCATGTAATGCCATAAAAATTGGAAGAAAGAAGATATGCGTGTAAAGCCATAAAGCTGGGAAGACAGAAGATTGTTGTGTTTAAAGTTATAAAGCTGGAAAGACAGAAGAAGGGCATGTAGACTATAAATCTGGGAAGACAGAACATGGGCGTGTAAGGCTATAGAGCTGGGAAGACAAGATCGGCGTGTAAGGACATAAAGGTGGGAATACTGGAGAGAGACGGGCGTGTAAGACCAAAAAGCTGCATACACAGTAGACCGTCATGTAAGGTCATAAATCTGGAAAGACAGAAGACTGGTAGATAAGGCCGTAAAGTTGGAAAGACAAAGTCACTGTGCGATGTCAGTATGCCTGGTCACTTTATTATTCAGTAAATTAAAACCAAGACGAAGGTCTCACGATGACATAAGTTTTCTTATTGTCTAGTGTAATAAAGTAATTATATAGTGAACTATATGCATTGCAAAATACGTGTTTAAAATATTGAGTATAGCATAGTTTTGTGTAAAGAAAAACTTCATCTTATAACATTGCGAAAAATCTCAGACATTCGGATCAGGTCCTGTGGAGTAAATAAAATATTCTAGGCTGGTGTTAAATAGACACTCGTTTTACTCATTCTGAAAAAGAATCGCTGTCTAATACTTTTCTTAGTCAACGAACTACCCTAGAAACACGGAACGAAAACAAATCTGTTTTACACAAGATGGATGGTATAATGGAAAAATATGCAAGTTGCACTCAGAGCATAAGTTCTGGTGTCCATATGTCATCTTTTTCAGTCGGTACGACTGTACTAGAGATAAACGAAAATAGCGTTTACAAAAATCATCTGGTGTGCTTATGGTTTTCTTTTTCTGGGTAAGCGAGCCAAGACAAAGATAAAATTTCTTGCCTAAGTGGCAGCGAGTTATTTCTTAGAGCGAAAATTAACTATTAGGTAACTTTTGACCTAGAATGACAAGGTAATAAAAGGTTGACTTTTACATGCTCCCACTACACTTGGCAAGGATGAAACATGCTTTTTGCATATCTTTATGTCCTATGATGAAAATTCTGACACAAGACTATTAAGGATTTTTAAAAATATTGAACATTTTTGTATTTTGTTCCAATTGTTGTATACAAGTAACCTCAAAAATAAGTTACAGTCGAATAATAGCAACATTTTTCGTAACATATATCTACGTTTCTTACGTTTATAGGACGAAATATTGATTATAATGACTAATTTTATTAATATTGAACTAATATATGTCCAGTGAGTAACAATTCACTTCTAACTGTACATAAAACGTCTCTCTCTCTCTCTCTCTCTCTCTCTCTCTCTCTCTCTCTCTCTCTCTCTCTCTCTCTCTCTCTCTCTCTCTCTCTCTCTCTCTCTCTCTCTCTCTCTCTCTCTTTTCGAAGGGAAAGTGACCGCTGTGGACAATGTTACTTTGATTAATAATGCATTGCTTTTAAAAAGTACAAAAAGCGAAAGAGGTGGCGCGAATGTCATGAAATAATACATAAAGAAAATTATGCATTTTGTGTCGTATAATTCGCAAGCACAAAAGGCACCTATTTAGACTGAATTTGCCACTCCCCTCAGCATAGACCCAGTAAGTATTCGGATTATATTACGTGCTAATTTTTTATCCGTTAACTGTACATTGCCAGAATTGTGCCAAGTCATATATATATATATATATATATATATATATATATATATATATATATATATATATATATATATATATATATATATATATATATATATATAGGTGGAGTGACTTCGCTCCAAAAAAGAGCTTGCAAGAGATAGGACAATTTTCTCAAAATTTGCTTACTTAGTTCTGTAAATCGTATTTACATGACACATTCCAGAGGTTCCAAAATTTGAAACACAATGAGAAATTGTATTGTAATTTTGACTACATTTCCAATCCACATATATCATATTCTCCTTAACGCGCTCAAAACAAGATGTGATATTCCATAGCTTCTTTTTGATAATTTCAGTTAAAAGAATTAATATTTCCCGACATTATGATTCCAAATAATGATTGATTGATTGATTGATTGATTGATTGATTGATTGATTGATTGATTGATTGATTGATTGATTGATTTAATTTTTACGGCGCACCAGCACTTTTAGGCTATTTAGCGCCATACAGTAGGTCATATGTGTAAAAAGAAAGGTTCAATATCGACCAGCGATATAGTAAAAAGTCCATAGTAGTTAGATATAAAATGGTAAATGTTGGTAACAGTTAAAGATGTTGGTTCCCAATCAACGGGAAATGTAAATGATGTATCTTGATGAAAAGATGTAAATAATAGTTGGTATTTACATTAGTTAAAAATTAGTTTGGGTGAGGTCATACAAGTTACAGTTTAAAATAAAGATTTACTTCCTTTAGGAAATCTAAAATACTAGTGATTTGAATAGTATCAAAAAGTTCCTGCATGTCGTGTACATTATAGTATTTATCACTCGTAGGTTGCAGGTCGGAACACGTGGTCATAAAGGAAGTTGTTACTAATACTGCACATGTTCTTCATTAGAAATGTTTACACTGTTGAACAGACGGAGGGAGGTGGACAGCTATCTTTTTCGCAATCTTTCACAATCGACTTAAAATCATGCCAATGCTCTAAAGTTACAAAGTTTACTTAAATAATGCTCCTAAATAAAATTATATAACTTATAAAATAAATCATGCGTAAATCGCGTCATCGTTCGGCAAACCATTAATTACGTATTAAATTCTCATTTGGATATTTAGTATAAGAAAAACAGATTAAAATTTACACATAAATGCCAAATACAGCTCAAATCAAGCCATATTCATAAGTTTTCCTCCTGGAGTCATTTACGTTTGCCCAAAAAAAACCCAAAATAAAAAACCCAAATAATGACAAAATAGAAACATTTGCAGTTGATTACTCAACGCCTACCCTTATACTGCTCAAATCACATGTACATTGTACGAAATGGTCCCAATAAATCCAATCCATCACAAGCAGAAAAACAATATTAAGCTGGATCGAGAAAAAAAAAATAATATTCATTCCAGACCAACTGGAAACGTTTCAATCCGCATTTATTCACGATATGACCCTAAACTACAATTTTAAAAGTAGACCAAAACGAGATATTTTTAATTAATGTCGAGAGCGCGACGAAGTTTAAAGGTCACTGGGCGGTGCTATGTCCGCATTAAATTTGTTACTGTGTATAGATGAATCTACCGTTGTGTATTTATTTGGAATAATGCATGAATTCAATTCCTTTCCTTCTTATAGTATATTCTTTAATTATTACGCCTTAGGTAGGAAAACGAAATGAGTATATAATAAAAAGGTTACTGCATTTGCACGGGACAGTTGGAACTCTTTTTTATTTTACTAATACTGCACTCGTAATGTCGTGCAATCAGACAAATGCGTCCATATTTTTCACAGACAAATGCAGTAACCTATAATTCTAACACGTGCATTTCGAAGCGAGCAGATAGCTCCTCCGTTTTCATAATGATGGATATGAATTCCATAATGGAATAATGTTTCTCTATTAACTGTTTGGATAGTTGACAATGTATATTTTCTAACGACTGATACATATGCGTTGTGCTATGAATTCAATAATTACAGGCCTTTAAAATTCTACCACTAAAAAGTCTCAGATTATCTGAGAGGAAACGAAAACAAATCCTATATAGAGATAGATAACAAAACCCTTTCTTGATTGCATGGAGATGTATAGGATATGGTACAACTAAAATCCTAGGTCTGAACAGATACTGTGTAGTGATGTACTCGTTAAGTTTTAGATTTTGTTTGAGACATATAATTGGATTTAAACTGCAGTTACACGCAAGTAGATTTCTATTTATTTCTCAAACGGAACATAATTGTTCGACCAGTAAATGAACTTTCTTTTATACCCTAATTACCAAACACACACAAACACACAGAGAGAGAGAGAGAGAGAGAGAGAGAGAGAGAGAGAGAGAGAGAGAGAGAGAGAGAGAGAGAGAGAGAGAGAGAGAGAGAGAGAGAGAGAGAGAAACTTCAAGGCAAGTTGAAGAACTAAGATTACTATTAAATCTGCATGCAATCATGTAGAAAAGGTCATTAATTTACATTAGTTTCAAGCTAACCAATTTTGTTTCCAATAAAAGAAATTTAGTGATGCATCGCACTTTACGGTGACAATTTCAGTATTTTTTTTAAAAAAAACAAAACAAAACGGAGATTTATTCTCTTTCTAAACCGCAGAATAGAGTTTTAAGAGACATTAAAATAGCATTTGAAGTTTAAAATTTAAATTGTTTTTGTTTTGGAATTTCATTGTCCCAGGTAAACATTTTTATTTCTCTTAATTGAGAGATGTTTGAGACATCTTTAGTGAACCAAGAATATTCACAATGCCATCTGTGTTCAAATCCTACCAAAAAAGCGGTAGGAATCTATTGAAAAGTTGCTTGAGCATGCCATACACGATAATGTTTGGTAAGAAGAAAGCGCACGTTACTTCCGATTGCTGCAAATTGAAAAATAAACAACATAATAAAGACAGAACTGTTCCAAATGTTTTCATTTCAAAGAAGTCAAGATCATGTTTTGGTCTTGAAATCAATATATTGATTGGTAAAATCCAACACCAGGTATAGTATCACTTATTGGTGATTCTGCCAAGCCTAGTGCTGTCGCAATAGTAAGGGACATATGAGCTTTAACAAGTCTTTTTCTAGTAAGAGTGTTCTTATTCAGGGAGTATAGTGAGCTTTGATAATGTTACTCTTCATTGTGTTAGTTTGTCATCAGACTTAGTTCTTTACCTTTAGAGGGAATTTATTAACCACTATGCATTGAACTATCTGGAGATAATGCATTTGTGACTGACAAGCCTAGTTTGCAAGCTGAGATTTAAATCCCTGATTTATATCCTGCTTGTGCAGTTCTCAGAGCTATGGTAAATAGAGCGTTAGATAATGATGTTGATCAGGAAATTATACCTTTAGCTGAAACATTTATTAGTCAGTCTTTTGATGAGGTCACTTTTGCTCCTTATATTGATCAATCAGTAGATATTAATCACAGTGATCTTCGTTTTGTTACTCGTTCTCACTATTATAATATAATCACTCGTTGTCGAGCATCGAAATATTATGAGACCTCATTCTTGTTTTAGAATTGTTAGCGAAACTGAAGCCATACAACTCAGTTTGTTAATTAGTTTGTTGATTAGTGAAATACGGGGTCCTTATGAGAAAATGGGGACCACATGAGGTATTCTCTGGTGACGAGTAGTCAGTGATACATCAAATTATCGTTCAAGAGTCATATCGACGGGAAATTCTTAGTGTAGCCCAATAAACTCCCTTCACTTGCCATTTAGGAGTCAGTAAGACTTCACACAAAATTCTGAATCATTTGTATTAGCCAAAGTTAAATATGATGTTTTTAAATATTGCAGATCTTATCACATTTGACAAATGGTAGAAAAACCCAATCAGAACATAAAAAAGTTTCGTGTGCAACCTATTCATGCATTTGATGAACCATTTGGCAGAATAATGGTAGATTGTGTTGCTCCCGTACCTAAGACCAATTGAAGCAACCAATACTTATTGACGATTATTATAAGATTTCTGGAGCAATTCCTTTTCTGGAATATTAAAACTAAATCTATAGTAAAAGCATTGAAAAAAAAATATTTTACACATGTTGGCCTGTTGATACATGAAAAGATTGGGATTAGGGTGTTCATATACTGTCGTTTTATACAATGGAATTAGTTTCTAAAAAATCATTGGGGTATAGACCTTTTGAATAAGATGGTGGACATACTGTCCAAGGACTATTGAAGTTGTTGAAAGAGAAACGTCCTTTAAATGAAGACTCTACGATTAATCTTCTTGACTATAACTCTGTTTTAAAATAGTTGTCAAAGGCTTATGAAGTAGCAAGAATTTATCTTCACTCTACTCAGTAAAAATGAAATAAGGAATAACAGAAATACAAAGGGAAATAATTTTTCTCCTTGTGAAAGAGACCTGACTCTCTTGCCTATACCTCAAAAATTATGTTCAGGCTAAATAGCATGGTCCTGATACTATTGAAAAGAATGTAAATGACCGCAATTGCATCATTAATACTTCTGATAGGCGGAAACAGAAACAACTTCGTGACATAAACACATGTTAATGGAGTCTTTTGGTAAAGACTGTCTAGCTAATAAACCAGATAATACATTCTGTATATTTACTGACTAAAAAAATGAACAATTGTCACCAAAACAGGATAATTTCCAATGCCAATGGCCAATGTCTGCATTGACAAGATTAGAAATATAAAATATGTCACCAAATTTGACCTTATAAAAGGATTGTTGGCAAATTCCACTCACAAAAAGAACAAAATAAATTTTAGGCATTTGCAAGTCCAGATTGACTATCAGTATAAAATTATGCTTTTTGGCATGAAAAAAAATCACCCGTCAACATTTCAGCGTTAATTAACATTATAACATCTGTATGAGATGACTGTGATGCTTACATAAATACGTCATCATCTATAGCGACACCTGGAAAGATCATTTGAAAGCCATCTGGATTTTTTTTAATTGACGAATGATGCAAATCTGACAATTAATTTAGTTAAAAGTGAGTTCTGCCATGCTTGCGTAACATTTTGTAAGACATATTGTGCGATACGGTCAAGTTAAACCTGTAAAAGTTAAGGTCAAAGCTATCTATGAATTTCCGATACTTGTTATCGAAAAGCAACTAATGCTATTTTTGGTATGGCTGAATATTATCAGAAATGTTGCTCAAATAATTATATAATTGCTGTGACAAATTGGTGCCGTAAGAAATGCAGATGTCAGGAGCCTTCTGACAAATAAAAGGCCATACTTAAGAGTTATCACTTCCTTCAGCACTAAACTGAAGTCAATTATTTAAAATGTATGTTGATGCAACTGATGTAGGAATTTGTCGAGTATTGATTGAAGAAGATAAAAATGTTGTGAATCATCCTGTAAGCTACTTTTCTATATAAAAATTAAAAATATAAATAAATATAAAAATATAAACGCACCAGAGTGTTTATTCCACTATCGAGAACAACTGTTTGTCTTTGATACTGGCTTTGCATCCCAACCCCATCCATTTCATTAACAAAAGAAGAAAACAAAAATCAGAAACATTTTATGTAGAGTTTTATGTTGCAGGAAAATTGAAACATCAAGGGAAAAGATAATTTGATTACAATTGAACTTTCACGCGCATATTGAGGATGGTAGCAAGCTCATTTCAATATCAAATGTTGTAGCTATAGTCATTGTCCCTTAAATAGATGTCTGTAGCTCTTTTTTTTTAACTATTAAGAATATCCAGTTCATAGAACGAGCCATCCGGTTTCATTAATGAGACCATGAAGACACCAATATGTGTCTTAGGAATAATGTTGATAATTTCCGTTTCCGTTACAATTCATGCCTTAAATTCGAACATGTCTCCCTGCATCTTTTCTTTTACTGTATCTGGATTTTGTTTTACTTTATAATATTTCGGCATATTTTATCCCTTGTTAATATTATAGGGTGTGGCTTTAAAGAGTGCTTATTCGGAATGCACCCTGAAGGAAGTTGCACATTCCCACTCAGTGTCACATTTCGTGTCACGTTGTACACCAGCTTCATTTGAGAACTCATCGTCAGGCATAGAAAAACTCTGTCATATTAAGTCTTTCTTACATATCTTTGGCAGGTCTGAGATAAAATAAAGAAGAATCAATGATTCTGTTAAATTTATAATCTGTATTTAATATTCTATCCTGGTATATGTTCCATTAATCAACTGGAGAAAACACTTAAGCTATTTAGAAGAAAATATCTAAGTAAAATGTCAATGAATTTTCATATTTGCCAGTGAACAAACGAGTAGAATCAGCATTATCTCAGCATTATCATAACTGTCATCACCATCATCATCAACAAGAAAAACATTCACAAATGCAACTAGGTAATAGTCACAAACGTGTGTATTCCAGGAATTTAGGCATGTAAATTGTTCATTACAGGATACCTCTCTTTTCTAGCCAAAAGCTCTACTAGCCAGACCGATTGATAAGATCCGTATAATACTTTGCTGGAGAAGATGCAGACACAAGTATTAATTACCTATGTAACCTATAGTGTTTTAAAATCGTATGTCGTCTTGTAGACGTTTTACACTCTTCCAGTCTTTCATATTTCAGAATGCAGTAAAAGACCTTCCATGCAGTTCGAGAATTAGTGATAAGCTACTTATAAATTTTAATTCCTTTTTTTAAACAAATCTAATAAATTTTTCAAAATAATTAAATAATTTCCACAATAAGCTTTTAGCTTGCAAAATTTCAAAAAGCATGAAAAGGCGTTAGAAATTGTAAGAAGAAAAGCGATCACAAACTTTGTTATGGATGGATTCACCAACAGAGGGGTCTTTAGAGCGTCAAAGGAAATGTTAAATGGGAAGGACCACTACAGCGTCAAGGAAAATTTAGCATGGATATGACAGTTGGGGTCAAAAAGGGAAATTAACATTGGAGCGACACTTGCAGATAATAAATGCACTTGGATACCTGTTAGGAAAAAAGGCGACACTTGGGAGAAAAATCCTGTCTCTCAAGAGTCCCATTTCCCCATTGTCGCTAAAGAATCCCTGCCATGTTGAATTCACCTTGTCTCGACACGGATCCTTCTGTCGCTCAATTGGCACATACTAATCGGATCGTAAGTACCTCCTTTGGGTCTCGAGTTCAATTCCCATGTTAAAACCAACGGGACCCATTTAACACAGAATCTCCCGTTTGGGCCTCAAGTGGCTATTTTGGGGCTCAAGTGGCTTATATTACTCCTAATAAGATATCCACAAAATCATTGCATTTGCAATTTCAGAGAATCTTTCTTTTGAGAACCATCATGGTTCAAATGAACCTTGACGAGAAAATTCTGGTCAAAAACAGTATTAGACATAGAAAACAAAACAATGAAAATTGTTATCATCACTGAATACATCCCTTCGCAGGTGCCCGAATGCGAAAAGGCCCCACGCTGTACAAACACAGAAACAGAAAATATTTTGAAGCAATAATCTTCCAATCAAGAGCTTTCGTAGTATGACTCCTTAGTTTATGCATTGGAATTTTATATGTTGAACTTTTTCTTAAATCAAGATACGCTATATCCATAATTTTCTCCTTCTAAACAAAGGAGAAAAGTAAATCTAGAGCTACAAAAACATTTGCAACAAAGTGAACTAAACTGAAATTAAATATTTTGCAACACACTTTCTGCCAATGTTTATCAAGCAGCAGTGGGTGGTGGTGGTGTGGTAAGTCAATGCGCATATTTATTATAGTGTCGCAAAACAAAAACAGTATTACAAATAGTAAACTGTTTGTATTTTTTTAAATATCTCAAAACTAAACTTAAACCTCACACATCTGTCTTATGTGATAGTCTATCAGCATATTTGCGTATCTGTGTAATCACTCCTACTACTTCCTCTTATTTAACTCCGTGTGTTGTACCGTTTAAGTAGATATGTTTTTGTGAAACACTCATGTCTTTTTCTCTCCTTTAGCTCCTTGGTGAGTATATGAGAATATTTCTATCATTTTCAGGTGGTGAGTATGCTTGTGTATGTGTGAGCACTCATACCTCTTGTGTGATAGTATATAAATAGGTTTATATGCATAGTGTGTAAATACTCCCACCTATTTCTCTCCTTATTATTTCACAACTACTCTTTGTTCGGATTATACATTTCGTATTTCTGACAGACTAACATGTGAAGGGTGAAATTGTTTGCATTTGGATCATGTACAGTGAAAAGAATGTTGGAATACATCTAGACTACGGTCATATTCTTTGGTTGAAATTTCTTTACATGGTGTAATTGTTGAAATCATGCATTATTTAAGCACAGATCATCTGATCAAAATGACTGCTCTGTATCCTCGATAAATCAGCCTGAACTGCTCCAAAATACATGAACTTTAGCAGGTACCAAAATAGTGAAAATTATTTTTGCCAGAGTAGACAATACCAGCTTCTGAAAGTGCAATGAATAAATTACAAAATATATTTTAAAACATTAAAACGTTATCAGCTCGTTTATTACAATTTACCTTTGATGTCCAGAGAGTAAAAATGACCAGGCTGAGCAATCATTTTAGAAAAAATTTTTTATTTTTATAGGTGTTTTTATAGGTGCACATCTTAAGTAAGGTTATGATTTATACTCTATAACCCAATTATAACCAACAATCGTACAACAAACTAAATGAAATTATCATTGAACAAAACCAATGATGTACAAGGTCGTTTTTTTTTAAAAAAAAAAATAACTATGATAACCGGTGAGGAAAACATCGAAAATTCTTTTTCTTTAAAAACTGTTCTCTATGCAAAGTACAAAACTGTTGAGAGCGACCATAAAGGTGGCTGGTGTGTGTTTTAGTTTCGTTTATAAGGGTATGGTAAGGAAGTTAAAGTAACATTTGTGTAGTAACGAGATTTAAATTTTGTTGTAAGGGATTTCGCTTCTATTTCCTCACCACTAATTTTACATCCTACTCTTTATGCGAACTGGTGTAGGTTTTGGCCGTTAGATTAATGGGTGCTGGTCATTCAAACGGCGTGTTGGTTATTATATGCATTTGTCAGTAGATGAGCGGGTGTTAATCGTGTTGGTTAGTAAGTGTTGTAGTTTGTTCTCAGAGTGCCAATTAATGTTAAAACAATGGACCTATTAATACTACAGTTCTCTTTGTACCTGGAGTAACAGTTTTGAAACCAATCCCCTTACGATTGGATACATATGGACTAATGTTAAATTCCCCATGTCTCCAGAGTGCCACATTTAGTATTAGCCTAAGGTCTTTTTATCATGGAATTCCCCTTGAACCATGAGTGCCATTTTTGAAACCATGCCCATGCCTATCGGATGTACATAGAATAATGTTAAAATCCCCTTCTACACATAGTGTAACTAACATTCATGATAAATCGATAGATATTTTAACATGAATTTCTCTTATAACCAATAGTCCTCATTTCGATATGGCGACCTAATTGTCATTTCTCTTGTACCCAGAGTAAAATTTTTGTACCGAGAGTGTCACACTATATTACGCACGCGCGCGCGCGCGTGTGTGTGTGTGTGTGTGTGTGTGTGTGTGTGTGTGTTTAAAAAAGGTGGTGAAAATGACATGAGAGAGACAGAGACTGAGACAGACAGAGACAGACAGAAAGAAAGAAAATATGCAAGGTCTGAATGTAAACATTTTATTTGATACTTAGTAATTCCCTGTGATGTCATTTTGTCGTTTCCTTTCGCTGGCAGAAATAAAATGAAACTATCTTATCATATTTTACAGATCTGCCTTTATCTCATGTACCAGTTTTTTGTTATTGTTGTTGTTATTGTTGTTGCAGTGTCGGCTACTTTTTTTCACAGACCCTATCCGACGCAGTCAGCATTAGTAATCAGCAATCAAGTTTGACTAGGATAAGAAGCATATCTCTTCCGTTGTGTGTTAGTGAACCTATACGGATTAGTTCGGGACTCCGTTGTTAATGTTCGCATGATTGCCTGAGCCGGGGGTATCCCGGGGTATGACATCATTACTGGAATTTCCTCGCCGGCCATATTGAATTATGAACAAATATCAACGGTGGTTGTTAGGTATATCATCGACTAGTCAAAAATCAATAAAGATGAACACGTGGAAGACACAGAAATAACAAGAATATGCAGTTTTAATTGTTAAACAATTTTACATGGTGTGTATTCCTGCATGAACACATACGAGACTCGATAAATCGGTTTGTGAAAAATATATAAAGGCTGTGAATGTGGCCTTAACAGTCTTGCTCTTGTGCATAATGATGTAGCATAGGCATTCGGCCCAAACAGGATCACATGGTCTACATTCATGGTGGAGGTTTGGGTAGGGGGCTTAATGTGTTTACGGAATGACAGTTCGTAGTCCAAATCACATGATGAGCTCCCTACCAAACTATTAGACCAACAAGTATATCTCAAGCAGCTGCTATTTTTTTTTTCTCTCCTGGCATTACTGGTAACGCATAATGTCAGAAAAAGAAAAAAAAATAAATAAATAAAAAAGCGGAGATCTATTTGTCGGTCTACGTCAACCATCAATTCCCTGTTAAGGCCCAAATCTTTGTTTTTTGATCAGTACTTGTTGCTGCCCCGTTGCATAGTAAATGTCGTACAGGTTATGTGTGCGTTCAGCATCGACTGTTTCACTAATAAGTGTCATCTTTTAGAATTTGATTCTACATACCTTTAATTGACAGTTATTCACTTTACATGCCCAGAGAAGTACATATGGCAAAAACAATGTTAAAACATGCTGACATTTTTGGACGAGATCAATCTCAGGTTTGATCGAGTACAATCCAGATTGATTTTCATGTGCTGTGTTGTCACAGTGAAATTTCTTCTAAAATTTAATTTAATTTATAGTTTAACCAAAGTCTTTATCCAAAGTCTATTAGTTCTTGATTATTGAATGTTCTGCACTTTAATTATCATCCTGAAATGTCTAGAGGAAAAGTATTGATCAAGATGGTGCCATGTATTTAAAAGAGCCAAAAAGGCGACTTTGGATCTAATAATAACCTTTGTTTTGTACTACAGATTTTTTGTTCAACACACAGCTCTTTCATGGTTTGGGGGCCCCAAGTGGCTGAGTGGTCTAAGGCGATGTCCATTACGGATCACTGCCATCTCACCTTTACGTTTTTTTGAGTCTAGGATTCCGTGAATGTGGATATGTGAGAAAGCTTGCCAGTAGGTTTTCATGAGTCGGTGGTTATTTCTGGTGATTTCCCAGTTTCTTCCTCCACCATTAATACTGGCTGCCATGTATAGCCTATCATGTGCTGAAAAATGGCATTAAACACAACAAAAACAACAACTTTCATGGTCCTGTTTGATTATTTGCACTATCAGTGAAATTTAGGCAGGATCAGTAAAAATTTTGTTATGATGTTCCTGTGAGTTAGTGAAATAAGAAATCAAATTTCACACCCAGCATAAGGGATTAAGTGAGAAAATTAATAGAAATACCATCTTAATTCTTCAGGTATCCATCAATGAAGTTTTTGAATTTAATCATAGTGGTTGAAATAAATTCCTGCAGAAAGTTTTTCCCACTCATAATAAACTATAATAGCTAAATAATACAAGAGCATCCACAGCACTGTTGAAATGAGTAATGTGCATTTGGATAGAAACAGGAATTGATCTTTACTTTCTCAGATTTATGATATCTTCACACATGTTTTTGTTTCTTCCACTTTCTTTCACATCAGCCATTGGCAAATGTAGGGTTAAATATGTTTAAAATTGTTTACCAAACATTGTGTGTAAGTTTGAGAAGGATGTATGATAGTCTCAGTTAAAACTCCCTTTGTCTTGGGATGTTTCTACGTGTTAAAAGTGTGAAAACAAATAAAACCTTTTCCACCGTAACTTATTTACATTTAGAAATTCTCATTTCCATGCATCCCCAGGCCTAGGTTTTGTAAATAATGGACAAATTCCTGTTTAATTATTTGGATATCAAAAGCGGTGAATAATGGATGGAGCCATTTGTCCTGGAATGTATCTTATGATAGTGTTGCAGCCAAGAGGCCTTGGACTTTTCTAAAAGATTGCATTTTATATCAAATATTGTATTTTGCATTTTTATGATGTTATGACATCTGCCTGTATGCATGTTTTCCATTTCATTTTTGTATACTAATTTACTTTAGCTTGAATTTCAGATAAGGAGGAAACCTATTGGTTTCAGGGTCAAAGGCGGTCAAGGCTCAATGTCACCGACTATGGGAATGAAAGTGGTTTTTAAATAACTTTTATAAGATTGGTTTTGCATAACAGACTTAGACTAAACTTTGTGATTGTCTTGCACATGGAATATTGAACAAACCTTTAGATATTTTGATCAAAAGTTCAAAGATCAAGGTCACTGCAACTAAATGAACATTTGTTTCTGCACAGAATTTTCACTTATATGTAGATGTGATGCTGATTGGTCAATGGTCTTGGTCAATCACTAGCTAGCAAAAGGGTCATTTGCTTTGGCTTTTGATACAAGGCCATTTTAAAATCAATATAACAGGTTGCAGCCCAGAGCCTTAATCATGCTGATAATCTGTTAGTCATATAAAGATGGTTAGACCACTTGCTGTCCATTTTGTATTTTGCCAACACTTGGACCAATTAGAGAAGGGCAGTTTTATATTTATTTATGCACCTCCTGAAGGTCATGAAATTTTACACACATACAATATCTTGATCTAGTTGGTCCTTAATCTAGTTATGGCTATTTTTTCTGATTGGATGGTCAAGTCAACATGGGATAATATTACAAGACTTCTTATTGTTTAGTTGGTCCTAAATGAAAATAGTGCCACTCTTATGTCCAATCTGAATGGAAAGTCCTATAACCATGGATTGTTTTCTAGAAGATTTCATATGATGTGTAGCTGGCTCTAAATGAAAATGTTGCCACTTGGACAGCCACATTATTGAATAGATTACTGTTGTAAAGGTAATTATTTAAAATTACAATTACTATACAAATTGTAATTGTTGATTACAATTACAGTTACTCTGTCACACTGAAATCTTCAGTTAAAATTATTTTTATCCAGGTAATTATAGTACAATTACATTACTTCTGTTCAGTCTTTCACATTTAACAATTGTCATTGGTTAATTCAGTCTGCCACAACTCAGTTCTCATTGGTTAATATACTTTTTGCACAGCACATTATTCATTGCACTAAGAGTTCACTGTAACACATTTTATACAACATTTTTAAACTCATTGCAGAAAATTTAAACAGTTCCTTTTTATCTGTTATTCTAATTGTGCTGTTGTAAGCTGCCAATGGTAACTCTTGACACTCAGTAATTGCAATTTAAAAGTAATTATCACTTTGTATTACTTTGTCAGAATTTTTAATTAATTACAATTACTGATAACTTTCTTTTGTATGAATTGATTACATTTACAATTTTATATTTTAAGTAATCAATTACCTAATTTATTACTTTAATGATTCATTAGTGTACAATACTGGATAACCAATATGGTCAATGTCTTACTATTTTCCTATCAGCAGCCAGCACATCATTTGAATTCTGTTAATTGTACATCATATTACATTCAGAGAGGGGCAGACATTTTTCAGAATCTATATGGCAGCAAGGAAAATAATGTGATAGTCGTACTAATTCATTTACCCTGAGACATGCATTTTAATATACAATGCCAGCTTTCAGACTTTAATTTGTTTTTCCTTTTTTGGGGGTCAGTAATAAGTATTTACTTTTTGTTTAATATTCCTATGGTTGTGAAAATGCATAGTAAAAATGAAGATATGTAACAGTCCACAGGGCTACATAAATTCAACATTTTGTGATCCATACCCAGCAGTTTTGTAGCCCCTGTAGTTGATTTTCTTTTCTTGCATCATATATGAAACTATGAAATAAGAAAAGAGTTATGTGGGCAAAAACAAATATCTTTCTCTGCCAGTGTATGAGGAGGAATGGGGAATTCATCAGACATGTAAGGTATAATTGAGATTTATGAATGTGAGTTGGCAAACCTCATATCTAGCACACATGTTGTATCCTTGGATTAGAACTTGTCATCCTACTCTCACACTTGGAGAATATTCTGTTAGCCATGGACTTTTCTTTTTAAAAAGGCAGATAGTGGGACAAAACTTAAATTTATAGTTGATGAGAAACACTAATAAAAGACTGGTGTCTTGTTTCTTGCCTTTTTATTTTGGAAGTAAAATACAAAATGTATAAGAAGATTAGGGTACACAGTAACACTGAAGATCAAGGTGGTATACAGTTATACTTCAAATTTGCTTGTTTTCAAGTTAAATTACTTTGAAAATGTTTTGATTGATTTGTTTCATTATCCTAATTCATTAGATTCCTCCTTACTGACAGGCAATGTATATACTCACTTATAAGATCAGTCCAATTGCAAGCTGCACAGACCCAGATCTACCATTGCATAATGTGCTGGCAGATCTTGGTCAGCAGTTTGTTAGAATAATCAGTACAACAAACAAAATAGACCCTGATATGCAGGTGTATTATGCTACAGAAGATTAGGATCTTTGTTGTTTGCAATTTGACTCCATGTATAAGCAATTATATATAGTATGTCAAAATGTATTGACTCCATGTATAAGCAATTATATATAGTATGTCAAAATGTATGCACTATTACTTCTACCTGTCCATCTATTTCAGATAAAGGCTCGATGTTTATACATTTGCCAGTCACCATGCAGTGAGGCCTGATGTTATTCCAAATATCAAGGCTCCTCTCAACCTTCCGTTACATTTTGGACCGTTCTTTGCTTTTCATTACGCCAAGAAATATGAAGATCAAAGATATTCAAATCCAGTTTACTATTGTGTACCTGGGGTACTTGTCCAGTGTGATACTTACTGTTGCCCTTGGGCTAGGGCTTTATATTGTATGGATGTCAACACAGGAGAAAGTCATTTTGGCTATTGCTTTCCTTGGACTTGTGGTGTTTGTGACCTCTTGTGCTTTGCGGTATTATTTCAACTTTGAGGGTATTGGCAGGGCTTTATTACACATCTGGTTGGGATGCATTCTGGGTGTTATCACATTCATGGAACAGGAAACACAAAAGTATGAGTCACTCCAGGAAGTGATGAACATTTTACTGATCAGCAGCATTTGCTTCAGCTGGTTGTGGAACCTTGTGGAAAGGTTGCTACATCTGAAAAAATTTGAACCCACAATTTTCTCCAGCAATGAGAGCCTGGAAAGCCTGGGTTTTATAATAGCTAGTCTTGTAACTGGTGTGGAAGCAGTTTCAATTACATTGTTAGTCATTGCCTTCGTTTTCACTCTAGTTTCAATCAGACTAAAATCAGTATTAGGTGTGTTTTGCTTAGTTGTCTTATCTCTCATCACTGCACTTACATTTTTCGCCAATTTCTCTTTCACTTTGAATATTTACTGCCTGGCATGTTTTAGTGGACGACATGCTTTTGAACCAATCATTGATCTTTATTTTAATCATCTGTCAACACTTGAACGATGGCAAGCATTTTTCCAAAAATCAAAATTTATAAGACATGCTGTAATTATTTCTATGTTTCTTGTGAATTTAGCAACTGGGGCTATTATTGGGCGGCTATCAGCTAATCACAAGGAATGGTTTGTTGTAGTTCCTATTTACATCGTATTTGCAATAATTTGGCTGTGTCTTCATGTGGTATACTTCTTAACTACATGGAAACTGATGAGCAAGGTAACAGAGTGCAATATGACATATAACAGTATTTCTGATGAAAGGAGGAGTATGAATCGAATCATGGCCTCTAAAGGTGTGCGTCACTTCAGCCTTGTGTCTCAGAGAATAATCTGTCTTTCATTGGCTTCGACAGTAATTTTGGCAGGAATTGGCTGGGAGACTCGGACTGCATACAGCCTTAGCCTCATTCTGATGGTGCTTCCACTGGAGTGTGTAACCCTGAGTCTCTTTAGGGAGCTTGGAGACTTCCTGGGAGGGACCTGTATTGGATATGCTCTTATCACTCCAGTTCTTGGAAAAAGGTAAGCTTAAAATCTATAAATGACCTGCCACATTGGAAAGGATTGAAAACTCTTTCAAGCAAACCCATAGTCCGATTTGGTCTTGCTATGGATGAGCGAACTGGGATGACCAGACAATATGCATATGCAGAAAATATTCATTATTTACACAGGGTAAGTGTTGTGATAAAGTAACATACTAAAGTGTCATATACAAAACAAATCATCTCTGTAAGTTGTGTTGTTTTTCTAAGTTTATTAATGAGAATATACGAAAATTTGCCACCTCAAGAAGCTAAGTTTTTTCTTCAGATGCTACAAATGTGAGATTATTAATAACCAATTTCGCATGTAGCAGCATGGAACTTTAGTTTAGACTGCAACCTAACCAGAATTATATATGTTGCTTGGAGTGCATGAACCTCTTTCTTATTATGCATTCTAGAACAGGGACACAAGTTAAGAACATTCCACTGATTCTAACCATCAAAAGGAGAAACTGTAAACATTTCAGATTGAGTGCTTGTTCTGAGTTTTATTCTTTTGAGATCCGTCAACCCCATAGTCATGATTGTGTTTGAGCACAAAAATTGGAGCCAGACTAAAATAACTCCAAGAATATTTTTTAGAGTCCCTCAATCCCACTGGGTATGTATCTCGCTTGGATTGAAGTTATCTTGATCAAAAGATTGGAAATTTGGTCACAAGTTTACTTTTGTGTTCAGTTTAGTCCTCTGGTATCAAGGCTTCTACCTTGAACCTGAAAGAGAGCTTTTTACACAGCTTTGTATAGATAGAAGCCCATTAATTGAGAGTCAAATGCACATTGAAAGAAAGGGATTTGTGTTTATGATGCATACTTCCTTCATTCCTGCAGTTTAATAAGTGTCCTCAATCTGCATATATCATTACCCAGTAAATTAAACTTCAGTGATTATCATCAGAATCAAGTTTCTTAGTCATATGCATGTATGTCATGATTTATGATATTTCTTGTCACTACTAATCCAAGTCTTTGTCCTTATCTCCATAGTTCTACTGCATGGCAAGGAAATGGGGAGGTGTAAGTATCACGCAAGGGAAGCAACTTTTGTCTGCTAATCAATATGGGAATCAATGAGTTATCTCATGTTATATACTGTAGTTATAGCATGCACTGCAAACCAACATCAAATATTTGAAATTGACGATACATGATTGTATAGCAAATAAATATATACATGTTCACTTTGAATTTGGGTGGTTTGTAAACAAAACAGACCAAGATTTGCCATCTCATGTTTTACAATCAAATCAATGTACCGAAGTAGCACCAATGATAAGCCATTATAGTGATTTCAGATTTTATACATATGATGGCTGCAGTGTGTGTGATCATTTTGAAAACAAGAAAATGTCAATTATTCAGATTGAAATGTAAACAAAAAAAAATTATCAGCACATTAAATAGCAACCATAGATTATTACTTAGAAATTGGGTCCTTTTTGCCAGCTGCATATATCCAGATCGGTTGTTGCATAATGGAATAGCAGATCTTTGTATGCAGTTTGCTAACAACAATCAGTAGATCAAACAACACTATGTAACAGGAGAATTGATCTGTGTTGTTTACAGTAGGACCTGATGAATAAATGAATATATACAGTGGTTTCTTGGACCGAAAAATCTAAATAAAATGAGAGTAAAATGTTGTTCAGACAGATCTTTCAGCCATCTGATCTGCAGATTATCTATTAAAATGTACTAGTTTTTTATTGGAAGTGATTGGAAAATCATAAATGCTAAATACATCAGTTAGGTGTTTTTATTGATGTAAATAGCTTGCAACATGTAATGGCTGAAATCAGATTGAGACTTTTTGTCCTGAAGCTCACAGATATGAAAAAATTGCAGTTGTCATCCTGATCAGATGTAAACAAATTCAGGTCATGTACAACAGTAACTTAATGAAAAGAATGATTTTTGAACAGTATCTGTCAGAATAATTGACATTCTAGTATATCTTTAACATTTGTTGTAATTTATGTTGTATGTTGTTTTTTATATAATCAGAAATTCAAATTTATATATGTGCAATATTTATTAAATAACAGAGACCCATAAAGGAAATTGAATGAGGTCAATACAGATAATGGTCACAGAGACCCATATAGGAAATTAAATGAGGTCAATACAGATCAAGGTAACAGAAACCTAATAGGAAATTGAATGAGGTCAATACAGATAACGGTCACAGAGACCCATATAGGAAATTGAATGAGATTAATACAGATCATGGTAACAGAGACCCATATAGGAAATTGAATGAGGTCAATACAGATCATGGTAACAGAGACCCATATAGGAAATTGAATGAGGTCAATGCAGATCATGGTAACAGAAACCCATATAGGAAATTGAATGAGGTCAATACAGATCATGGTAACAGAAACCCATATAGGAAATTGAATGAGGTCAATACAGATCATGGTAACAGAGACCCATATAGGCAATTGAATGAAGTCAATACAGATCATGGTAACAGAGACCCATATAGGAAATTGAATGAGGTCCATATGGATCAAGGTGAATTTGTCCAGCAAAAAGACCCATATTGTCTTTCAAAAGGAAAGCCAGTGTATAATATTGGTAATCATTTGCTTTTCTGATTTAAAGAAGTATAATGAAATAGACCATCTATGAGCAAACTACAGGTATTATTGAAGCTTACTCAAGGCTTACTCGACTTAGGGAAGGAGGGGATGCGGTATTCCATAAGTAAGATCTGCATGTTTCCCATACCAGTTGTAAACTCTTTGCATAGTCTTACCAATGGGAACTTGGTTTGACCATATGATTTATGTATTCTAGCCACTTTGTCACTTGAAATGTCAACTTGCTGTCTTGGTATTGATGCCTCAAATTACTGCTAACATGCAGCCTCCTTAACTAATATGGAACATATAATATAACATTCTTGTTAGGTTTTCCAATACAAGTCTCTTTTCTTTTTTATTACTTGTTTCATTATTGTTTGCATGGCACATTGCATCTGATTTTTGAATCACTGCAGAAGCTATTAATTTTAATAAGATGCTGATTTACAATCAAATCATTTAAATTTGCACCTTTTAACCCATCAAACTTCCACATGAAATCAAAATGAAGTACATCATATGAATTTTTTATGGATGCAAATCTTTTTTGTTATTCTAGTCAGATATGGTGGAGATAGAATTTTTGTTGAGTTCACATTAATTGAGAGCTATTCATAGCTTGAACTTTTCTTTTCCTGACACTGTTGTCAAAAATGTGTGTAAGATTTGGTTTTTCATTATAATATATTTCTTTTACCCTATAATGTATTCTGCTAGTACATGGAATATCCCATAATGGAATATCTTGTCATGGAGCAACACACTCATGTGACCTATGTGTCAAATTCATAGACTATTTTATTAATACTTTTTAATTATCATGCACTTCCTTAAACCTGTAATAAATTCTGCTCATGTAAAATGTCTCATAATAGACCGAGCATAATGAACACACTTTGATATTCCTTTGACCTTGATTTCAAGGTCATTGACATTTGCATTAATATTTTGGTTGAGGATATTTCTTTGATCCCATTGATGGATTGGCTCATACCAAGGATGTCCTATTATAAAGCAAAGATAATTTATTCAGCAGCATGAAACAGTTACTTGTTTTACCGAGCAATCGCTGTCACACACATTTAACATTTGCATTCAGATTTTGCTTAAAGTCCATCGTTTGCTTGCATTTCAAAAATTTCTTCTTGATAGATTCTCTTTATACCATGGGATGTGTCATTAGACATTGTAACGCAACTTTAGCTTTACTTTCTCATGGTCTTGATTATGTGGTCAAGGTCACAAAGTTTCAAGCATTGTTTACAGCATGGACTGGTCATGATCTTTGATTTTGTGCTTTGTCGATAAAATTATTAGAAACTTAACATTATGAACCAACAAGATGGTATTATGAAAATAATTTTGCATTATATGCATGGGTTCTTGATGTTTATGATATAATTTTCTTTCATAAATACTGTGAATTCATTTAATTTTTGTGGGTTTCATTTTTCATGGTTTCACTGAAAATTTCAGTACATAAATTCATGAGTCAGTTACCAGGTGCTGTTGCTTTTCTAATTTGAGGTCAGAATTTATTGCAATTTTTTAAAAAATTTTTTATTTTGTTACTAAATATTCTCATGTTTTGTGAAACAGATAAATCACTTCAGATCATTGTGTAGATCTATTGCTACCTTTTCAACTTCAAATCTTAAAAGCATCGGTTACTCATTGACAAGATGTCTATGGATAATCCAATGTTTTTAACAATTGTGTTGAGCATGACTAATTGTATCTTCACTATGATAATGTACTACTTCTTGGCTCATTCCCTGCTTTCAGTTTAACAGCATACAACTTTTAACTCAATACATGTATACCAATGAATCTTAATGAGCTTATGTTACAGTCCAGTGTTATATCAGTACTGTCCATTATCTCTCAATTTTTCCTACTATCAAATTCTTTTTGAAAGCACCCATCTTTGCATAAGAGTCTTTTAAGCTTGTAAGTCTGATGCCAATCTACCATTAGATATAGCTCCCGTTACTCAAAATGAAAAAAACAAAACTTTTTTAAAAGAAAGGCTATTGTGTATGTACTGTTCAGCATTGCATTACTATGCCAATGAAAATGTTTCTGCATGTTTAATGTTTGTAGAGCATAGTGCTGCATCATGAGATCACTAATTTGAGTCACATCTGGTAAAATAAAAATACTTTTCTTGTTTTTGTTTGCTACAGGCCTGGAGATCATGTAACTCTGAGATTGAATTTTCATTTTTAGCCAATCAAACAAGATGTTACAAAATGAACATTATTTTGTGATTGGTTGATTCAAAATCACAAACTTTCAGAAGTTTTATGGTTTTGGAAACTGAGTGTTTTGAGCTATCGAGATGATGAGAAAGAGGCAGTCAGACATACAACTGTATGTCCATTAAATGAACACTTTGCATAGCGACTTTCTGGCACTGCCCTTACTAGAACTTCAACCAGAAACTGAATTTGTTTAGTTACGTATTCATTCATGTGAAACATCATATAAAATATCATCTCCCACTTTTAAACCAAAAAACATTGACCTTCCATTATTGATATAGATAGATCAAGCTACAAGCAAGAATCTTGATTACCATGTGAAAATTATGACTCCTGGCAGTTCCATCACCAACTACCACCTCATCCCCCAAAATCACCTTGAACATGGATATTAGATTTTGGATCGAAAACCCCCCAGTTGTAACTTAAGTCAGAGGGATACATCATGACAGTATGTTCACCCTCTTAGTATGTTTAGATGAAAGCTAAGGATACAAGGAGAACAAAGTAATGAATATACAGACACACAAATGGATGGAAGGATGAAAACAAGCATAATGCCATATATACTCACTTGTATAAAGAGTCCAGTTGCAAACTGTACAAACCCAGATCTGCTGTTGGCATAAATGTGCTTGTAGATCTGGGTCATTGCAGTTATAGCAATAAATAGAATCAACAGCATAGACCTTGTTCTGCAAGCACATTTATGCTACAGTAAATTGGGATCTTTGTTGTTTGCAGTTTGACTTTTAAGCAATTATATATTGCATATCTTCTTACATAAATTATTTTATAAATTCACATCTGACTTGTCAGAGTTCCCTTCTTTAAGTGCATTTTCATGAAATAGATTTTTGGCCACAAGTTATGTGTAGGTCTGTTTATGGTTTTTGTATTATTTATAGGAGTAACAAACAGCAATAAAACCAATACAGCAGCAATAAAATAATATAACTATGCAATTATAGTCATAGTGTATACAGGAAAAAAGTGTCCAGTATGTGCTAAGAAACCATATCAAAGTGCTTATAGGTTGGGTCCAGCTGCAAACAGCATAGACCATAATCTATCATTGCATAATGTTCTGTCAGATCAGTGTCTGTGTTGTTGTTCTAAGGATTAATTTTGACAGACTGCATGGACTTGGAGCTGTTGATGCATTATGTGACTGGTTGATCAAGGTCTATATAGTTTGTGCTTGGATGTAACGAATCAGATATTTGTTATTATTATACAGATACTTTAAGACCAATTCCCACTGAACATTTTCCAATATTGAACATAGATTCAGGCATATTGCTGGACTTCTGCATGGCCCATTACCAGCCATGCTGTGTGGGAATACCATCTTTAAAATAAATAAAATGTGAGATGATGGTAACCAAAATTTAGACATGTATTTGAGACTTTAGGAAAAAATGAATTGTATGCTGTTTTAGTGTTGCATTCAGTAGAGAAAAACATGGTTATTAATTGAAGTCTTCATCTCAAAAACAAGAAAAAATGATCACAAACGTTGGTAGAAGTGTGGCTGGAAAGCAGGTAAAGACAGATGAACATACAGTACCAAGTTGATTTCATACTATGAACCATGGTTCTGATTTATGCTCTTCAAAGCAAAATAAGGCATTTATACATCTTGTGACCTTTTTGTACTGAAAAGCTAGTAAATGCAATTAGATAACATGAACGCATAATTTCTTAAAGAAATTAAGATATAGAATTAAGAAAGCATACTGTTTTTGTTGCCATGAAGAAGAAAAAAAACTTACCAGCAACAATATAGAACCATTCCTCTGATGTCATCACCTGAGTATATAATGTAAAAATGTAAGAATAAATGGAATTGATTTCTTTAGAATTTACTAGTGGAATTTTTCCCATAAATTACATTGTAGGTGCAAAATTTCTATTTTAAATTTAAAGATTATGTTTTGTTTTAGTCCCAGTGATTGTTGGACAAAATATTAATGTTATGTCTATATTTAGTTTAAAGTATATAATGTATATGTTGTTGAATTTGTACTGAAAAATGATATGTACATTCCATTTAGTTGGCCAACATGCCACTACCAAAACAAATCTTCCACACAAATATTTTTCAGTACAGATTCCACAAGCCAAACTGACCTTAGGTCAGTGTATCAATCTATAAAATAGACCCAACAAGAATGCACAATATTTAATTTTGGGATCAAATTTTACTCCTAAAATAAATTTGATCAGACTGGAAAAACTCCATAAAAGCTCTTTAAATAAATTTGTACAAAAACATTTTTTAACACTTTCATTATATAAAGTTAAACTAGCCCTGAGATATTACTTTTGTAAGACCATCTGTCCTTTAGGACTAACTTAATTAATAATCCTTCCTTTTAGTTGTAAAATTGTGAAATAGTACAAATAACCTCTTTAGAAACAGACTGTCTCGAGAGACCAACCATGTTGGAAAGACAGCTTTTACTGTAATATGAGTAGTCGTAGTGACATCATGATATCAAACTGCTCGGATGGCCTAGTGGCTAGAGTGTCCGCCTTGGATGCGGGCAGTTGTGGGTTCAATCCACGGTGGAGTCATACCATAGACTTACAAAAATGGTACTTACAGCTTCCTCATTTGGTGCTCAGCATTAAGAGGTTTGTGTTAGGACTGGTGTCAGAAAAATGTGACTGGGTGGGACATCATGCTACATGTCTGCGGCATGATGCCCCAGTGCTAGACATCACTATAAACTGCCACACTGCAGACATCATAGCGATATGACTGAAAAATTATTAAAAGCTACGTTATAAATCCTAATCACATCACATCATGATATCAGAGAGTAAAATTCTGATGACATTGATGGGATGTTACAGGCTCATTCATGTTACTACTAATGTGTATATATTTTCAACGGGGATATATCTATATGTAATACATTTTTGACATGTGAAATTATCAATTATACACAAAGGTAAATGAATAGAAACAAACTAAAACTAATGGGAAATGACACTAAGATGCAGTGTTAACAATATTTCTAAATGTCTACACAGTATACAGAAAAAATTTCAGAAGCCATTCAATCAGAATGAATGGAAACGCAACCTTTCTTGTGATCTGCATGTTAGGCTTTCAGCTGATGGTTTTTTAACGCAAACACTTATTTTAAAGGTAAATAATGTTTAAAGAATTGTTTAGCAAATTAAGCAAACAGTTCTTGTCAACTTCAGCTTTTTCCTAGTAAAACCAAATTTAGTGTGAAATTTATTTTGAGGACAATTAATAGAAATGTCATATTGAACAACAGTCATCTTGGGTAGAGATGTGGAGGAACAAAATTGAATTGGAATGAGTAGTTACTGCATCACTGATATGCACATGCATTTACATTCTTACTGATTTTGAAAATGTATACAGTAACCAAGCTGTTGGCAAATTAAGTGTTGCAGCTTAACAAACACTTCCCTGGAATTTCTAGTGAAAGTGATCCAGAAGCATCCACTGTTTGCCTTGTCATCCATGCTGAAGTCAAGAAGCTGAACCCAATAAACATTTTATTTTCTGTTAAGGCTTCACTGCTGCTTTCTGTGGACTGTGAGTAATATTCTTTGCTGGTTAGTCAATCTCTAAAATCAGAGGAAAAAATGTGAATGATTTTCTTTTGAGACTAGGGTAGGATACAGTAACAGCTCATTGTCTCACTGTAGTGATAGGATACAGTAACAGCTCATTGTCTCAGTGTAGTGATAGGTTACAGTAAAAGCTCATTGTCTCAGTGTAGTGATATACATGTACCTCAGTGTAGTGATATACATACACCTCAGCATAGTGATATACATGTACCTCAGTGTAGTGATATACATGTACCTCAGTGTAGTGATATACATGTACCTCAGTGCAGTGATATACATATACCCCAGTGTTGTGATATACATGTACCTCAGTGCAGTGATATACATATACCTCAGCTTCATGATATACAATTACATGTACCTCAGTGTAGTGATATACATGTACCTAAGTGCAGTGATATACATATACCCCAGTGTAGTGATATACATGTATCTCAGTGTAGTGATATACATATATCTCAGCATAGTTATATACATGTACCTCAGTGTAGTGATATACATGTACCTCTTAGTCACTCCTTTAACAGGCTGTATCTAAATCTGGAAAACTCCATGATCTTGCAGTGTTTATTGTTAAAGACCCATTTAATATTGCACTGTTTTTTGTTAAAGACCCATTTAATCTTGAACTGATTATTGCAACATAGACATTCAATCTTGTACAGATTATTGTTACACACTCAATTTAATCTTTTACTGATTAATGTTACAATTGCCCATTTAATCTTTAACTGATTATTCTTTGCATAACCATTTAATATAGCACTGATTATTGTTACACATTTAATATTCCACTGATCATTGTTACACATTTAATCTTGTACTGATTATTGTTATACATTTAATCTTGCACTAATTATTGTTGCACATTTAACCTTGCACTGATTATTGTTACTTGTTTAATCTCGCACTGATCATTTTTGCATATTCATTTGATGTTGCACTGATTATTGTTACATGTTTAATCTTGAACTGATTGTTGTTACATACCTATTTAAATTTGCATTGATTATTGTTACATGTCCATTTTATCTTGTACTAATTATTGTTGCATACCCATACAATATTGTACTGATTATTGTTGCATATCCATACAATATTGTACTGAGAATTGTTGCATATCCAAACAATATTGTACTGAGAATTGTTGCATACCCATACAATATTGTACTGAGAATTGTTGCATATCCATACAATATTGTACTGAGAATTGTTGCATATCCATACAATATTGTACTGATTATTGTTGCATACCCATACAATATTGTACTGATTATTATTGAATATCCATACAATATTATACTGAGAATTGTTGCATACCCATACAATATTGTACTGATTATTGTTGCATACCCATACAATATTGTACTGATTATTATTGAATATCCATACAATATTATACTGAGAATTGTTGCATACCCATACAATATTGTACTGAGAATTGTTGCATATCCATACATTATACTGAGAATTGTTGCATATCCATACAATATTGTACTGAGAATCTTTGCTTATCCTTACAATATTGTACTGATTATTTTTGCATATCCATACAGATGTTTAATCCATATGTTTACATCACACACCCTCCACCATTAATACTGGCAGCCATGAATAGCCTATCATGTGCTGAAAAATGGTGTTAAGCCCAACAACAACAACTACATCACACACCCAGATTAGAACTACTTCAGTGTATTCACTGACATTTGTCTGTTACTATTTGTTGCACCATACTGAACTTATATGAATTACAATCTGCATTTAAGTTTGTTCACACTGTGTTGCAAAAAAATATTTAGAAAATGTAAAATAGAGTTTGTATTAAATACAAAACTATATTCTTATTTTGTAATAAATACATAGCTACATTCTTATTTTGTTTTGAGTTGGGATAAAATTATTTTCAACATTGTTAAAAGTCAGATACATGTAGCATGATGCAGTCCTTATTTATAAATAGATAATCCATGATGCAGTCCTTATTTATAAATAGATTATCCATGATGCAGTCCTTGTTTTATAAATAGATAATCCATGATGCAGTCCTTATAAATAGATTATCCTATAATACATTATTAATGCACTTGTTTGCTTTTATCACAGTCACATCAGGGTGTGTAATTTTCATAACAGCAATAATGTAAAATTTGGTGATGCAATACAGGTATGTGGGGGTATACAATAACAGGTATTCATACAAGTGGTCAAATTGTTTGACAAAAAGAAAAGGATTTAGGCATGGAAATTATATGCAAATATACAAGTTATACAGATAAACAATGCAGCTGTTTAGGATCCCTTATATACTGATATATTTTTCTATGGAATTTTTATTTTATACATAAGATTTATTTTCATCTGGTTGAATTATTTTGAGAGTCATTAGCTTAATTAGAGATAGGCCAGATTTCTAATTTTTCTTTGGACTTTTCATTCTCATCGACTCATGAAACACACTCATGTCAATATATTGTTTTCTTTATGGCCAACAATTACCACATTTATTTGATAAAAAAGCCTATTTTCTTCTTACAAAGTTTTAATTATAAAATAAATTAAGTCTGTCCATCACTTTAAATGACATTGGTAAGGCAGGCAAATGGGCTTACCATAAAGGAAATAAAATATTCAGTTGCCTAAATTACTAGTACAGAAAACTACATTACAGTATCCGTTTCAATATTTTTCTTTATTATGAAGTTTGGATATCATTTTTACATGTTTTAATAAACTAATCTGTTATTATTTCAGAACTGACAATGGACTAAAGCTTCTCTCCAGTAATGCAGTGCAGGAAATGGGTTCTAGAGCAACAGCCACCCTGAACAAAATGCAGAATTTTTTTATGATGAACATGATAGAGAATTATGGCAGTGACTTTTCATCCAGTGGTCTGTCACTGGAATATCTGGAATCCAAGACCAAACAGTTTTTTGAAAGGAAGACAGCAGATGGTCCTAGATATGATACATATTTGTTATACTACTATGGCGATGTGTATGACTCAGGGGACTGGGCATTGGCAGGTAATGATAAATTTGCATGCTGTATCCAATAATGTATCAAGTGGCTGGTTTTGAGACATGGCAGCAATTACAGTTGGTAATCTCAACACTGGGCACCAGCAGCTGATGATTTATACCGTGTTAGATTTATGCTAAAAATATGTGACAAGCAATGATATATGAAACATAGATCCTATGCTACTCTGGATTGATTGATTGGTGTTTAATGAAGCTATTGTTGGTTGGTTGATTGATTGATTGGTGTTTATTGGCACCATTAGGTTGATTGAATAGTTACAGAAGCAACACAGCAAATTCAGCCTAATTTGGTCACAATTTGAACTTCCACCTTTCCAGTCATGGGTCTGGCATGACAACCACCTAGCCACATTTGTTATCTTTCATTCAGGCACCAGAACATTTTCAGATAATGATAACATATTGTAAAAAGGCAATTTCATCTGCTCATGCATGATATTGAACTGAATATCAAAGACCCAGACCTTCAGTCAGAGATGTGCCATCATATCAGGGTCTGCAGTGTTTGGTCTGTTGATAGTTAAATGTGCTACCATATCAGGGTCTGCGCTGTTCAGGCTGCTCATAGTTAAATGTGCCAACATATCAGGGTCTACACTGTTCAGTCCATTGATAGTTAAGTGAGCTACATTATCATGGTCTACACTCTTCATTCTGCTCATAATTAAAAGTGCCATCATGTCAGAGTCGACATTGTTCAGTTTATTGAGAGGTTATTATGCTACCATATCAGGGTCAACACTGTTCAGGCTGCTCATAGTTAAAGTGTGCCATCATATCAGCGTCATCAGTGTTGAGACTGCTCATAGTAAAGTGTGCCATCATATCAGGGTCATCAGTGTTGAGACTGCTCATAGTAAAGTGTGCCATCATATCAGGGTCATCAGTGTTGAGACTGCTCATAGTAAAGTGTGCCATCATATCAGTGTCATCAGTTTTGAGACTGCTCATAGTAAAGTGTGCCATCATATCAGGGTCATCAGTGTTGAGACTGCTCATAGTAAAGTGTGCCATCATATCAGGGTCATCAGTGTTAAGACTGCTCATAGTAAAGTGTGCCATCATATCAGGGTCATCAGTGTTGAGACTGCTCATAGTAAAGTGTGCCATCATATCAGGGTCATCAGTGTTAAGACTGCTCATAGCAAAATGTGCTACCATGTCAGGATCAACACTGTTCAGTCTGTTGATAGTAAAATGTGCTACCATATCAAGGTCTACACTGTTCAGTCTGTTCATAGTAAAATGTGCTACCATATCAGGGTCTACACTGTTCAATCTGTTGATAGTAAAATGTGCTACCATATCAATGTCTACACTGTTCAGTCTTCTCATAGTAAAATGTGCTACCATATCAATGTCTACACTGTTCAGTCTTCTCATAGTAAAATGTGCTACCATATCAGGGTCTACACTGTTCAATCTGTTGATAGTAAAATGTGCTACCATATCAATGTCTACACTGTTCAGTCTTCTCATAGTAAAATGTGCTACCATATCAATGTCTACACTGTTCATTCTTCTCATAGTAAAATGTGCTACCATATCAATGTCTACACTGTTCAATCTGTTGATAGTAAAATGTGCTACCATATCAATGTCTACACTGTTCAGTCTTCTCATAGTAAAATGTGCTACCATATTAGAGTCTACACTGTTCAATCTGTTGATAGTAAAATGTGCTACCATATCAATGTCTACACTGTTCAGTCTTCTCATAGTAAAATGTGCTACCATATCAATGTCTACACTGTTCATTCTTCTCATAGTAAAATGTGCTACCATATCAATGTCTACACTGTTCAATCTGTTGATAGTAAAATGTGCTACCATATCAATGTCTACACTGTTCAGTCTTCTCATAGTAAAATGTGCTACTATATCAATGTCTACACTGTTCAGTCTTCTCATAGTAAAATGTGCTACCATATCAGATTCTACACTGTTCAGTCTTCTCATAGTAAAATGTGCTACTATATCAGAGTCTACACTGTTCAGTCTGTTGATAGTAAAATGTGCTACCATATCAGAGTCTACACTGTTCAGTCTGTTCATAGTAAAATGTGCTACCATATCAATGTCTACACTGTTCAGTCTTCTCATAGTAAAATGTGCTACCATATCAATGTCTACACTGTTCAATCTGTTGATAGTAAAATGTGCTACCATATCAGAGTCTACACTGTTCAGTCTTCTCATAGTAAAATGTGCTACCATATCAGAGTCTACACTGTTCAGTCTGTTCATAGTAAAATGTGCTACCATATCAATGTCTACACTGTTCAGTCTGTTCATAGTAAAATGTGCCATCAATATCAGAGTCTACACTGTTCAGTCTGTTCATAGTAAAATGTGCCATCATAGCAGAGTCTACACTGTTTAGTCTGTTCATAGTAAAATGTGCCATCATATCAGAGTCTACACTGTTTAGTCTGTTCATAGTTAAATGTGCCATCATATCAGAGTCTACACTGTTTAGTCTGTTCATAGTAAAATGTGCCATCATATCTGAGTCTACACTGTTTAGTCTGTTCATAGTAAAATGTGCCATCATATCAGAGTCTACACTGTTTAGTCTGTTCATAGTAAAATGTGCCATCATATCAGAGTCTACACTGTTTAGTCTGTTCATAGTAAAATGTGCCATCATATCAGAGTCTACACTGTTTAGTCTGTTCATAGTAAAATGTGCCATCATATCAGAGTCTACACTGTTTAGTCTGTTCATAGTAAAATGTGCCATCATATCAGAGTCTACACTGTTCAGTCTGTTCATAGTAAAATGTGCCATCATATCAGAGTCTACACTGTTTAGTCTGTTCATAGTAAAATGTGCCATCATATCAGAGTCTACACTGTTCAGTCTGTTCTTAGTTAAATGTAAACAGATTAGATCCTGATCTGCTGGTTCATCATGTAATGGCAGATCTTGGTCAGTTCAGTTTGCAGTTGGGTGCATTCTGTCCACAAGCAAATACAGTTCCTCTTGCATTTTCTTCACAGGAAATACAATGTTTTATTTTAATTCTTTATGCATGTAAATATAGTTTCTCTTGCATTTTGTACACAAATACAGTGACTGTAGCATTAAATAGATAATACAGTGCCTATGCATCACTGATGCAAGTAAGTACAATGCCTCATGCATCTTGTACACAGGTAAACTACAGTGCTGCTTTCATTCTGTACACAGATAAGTACATTGCCTCTTGCACTGAACATAGGTAAATATATTACCTCTTGCATCCTTTAAACAGATAAATATAGTGCATTTTGCATCAAGGGTGTCTCTTGCATCCTGTACACAGGTAAATACAGTTCTTTTGCATCCTGTACACAAGTAAAATGCTTCTTGCATCCTGTACACCAGAAAATATAATGTCTCTTGCATTCTGTACATGGGTAGATGTAGAGTCTCTTGCATCCTGTACACAGGTAAATAGTCTGTTATATATACATGTATAACAACCCATATTTTGTCAAGTAGTGATGTAGACTCTTGTTATACATATATCAATTCAATCCACAGTACAGGCAAATAATGTAGACTGTTATACATATATCAATCCACAGTACTGACAAATAATGATGCAGACTGTTATACTTATATCAATCCACAGTACTGACAAATAATGAAGCAGACTGTCTCATGGAAATATAAAGCCACAGTACATCTTAAGAATCTTTGTAAACCTAAATAAAGAAAGACTGACTTTATTAACAGCTGTATGTGTAATATTCACTGATTTGTCAATTACAAGTCCTCTGTTTTTCAGATAATGCAAATCTAAAACTTGACACCTTACTGGATTGGTGGAGTCAGAAAAATGCCCAGTCCGGTTCCCGACTGATACTTATGCTGGACACATTGCACTCACATGCCTGGACAAAGGATATCTCGTATATTAGAGATGAATTTGTTGCAATTCAGACTTGTAAATTCACACGACCCCCAGACCCGGAGTTCGGAGACAGTGCTCAAGTTGGATCGTTCACTCAAGACTGGGTACATTTTAATATTGATGGAGAAATTAAACCAACCTGGTCTGAAAAGGAGCGAATTGTGAGAGCTTTGTACAGAGTTTCAAGAAATTGGACTGATTTCACATTTCACTTACCTACACCTGAAGATATTGAAAAACACTGGGATGAAAATTTCCCCAAATTAACAAAACCACTGATCAAAGCTGTCAACTTTTTCAGGACAGGAAATATGTTTTGCTGTTTAGATTGTCTTTTGAAGTGTCTGAAGAGAAAACGAATGAAATGGCTTTCACCTAAGTCTTTTGATACAGGGCATGGATTTAAACTTGTCAGGTCATAAATAATAATTCTTTTCATATGTGTGACCCTATTTATGCATTATATACACTATATCATTTTATCATTTTTTTAAAAAATGAGGTACACAAAGTATGACAGAATTTGTTACAGCCCTAAATGTTTAGATTGAGCCCATTAGAGAATGCTACAGGTGATAAGGTGTTGGGTTTATCACCCTCTTTATGTCTCTACTTTATGATGCTTCCACACTGAGATTGGAGTGGCAGCTCAGAATTCAAGTAATATTGTTTGCTTATTAGTAAGGCCCATAGAGAATCTGGCCCTAAAGTCATTGTTACACTACCTTTGTGGCATGTCAGTGCCATGTAGCACCTTAGATAGTTATCTTGGCTCAAAAGCTTATGTCAGAGGCAGACAACCTATATATAGATTGCTATTTATTATAGTTACATGAATACAGTTGCCAAAGATTAATAATATAAAACACAATATGGTGAAAAGTTTGGATGATTTGAGTTATAGGTTTTATTTTCAGGTTGCCAGAAACATAACATTTTTTAAAAATAATCTTGTTTTCATATATAATCAATAAAGTATGATGAGGGAGAATTTGTAAGAAAGCAGAGCTATTATTAGAAATATAGCCATAGAGGAATTATTGGCTTGAGAGTAGTCAGAGTTAAGGTTGCTTATAAGGGCATTGTTAACATCGCTATGCATCCCCTGGGTATTCTGGATCTAAATGGGTTTTAATAATAATAGTAATTTGAAACATAATAAAATGCTTTGCAAAATAAATTTTGGAATATTAAAATGAATTATTACACATTGTTAGAATTTAGAATCAGATGTACATAGAACAAAGGTGTATGTTACATGATTTATACAGAACACTTGTAAAATAGTAACAAGACCAGCATTTTTATACTACTTGATGTGTTTAAAAATAGTTGATAAATTTACTCAGCATAGAACAATATATATTTTTTATGTTTTAACAAGAATTTTGATATTACAATAATTCCTATTTATTATTTTTGCCACTAAATTTTATACAGCGTTAATGAGCTTCAATATGCTGGAGGGATTTTGGAACATTTCATTTTCCTTCAAGGCCTTGGAATTTATACATGAAGATAGTAAGAAACTGTGATTGAATTCTTATGCATCTATCAAAAGACAGAGCATGTTATGAAATCCATCTGTCCATCTGACTCCACTTCCATTTGTTATTTTTAGCATTTCTGCACAATAACTTTAGTTTTGCATTATCTGCCAGTTACCAGATTTCATGGTTACCTTGCACTTGCTACAATGAAGAAGCCTGTTGATTTTGTAATCATAAGGTCAAATGTAAAGATTACTCTGGCTGAAAGAAAAAAAATGGTTTCCACACAATAACCTTAGTTTTTAGATGACATGGATTAACTCTAAAGATAGTTTACACTTGGAGTAAAGAAAAAGTCTGTCGATTTAAGAGTCAAATCTTAACAAGTCAAGTTCACTGGCTGAAAAATGAAAAAATGTATTTTGTACACTTTATTTCTTGACCATATACTGTCACCAAGTTTGGAATGGCTTACATGTTGGGTAAGAAATCTACATATTGATTTTGGGGTCAAAATATCAAAGGTGAAGGTCACTGTGCTTGAAAGAAAAAATAATGGTTTTCACATAATAAATTTAGTTCTGGAACTTTTACCCTGAACAAAGATGTGGACAGCTTGCAAAAGAGGCCAAGTAAATTTTTGGGGTCAAGAAGTCCAAGTCAAAAGTAACTATGAATCAAAGATTTTTCAATAATTTTTTTGTACTGATGTAAGTTCCTTGACCAAATTTTGTTGATTTCTTGCATTAAGAGTAAGGAAAATCTGGCATCTAAGGGACATCAAAGTTATAAAAATTCTCACAACAAAAATATGTTTTCTTAACAGACCTTATACCAAAAGTCAAGGTCATCATGACCTATTGGTAAATAATCACTTGAGTCAGTGATGACTACTAATGGCTACATGCTAGACTAGTAATTATGGGGAGGGTGTGTAATGTTCTTATTTTTATATTGTCCAGCACTAATGTTCATTTAACAATCAGGGTAATTGTTATTAATAATCATAATTATCAGTTATTAAGTTGTATATCCAAAATGTTTACCACAGTAAAAAATTTTTGTTGTACTTATCAACAATTCCTTGCTAGTATTTATATAATCATAGATAATTGTTAATCAGTCATTTTTTAAATATAAGTATTTGTAATTTTAATTAGTAAAAAAAAATCATCAAATCAAAAAATTGCTACTGATACTTTATAGTTACATTTTTCCATCAAATACATTCTCAGATCATGATGATGTTTAGAAATAAACTCTGTTACATCTTGATTATAGTCCACTGAAAATACAAAAGTGTCTCTCCCATCTATACACCATATAAACAAAGAAGAAACTCTCAAAATGGTGCTAATCTCAGATTGATATGGCCACCATGGCAACCAACTTGAAAATTTGATTACTACTCCTCCTGAATGGATCTCTTATGATGTCTAGCTGGTCCTAAAGGAAAATGGTGCTGATCAGACATCCAATATGGCAGCCATCTTAAAAATCTTGTTATCACAACTCAACTTGTACTACTACGGGGTTTTCACCAGAAGTCTTATTACTTTGAAATCTTGTTATAGCTGTTCCTCCTGAATGGAAAGTCATATCTTAAAAACATATCTACTTTCCAAATTTGATAACTAGTCCTGAATGGGGTTTTCACCAATAAGCTTCTTATGATACCATGTAGGTCCTAAATCAAAATGGTGCTAGTCAATCTGATGATCATTAAGACTTAAGATGATATCAGCTTTGTTCTATGAGAAAATGGTACCAAGCTGGCATGCAGTATGTGTATCACAGCAGCTAATTTGAAAATCTTTTGATCGCTGAAGAATATCAGAGATTGTTTCAAATCTTCACTCTTGAAAGGAAGAAATGTTCTTATCTTAAATTCCAGGAAATACTTTTTACCAAAAAGAGCATTGGTCTCTTCAAGGGACTCTAGTTTTTTGTTCATATGTGTGAATTTTTCACTTTGTATACTTTTTTGGGTGCTTTTTGACCTTGTGTTCTAACATAGCACAATTTTTGTGCTCATTGGTGGTTATTTTAATCATGCATTCTGCATATATATATATATAATGATGAGTATTATTGTTGTTATGTGAGAACACTTGTAAATTGTTACTTTCCATTGATTTTGTTATTTTCATTTGAAGATTAAACATGGTTAAATGTTCAAAGATCAATTTTACTCAACCGTTGTCTGTACTAAGTGTTTACTTAATCATGCAGAGTATGACTAATGATGAAATCCCCTGACCAATGAATTTTTGGGGAAAACTTTTGGCACTGGTGCTCGAAGATCCAGACAGTCCATCTTTATAAATCAAGTCCCTGACTCAAAAACCTGGATTGTGGACATGTATAATTCATTTGGAAGGTATTTTGGGGCATTTTTATCTCCATTATGTTCTGAGGGGCCAGATCTGCAAAGTTCCATAATTCTGATTGCAGGTAGGAAAGACCTTGTTGAATCTGTTTTACCTAGTGAAAGACATCCCAGTGTGGCCCAGCTTTGTTCAAATAACCATGGTTGCCAATGTTTTATCCCTTCCTAGACAGGATTATCCTTTACATCTGGTTCTTGTCAGGATAACCTTTTGTAGAAAGGAATTTAATCCCTCACTGAAGCTGCTATCCAATTCAACATGTTTTTTGATAGTACAAGTTTCAGTATTCAGGTTTGGTGAGTTGTAGGTCCTTTCAGTGGTCCTGAACTATCTCCATGTCAGATGGTTTTCTGCTCCTAATAAGGCAACCTGGCTTTGTAGCTAAGAATAGGTTTTTGCCAGCATGAAATCAATGAGTTGTCATTCATTCTTTCTTGTTTAATGTAATGTAAGACTGTGTCCATGCTCTCAACAAAAACTTGAAGTGCACAGAGATAAGTTGTGGGTCTGATTATATCTCTTGTTTAGATGACTAGAGAAAAACTGTAACCCATAATGTCATAACTGAGGTGAGTAGTGTGCTCAGGAAACTCATGTCTCAAAAGAGCAGATATGCCTTGTGAAGATTTCAGGTCATGTGTGTAGAGTAATCTCTGTGTTTGCATGCAGTGCTTTGATCTGAGACATAATTCAAGCCACTGGCTGGCAAGCACAGTTAATCTTGTTGAGTTTTTTCTCAGAGCACAGAATTCAGCCATTCTTCCCTCAGAGAATGCACATAGTTGAGATTGAATGCCCATGCATTACCTATTCTGCCAATTTTAATATGATTGGTGAATGTATTAAATGGAGAAAGTAAATTGTTTAGTAAATTAAATTTCTTTGAGCATTCTTACCCATTCACATTGCTACAAAACGAGTGGCCGAGTGGTCTAAAGCGCTGTCCATTACGGATCACTGCCATGTCTCTGTCTGTGTGAGTTCGAGTCTAGGATTCGGCAAATGTGGATATGTGAGAAAGCTTGCCAGTACCTTCTCGTGGGTCGGTGGTTCTTTCCGGTGATTTCCCAGTTTCTTCCTCCACCATTAATACTGGCTGCCATGAATAGACTATCGTGTGCTGAAAAATGGCGTTAAGCCCAACAACAACAAAACTCACATCTCACAGTAAATGCAGTGCATGCTTGTGATTTGAATTTTTAATGAAGCTTTAAAAAATTTCAGTCATATCACTACTACATCTGCCATGTGGCAGTTTATAGTGATCTAGCACTGAGGCATCATGCCACAGACATGTAGTATCATGTCCCATCCAGTCACATTATCCTGAAACCAGGCCAACCAGTCGTTCAGCTAGTGGTGATAAGGGGATGTAATTGTTTAGAGCTCCTTCATGTTCTCTGTATAGACAGGAAGACAGATTTGTTATCTTTCAGAAAGGCTGGATTCAAGAGTTTTTAGGGTTTATTTCATTTTCATATGACTGGGTAAGCATTTATGTAGAAACATAATTTACTAACCAAATTCCTTTTCATGAAAACATACAGCAAACTTGAACTGTGATTTTAAATTCTTCAAAAAAAAAATCCCTGCAGTTACATTTGGAGCATTTTGTTTCTTATTCAACAGTAATACATTTGGAGCATTTTGTTTCTTATTCAACAGTAATAAAAACTTAGTTATTATTTAGATATTTATGATATATGTTTACATAAATACATTTAGGATTTATATAGATTTATTATAAAAAGTAAGTAAATCAGTAATTCTGCCAAAAAGTTTTTATTTTAATTGACTTTCAGTTATTCTGCCAAAAAGTTTTTATTTTAATTGACTTTCAGTTATTCTGCCAAAAGGTTTTTATTTTAATTGACTTTCAGAAGTAATCATAATTCATCTCATTTTGGTGGTATTATAGGCTTGTCCATAACTTTTATACATGTTCAGTAAGTGCTTATAGAATATGAAATCATGCAATTAGGTTGTTAAAATATTCAAATCATGGTTAACTTATTTTACTTTCTACTTTTAAGTCCTGTATCAATGTGTGCTTTGGATAATGAGTGAGGGGGAGAGAGGCTTTTTGTATAATCAGTAGCGAATTGTGCAGATTGAAAGAAGATCAAGGTATAATTCTCAATAGGTGTAAATAGGGTGACATCTATGTAAAATTCCACTGAAAGTGGATAGTGTTTTTTGTTCATATTTAATGGTTTTTATGTATTACACATTGATAGTTTTGTTTTAAGCATATCTTCCATGATTTAAGGCTTTACAATTTGGATATGCCAAATCTTGTGTAGCACTGACTGTACAGTTGAGCCTTACTTGTGTACATGGGCACAATGTTACTGACTGTACAGTTGAGCATTACTTGTGTACATGGGCAAAATGTTACTGACTGTACAGTTGAGCATTACTTGTGTACATGGGCACAATGTTTTGGAAAATGAGTTGATGCAGTACTCCTAAAATGAATATTAATAGTTGGGTGCATTTTATGGATCAGAATAAATACTTAATTGAATATTGTCCAGCTTAAATTATCCGTGTTCATTCCATGATCATTGTGTGCTGTAAGAGTGACTAATTTATTTAAAAACAAAATTAATTTGGGTTAATTGCATGTAATGCATGAATGGGTGAAAGGATGATAAAGCCCTCCAGTAATAAAATTGTGAAAAGCATGGAGAAAAGAAAAACTCAGGATATGGGTAACTTTCTTTTTTGCCCAATGAGGAGATTGTATTTATGACCATAGAATGCACTGCTAATGCCAAAAATAATATTTTCTGTCTTAGTGTGCATGGTGAGGAAGAGTAATCACTTTTCTGTTGGCAGCATCATCAGCGATATTAATGTATTGCGTTAAAAATTGTGAAAAAGTCAAGCATTTTCTACATCCGTTGCTTTATTCCAATGAAACTTTAGGATTATATTATATAGGTCTAAAGTTTAATACATGATATGTCAGAAGTTCCTGTTTTATCTGTTTCACCTGTTAGCAGAAAGCTTGTTTCATCATGGTGAATATTTTTTTAAATTTTGCACGAAAGGTTCTGAAAGTCGTACATCTTCAACATTACTGTCTTCATTCAGGTGACCCTTCATAATAATCAGTATGTCTAGATTATGGGTTGGTTTTGTGTTAAAATTTTGAAGGTAACATTATTAGATTATTTGCTGTATTCAAGTGAATCTTTTTGATAATATTACTGTAGGCCTAACATTTCTATATTGATATGTGAGGAGTTCCTGTCTTCTCTGTGCTGCCAGCTTAAGCAGATAAAACTTTTTACATTGTGGTCAACAGTATAAATTTTATGTGTGAAAGTTAAAGTAGTCATACTGATAAGCATATGGTCACATGTCATTTTTGTTTAACATATTGATAGTAACAAAAGCAAAAGGACAGTTATATATATATATATATATATATATATATATATATATATATATATATATATATATATATATATATATATATATAAGAAACTGTAAGAAATAGGAAATAAAGTTTTACCAAGGTACATGTACATTTTAATAATCTGAAAGGAGAGAGAGAAACATGGAAAGAATGAACACAAAGGGGTGGAGAGGTTGGGAACATTCTTGTGTTATCTATTTGGAATTCTGAATGTAGTGAATGTGTATATTTGTATTTCATTACACTTTTCCTCATGTATCCTTTGTGTGTGCTGATGAATAAAATGTGAAAAATTCATAAATTGTATTATATTTTAAAAAAAACAAGAACACATGAAACTGCATCTTAATAGTATAGGGAAATAAGATTATAATGTTATCCTGTTTGTGCAAGAGAATCATCATATAAAAATGTTAGTATCACTTTTCCTAAATAAATATAGCAGTATCACGGTGCAATTAGTAAAATGGTGTCTCTCGGAAATAAGACCTTTTGACATATAAGATAAATTGTAAATTCATTTCAATTTAATAAACAATCTGATGACACCCACTGTGTGAATGTTTGTGTACTTTCTGTATAAACAAGTGTCCAGACAAGAAAGTTATTTATAAATGTTAATTATCACCATCTTATCAAAGCCAAAATGAAAGTGATTTGTTATCAAAATTGCAGGGAAGCCAAACAAAGCGAATTGTTATCAACATTTTATCAATGCCAATATCAAAGCAAATTATTATCACCATTTTATCAAAGCCAGAATCAATTTAATAATTATCACCATTTTATCAAAGCCAGAATCAATTTAATAGTTATCACCATTTTATCAAAGCCAGAATCAATTTAATAGTTATCACCATTTTATCAAAGCCAGAATCAATTTAATAGTTATCACCATTTTATCAAAGCCAGAATCAATTTAATAGTTATCACCATTTTATCAAAGCCAGAATCAATTTAATAGTTATCACCATTTTATCAAAGCCAGAATCAATTTAATAGTTATCACCATTTTATCAAAGCCAGAATCAATTTAATAGTTATCACCATTTTATCAAAGCCAGAATCAATTTAATAGTTATCACCATTTTATCAATGCCAAATCAAAGCTATCTGGTATGTATTGTTTGTTTTAGTGATTACTTCTATAGTAAAGTCATACAGGTCATGTCTGCCTATTTACTCATTCAAAATTAAATATAAATTGTTGTTTTAAAATTTAACACTAATTTTCTTTCATCAAAGTCTATTCAGTCCAGATTACTGAATGCTCTGCACCTCACCTTAACTGTCATCAAGAAACTTTCAGATGAAAATCTATATGGTTTTTTATAGTGTTGGCCATGTACTAAACATGGGTCAAGAAAAGAGCACATCAGATGGAATCCTCACAATATAGGTTAGTACACATTTGTTTATCAATATGCATTGCTTTCAGTGTGACATCACATCCTGCAATATTCAATCCAAGTTGTACTGGATCACACCTTTAGGTTCATTATGTCCAAAAATGTCTACGTACTTTAACAGATTTTGCTGTATGCCCCTTTTGTGGGGATGGGGTGAGTGTAAATAATGACCTTCCAAATGAACATGGATGTTTAAGGATCCAAATGTAGTGAATACTTGTCATATGCAGGTATGTTGACTATATGTTTTAAAAAATGACACACATTATCAAAATGGTGTTGCATGCCTACATGACCTATGTGGCTCTAACTATAACAAGCTACATGGACCTAAATCAGAAGGCAGATTATTCAACGACATGCAAACCTGGCTCTATGCAGTTAGACTCAATTTATGAATGAGTATATACACAAAATAAATCTTCATGAATATTATTTTACATTTCCATGAATGCATTGGCTTTAAAAAATAAATTCTGGATGCTATTTATGTGTGCAGAGTTCTTGGAAGGATCACATTAGTAAATCTAAATAAATATTCATCTGTAAAATTGTTTTAACAGAAAATGAAATTTAATAGCTTTGGGGAGAACATTATGTTCATAAGAGTACTGGAATGTTGCCTCTCATATGTTGACCTTTGAAACAAAAGAAATTCCTTATTTTATATCTAGTCATCTCTGATCTTTAGATGATGATAAATAACACAAGTAACTGACTACTATTTAAGCATATAAAACTTTACATTCTAACTGAAAATGCAATTCTTTGACCTCGGGAAGTCTAGAGTTCCATCAGACTGCTTGCAAGTGATGTTTATGGAGCTGTTTTTGGATTCAGTATTATTGAAACACCACTCAGATCAGAAAATAAAAGATCTACCACTCAGATTAGAAAATGAACAGATCTACACATTTCCTTGTTAAGATCAACTGGATGATGTAAAAAAATAAAAGTATTAAAGCAGACTTATTCCTGATGTTATTATTGACAGACTTGGAGATTATAAAAAAGTCAACTATGAAAAGTTATTTAATTGTATATTTCATTTAAATACTGGTTGTTTATTATATTTTACATTTATATGTTTGTTTTGATGAACCTGTCAAAAAAAAGGTTAGGGAACCCTTGGAATACCTATATGTTGTTCAGTAAGAGCATTATGCGCGGTTTGTCTCACTGCGCTGGTTACTGTACAATCGCAAATCCTTTGTGATTTTTTGCATAGTGCATGTTAACCAGATGTATGCGGATCATGGCCCGCATCAAGCCAGTGACATGGTTTTATCAGGTTGCAGCATACATTGTAACTTTAAGCTTTGCTATATGGTTCGCGCTGTCGAACAAGTTGCGTATTCCTGTGTTAAAGTGACAGTAGTTTCATATTCCAGTGTTAAAGTGACAGAGAGAACAATTAGCATGTAATGTACGATATATTCTGTGGATAAGGTAAATAATATTAACAATCAAGAATAAGTACTGATCTTATTGCAAAAGTACGCCAACAGTTACAGACCCTCCTATTTCGAGTTTCACGCAATGCATAACTGGGTTGACCCTTGTAAAAGCTTGCAATTAATTGACCTATAAGGGACGATAACTTCAAAAGACGTTGGCCTCTATACAATTAAAGTAATCCTGCTTTAATGTTTCATTTGCAGAAACAGAGGAAGGAAAGAAACAAAAAAAAAATGGCTGTTTGGATATTTTGTGCCACATGCTTCGTTTGGAAATAAAAAAAAACGATGTTCTTTTATCTTTTCTGTGCTTTTATATAATTTGATGTTGATGCTGTTGGCCTCTTGTTGCCTGTTTCAGTGCTTTTTACCAGAATATACTATTCTCGCTTTGCAGAAGTCAGAATTCTTATATATTTATTCTATCAAGATTTACTTGCTTTGGATCATAACCCTATGAAAGACACCCTCTTAATTTAAGAATAGAATGTTGTCAAAGTTTTGTTTTATTGTTGCGAAAAGATTTTCTTTCTTTCATTTTATTTTATTTTTTCAATATAGGGATGTAATGTTTTTCTAATTAATTCAGCATTCACCGCTGTTGTGGTGATATATGTTGTTTTGCTTTTTTCCATGTCAAGTGTATAGCATAACATGTCAGTAACCATTATGAGGTCACAGATTAAAGCTATTTTGCATGCATCCAGTCAGAGCAATGGTTACACATAGATAGAGGCTGTCAGAAACTTGTTTTCATGTGTATAAAACTTAGGACTGTCGAAGTTTTATGGCATTTTATGTTTTTCAGATGAATCTTTAATTTTGTATCTTAAGCACACTTTTTAGAAAGAGAAGATACTCTTTGTCTATATACACATCTAAGGTGTAGAATATTAGATTACGACATTGTCCTTTTGTGTGAATTCGAGTTGTTCACCATTCAAGAGCTACCGAAATTCAAGGGTAGCTCGCACTTGGAATAAGAAAAAATCGCTCCAATCGATCTTGTGGTAAAATGGTGAAAAGTTAATGTCACTGCGACTGGAAAAATAAAGATTATTTCCTCAATGAAATCTAGTTCCCTACCATCTGCAGTTGCTAAATATTGTGGATGTCTTGCACATCAGGTAAGAACTCTATTAATTTTGGGGTCAACAGATCAAGGTTTAAGGTCACTTTGAGTGCGAGAAGACAAATGGTTTCTGCATAGTAATAGTTGGTTTGTTTTTTTTTTTTTAAATATCTGAACATGGGGTGAAGAAGCCTGTCAATTTGCAGGTCAAAAGGTAATAGAAAAAGGCCAACGACTAAAAGAACATAGTCTCTACAAAATAACCTTCATTCTGTACCATGGACCTAAATCAAAGTTTTGTATATGTCTTGTATTTTGGTCAAGAAAGAAACCTTTCAAGGTCAAAGTTTTAAAGGTCAAGGTAATAATGACTGGAGGGCTAAAATGGGTTTCTGCACAAGCTATTTAGTTATGAACCATGTGTCTTAAGCAAACTTTGTGGATGACTTGCATATTGCTTATTGATTTAGATTTAAACGGTCAATAGTCAAATTTGAAGAAAAATGTTTCTTAACATAATAATTGTGGTACTCGGACTAAAGTCTGTGTAGGACTTTCACATGTGGCATGGTTCTTTGATGTCATCAGAGAATAGAAGATTTCTTCACATGCGTGTTTTTTGCTAAAAGTTCCTGGTATGAATCTGTTGCTAAGTTTTGCATACAAAGGGTATTATAAAACAACAAAATAATATTAATCTTCATTTTGTCTTTTATCACATAACATACATATATGTTGATTTTGGTGAATACCATTATGACAGACTTCATCTGTAGCTATGCTATGAGTGGCACAACGGAGTCGGCTTGAGGAGTCAGCTTGATGCATTTTGTCGATGGGTTAGTAAATAGTTTTATAAAACTAAACGAAATATGTATCATAAAATTTATCATATTAATATTTCCTGTGTGATTTATTTAAGGTTGAATTCCAATTCTGAATTAAATTGTCATTTAATATGTCTAAAATTCAACAAAATACATTTTCATCTACATCCTGTGCGAACCTATTATAGCAAATTCATATCTGAACAGTATGTCTTTAACTTTCGAAACCCATGTAACTTGACCAGATTCATCCATTTTTACAGCATAATAATAACATTGTCTTGGATATCTGATCACCCATTTAGAGCCACATTGTGATATGATGAATTTAATATTGAATATTCCATAACAAGTATATGTTTTAAGGCTGGAATTAATATAAAAATTTACAATGAATTATATTGAAATTTATTTTAATTTATTATGGGTTTTAACAATTGCCTATATGTTTTATAGTAATATACCAGAGTGGGGGTAACAGAACGAGGGTAATAAACCGTGGGGTAATATATTGAGGAGGTAAATGATGAGGGGGGTAATGTCCTAGACTCGGCGATAACTGTAAAGTTTCTGTCTCAATGTTGGTGCATTCTACCATTTAGGATATGTATTGAGTATATTTTACATAAGCGAGATAATGGATGCATTACAAACAGATCCTTTCTGTTTTCTTTCAATACCAAATTCATATGGTTCGTAGACAACATTTTCTCCTAACATAATCAGCAGCAGCATTTTCTATAAAGACATTAAGATCACCAGTTCAGCTATTGAAGACCGAGCCAAAAAGGAGAAAAACATCAAGTGTCACGTTGCTCAGCCTAGCTATCAAGTTGTTTTAGGGTTGTTGTTGTTGTTGTTGGTTGGGCTTAACGCCATTTTTCAGCACACGATAGGCTATTCATGGCGGCCAGTATTAATGGTGGAGGAAGTAACCGGGAAATCACCGGAAAGAACCACCGACCCACGAGAAGCTACTGGCAAGCTTTCTCACATATCCACATTCGCCGAATCCTAGACTCGAACCCACGCAGAGGTGAGATGGCAGTGATCCGTAACGGACAGCGCTTTAGACCACTCGGCCACTCGGGGCCCCTGTTTTAGGGTATTACTGTGTTTGATGTATTATTAATTGTTTGATGTTTAAACATTGTTGCAGGCTAGTGTTAATTCCCTTATGCCCGGTTACCGTGACCCGCCAATTGAAGTTAAACTTTGTGGATGACTTGTAGGTAACCGCTCGCGTCATTTGACAAAAGCTGGTAATCCTCACACCTAAGTGTTAAAGACTATTCCTAAGATCAAAGAAAAGCCCACAGAGTGAATGGAGCCTGCTGTTATCCGTCCCTATGTGGACAGACAGCGAGGGACATAGCCGCTAAGTTTGATTGAATCGGTTCACAACGACATCTAGTCGGAATTGAAATAGGTGTGTTTACAGTTTAGATCCAAATTATAACTTCGTACCTTGCAAGCAAAAAGTTAATTTTCTCCTGGAAAGACTTCTAAAAAAATAGGGTTACTCCGAGAAGCCACTCATAATTAGTGGTACAACTTTATTACAGATTCTAAGGAAAGAAAAGCTTTAAAAGGGTCAGTAAGTTCTTTGCTCGATTTTTACAAAAAATTACTGCATCATAATTAAAATTATTTGTAGTATGTACAATTAATTTCTAGGATCGTTTAGTATGTAGAATTACCTTTGAAATGTTTGATTTATACGCATTTTTTAAAAAATGGGCTCGAGTCTTACGTAGAGAATTATGTAGATTGTTAGCTTGTGGTCAGAATTAAATTTTGTTATTCACTATTAGGTTATTTCATAGTAAACCAGCGCATTTATTAATGTGTTATGATGCAATTTTCACATGCTTGAATTGTGGTTTGGAAATTGGTTGAAGTATGTAAGAGTAATTACTATGGATGAATATATCAGCATGGATATTTGAATATTTGTGTACTTTGTATGGGTTGTAATGTAAAGAAATGCGTCTGGTTATATTGATATTGTTTAGCATAATGGGATTAGGAGTATGTACTAATATGATGCAATTTATTGATATATGTATGAGAAGTAATTGAAACCGTGCTTTTATTATGACGTCATACTATACAAGAACGTACAAGTTTTTCGATGTGAATGGAGGCGTGACGGAAGAAATTTAATAGCCGTATCTGATGATAGACTGTGTGTATTGTGAGTTGAGAGGGCTAAGGAAAAATATTGTACCGTCCTTGTGTTTTCACAGATGCTTTTTCGGTTCAGCTTTGTTCCAAGTTGTCAAGAGGTGGAGACAGAAGTAAAACTGGCAGGGCAGTCGGAGTCGACAAAGGTCTAGTCGGTGAGAGAAGGAGAATAGAATGTGGAGGAGAAAAGCGTAAGAGGAGGAGAAGGAGTATTGAGGAGAAGAAGGAGTATTAAGAAGTCGAGGAGAAGAAGGAGTATTGAGAAGTCGAGGAGAAGGAGTATAGAGAAGTCAAGGAGGAGTATATAAATGGAGAGAAGGAGAAGGAATTTGCTGGAAGTCACAGGGGAAGAGAAGGAATTGGGAGAGACAGGAAAGAAGAATACACAGATGAATAGAATACAAGGACAGGTGGAAATCTATCTCATACTACGAATCAATTGATGCAATAAGCTATAAAAGGGTCGAGCGGAAGGAGTGTACTTGGGAAATTTAAAACATTTGATTATTAAATTTGTTACAGGTTTGTTATCCCCCTGGATGGTTTTGGTTGTAAGGAATTGGGGTGGGGTGCTTCCAATATTTATTTAGATTATGGCAGAAGACCCACCCAGGCTCGATTATGGTTCAGAAGTTAGGTTAGTGATTAGTTGGTATATAGCTCTGAGCCCCCAGTCAGCAATGCCGACGGTTAAATAATAAAAGATACAAAGCGTGAAATTCAATAACAACAATTTAATTATCAAATAATAGTCAATCACTTGAATTTCTCAAATGCGTCCTTTTCGCTCGACCCTTTGAACCTATCTCATATAATTTCTAGTGTGATAGATTCGCCCTGTCCTTGGTTTTACTCATCTCCTGATTCTTCTTCATCTTCCCTAATTCTCTCTTGCTTCCTTCTACTACTTCTTCTCTTTTCGCTCCTCCCATAAATGAAACACTACAAAGTAATTTTACATACTAAAACAATCCCTGCAAATGAGTAAACATAATATCAATACTTACACTTATACAACACTAATGTTTTGCAAAGATCGAGCAAATATTAACCTTGCGAAGCTTCTTTCTTTGTTCTCAATTCTTTGTCCTACGTCTCTTTTTTATTTTATTTTATTTTTTGGAGGGTGTTCTCCCTGTTTAATCTCTTCAGACCAGTTAGGGAGGCCTTTCTGCACTACATGTAGATGATTGTGCTATATCGTATTTGTTTTATTATGGCAAAATTTTTCTTATTTTTTAAATATTTTTTTTACTAAACTTGAAAGAAGTAATCATTAGTTTATCTCTGTTGTTCCATTTGCGATTCTTCATCTATTGTTTCGTCTATTAGAAGTAAGTTTTCTCTCTCTATTCTACGTTCGTCTATTTGCATCTTCTTTCTCCTTTTGGCTTTTCTTAGCTCTCTTTTATTTTCTTTTTCTCTCTCTCTCAGTTTCTGTCTTTGTCACTTCTAGTGTTGCTTCTGCTGTTTGTGAACCTAGGGATGCCAATGTTAATGACATTTCTATTTTCTTATTGATCTCAGGCTGCAATATGGGATTTTTCTTTTGTGCTGCTGTCTCTGTTAAGGTTGTTTGTGCCTTTGTTTGATTTTGTTTTGGTGGGGAATTCTGAATTTTCTTTGGTATGGAGTGCTGTGGCTGTTGTTGTTTTGAAAATGCTTCACTTCTGTGACTGTTGTTGATTCTGGTTGACAATCTTTGGTTTGGAGAGTTGTAGTTGTTGTTTTAGTTGTTTTAGCTTTTGATGCTGTTGTTGACTTGGTTGTTTGGGTTGTCGTTGTTCTGCTTGTACTTGTTGTTTAGTCTGTTGTTGTTCTTGCCTTATCGTTTTTTTCTGAAGTTTTTAAATTTTCTGGATATTTGTGTGGAGTATGCCCGGTTAGTCTGCATCTATTACAGTTACTGTGATATATACAGCCCTTGTACCAAGATTTTGCCAAGAAACCAAACAAGTAAAACGCTTTCTTCACTTCTTTTAACTTTGCTTTCTCTATTTCAAAAACCATATGCCCATTATAGATGGATGTTGCCGGGATCTTATCCAATCCACCAGATATAACTGGAATTTTGAATTTATCTTCAAATCTTTTCTTTGCTATTTCTAAGACCCAATTAACTGAACCATCAGGGTTTTAAGTTGTCTTTCTACGTGGCGGATAGAACACGCCTCGTTTACCCTGCATGCTTCCTTTTGGTCTCTGACAAATGTATAACACATGGGTGCAAGTTACAAGGTTGGACCCGAAAGCTTGAGACTGGCCGGCGGTGATTTTGCTCACTCATCAAAAATCGAGTTGAAACACCCCACGTTTATGCATCCGGTTATTTAGCTTGAAAGAACGTGACATAATTGTTATTAAATTTTTATTCATTGAATTGCACCCTTTTTGTATATTTAATCTTGTAACCATTGTCATTGCTGACTGGGCACTCGGAGCTGTATATGTCTTTCAACTTCGAACCAAAATCAAGCCTGGGTGGGTTTTTCTACAATAGTTTAATTATAATTTTGAGAGCACCTCACCCAAATCCTCCACAACCAAATCATCGCAGTTGGGGCATCCTTCATATCAGGATAGATTTTTTTACGAAACACTTTTTTCAAATAATCCGACTCTATTTTTCTCGGTGTCAGTGGAATTACATATACGAGACCCTGTGGTGATCAATATGCAAAACATTATCTAAATCTAAATTGTCTCTATTAAAGTGTAGACAGACACAGCCCTCTAGTTCGAAGTCATTTCTTTTCACAATATTTTCTTCTAGTAGTCTTGACCATTGGCGTAACTAGGGTTGGTGTCACCTAGTGCGGTAACTCATTGTGTTACCCCCATTGACCTCCTTCCTGCACAAAAATTCAAAACTTTTATAGACAGTCATTTATAGACAGTGATGATGTCACCCAGTGCAGTTTAAAAAAAAAAACGTCACTGGTTTTGACTTCACAAAAAGATACCCCTCCTGAGCAGCTGTTGTTTTTCTTCCTAATTTAATCGTAAACAATTCTTCTGCAAAACAGTCAAATTGACTTTTAGAGTAGCCACAATTTTCACAATAAACGCAGATGTCAGATCTTGTGATAACTGATAGATTGAGATTTATATTTAAGCAAGACTTCAGTGCTCCAACACACGTGTATTGTAGTTTTTGCATGTTACGCATGAGGGCCTTCAACACATCCTATTTGGTGGTGACGTTTCATGTTTTCTATTGCTAGCTGATGGTTGAATATCGTCCTCGTCCGTAGGCTTTCCGCTGTCGTCGCGATAGCTGGGGTAAGCATTTTCATATGCACCAACACTTGTTTGTTTAGACCGTACGTAGATTTCATTTTATATTTTGATCAGATTTTCGTCGTGTTTTTGAATGGCTTTTAGCTAACCAGTTGATTTATTGAAGAGGAACAAATTTCCTTGTTCTTACATATCGTTTAGTGTAACACAACTAAAGAGTGGCCACAACAAGCTTTGTAAATTTTTAAAAAAAATATTTCCATGGAAAACACGGTGAAAAGATAAAATATGAAACAAGACTTACGATTTACGAAGAAGATCCAAACATTTGTTCTAAAATTATTAATACACATAAGTCATGTGAATAAGCTGTTATAAATTGATAGTCTGAATCTCAGTTCCGTTCTAAGATGACGGACGATGTCGTCAGACGAAGGTTAGCACAAAATATCCAAAATTTTCACAGTGAATCACAATTTGTATTGTTTTGTTCCAATTTACCTGATCATTTAAATTTAATTAATACGCCCCCTTTCTCCTATACAAGTATGAGGAAATCCTGAAGATTTTAAAATCTAGCCAGATTGCAGTATAGTATGTCAACAAGTATTATTAGTAATGACGTGGTCACAGCCAATCATTTATATAGCTTTTCCTAACTGTTTACTTGCAACGACAAAAACCTTCATACGAAAATAGCACCTACAGGAGTAAAATTTACGTTTTAAGTAAACATGATGTTTCTAACAAAATATCAGATCCATGCAAACATAATCATCATAATAATAATAATTATATTTTATAATATAAAAATGACACAAACCAAAATAGAAATAAAACAGAAAAATTCAACTCCTAACATGTACTTTACTAAAGGGTTGTAACAGTATATAACCAGTTTATTGAATAAAAGCTTGGGCATCCGGTTTTCGCTTCTAGCTTTTATCGTGAATTGTACCAACACCTTCCTATCGTCTCTCACATTCTGGGTGTAGTCTTCAGTGATGGGGTGACGATTTAACAAGTTCATACCTTTTCTTTCTGCTTTTTCTAAAGAATTGACCGCACAATTATATCTGTCATTAAAGTTCATAAGTCGGAAATAACTGGTCGCGGTTCAATACCAGCTCCATTCTTATATGCACGATCTATTTGTGCTTCATCAGTGTTCATCTAAAGGATGTCCCGCAAGTATGTCTTAATTTTCTCTTCGCATTGTTCCCTGGTTTTGTGGTAATTTGGTTCGTCATATCCATAGAATATTTGATTATTCCGTCAGGACTGCAAAACTAAATGGTCGCATTGTTTTTGAATGGTATTAAAACTGCGTTGCAAAGTCTCATAATCTTCCCGCTAGCGTCCATGTTCATCCCTTATTTGACTAAATAAATTGACTACTTTGCCGTTCAATCTCGAATAGTTACGGTGCTGTATACCGAATAAAAGAATATAACATCAAATTTTCCATGCTAAAACAAAAACTATCTCCAGGATCCCTACCAATATCTAACGATGATCCACGATAAATATTCACGGAAAATCTTATCTGAGAGGGTTCTTTGTGTGTTCTTTGTTTCTCAGCGCTGCCTGAGGCCTGGGTTTGGCTCAGAACCTTCCATTATGAGAAGAAGACCGAATGCTGACAAGAGTCAATTGCGCAACTTACGTGACTCCCAGAAGCTATCAATCCTTGTATTCTGACTTTCCTCTTGTCCGGTTGTATGAAACAGCCTATCTTACATCTCTGAACATCTGCATAGACTCCCATTTTCAGCCAAATTTGCGGATTTTACTCTGCAGTTAAAAGAAAAGGAAAACAAAAACACGTCGCGCACATACACTCGTAACGCTTTCAAATGGTCAAGGTCACTATTGTCTTAAGAAAATAGGTTTCGATGAATAAATTGTAGAAGACTTCGTGACACTGCAAAGGTGTAAAAATTGATGTCAAGGATGATCCCAGTGAGACTTCGTTGCTGCAGCTTCCTATATATTTTTGTAATAGTGCCAACTCTCTCTCTCTCTCTCTCTCTCTCTCTCTCTCTCTCTCTCTCTCTCTCTCTCTCTCTCTCTCTCTCTCTCTCTCTCTCTCTCTCTCTCTCCTGATGTTTTCGTTGATTCAAGTCAACTATCTTGATAGTATTCGTGACAGTTCAATGGTAATGGTATAGTGACTGTGATGTCCAGGAGGTCAACGAATGATGGTGATGGATCAATGTCATTTCCATGAAAATATTGTTTAAATAAAACTTTCAACACACGGTCACACGGTATTTAAATCGAAGATTGAACATTCACAATAAGGATGTTCAGAAATAGTAATAAATTAATCTATTAAGAACGGTTCTGTAATTCTGGTTCTTGCCCGAAGACCCGTCAGAAATAATCCGTCATTGTAGTAGAATCTCTTTATGATCGTAGTTATTTGTCAAGATATCAAATCATACCATATATGTACAATGAACTCATTATTCCCTAAAACTGCACTATATCTCTGTGAAATAATTTGTTACATATGTACTACTTATTTTTAAAATTTTGAACCTAAATTTGAATTGTGCAAAAATAAATGTTATTCCAAGAAGGACATACAAGCAAAACCTTTCAGTCCAGTGAACTTAATACAATGATGAGTTAAGAATTAATTATTGATATTTATTTATATAGGTCACGGGAGATCAGTTTTACATAATAAGCACGAGTCGATTTCGTTTTAGATATAAACAACAAACACGTCAAAAGTAAAACAATTGAATGAATTTAAAATATTACCGCGAACGTCAGCCTCTCTGTGCAATGGTGACTTAAACAAACTGGGCATGTGTGGCAAGTGTTACATCAACAATGCGTGCTAATTTCTGACTTATATTAAAATAAAGTATTACAATTCTGTCACCCTAAATTTGAATCATACCATCATGTGCTTACATTATTTCTATCAAAATATTGTCAATTAATCTTAGTTGAACTAAAGTTTCATAGACAAGCTTGGTTAAAATGAAAACCAGAATATATGAAGACACTATTGCATACATATAAAGCAAAGCTATGATAAATTGGCATCTTTAAGAAAAAGTACTAAAACATTTTTCACACATGATCTTATTTGCCAATCAAGGAAGAGGAACAAGTTCATCATGTCAAGGTAAAACCGATGTAAAAATAAACACTAAAGTAGTAAAATAGATATAATCGATTTTCACACTTTCTGAGAGATATACCTTCAATAATTTGTTTCATGAAAATATCTACAGGCACAAAATTACAAATGTAAAAAAACCAACAAAACTACATATTTGTGGGGGAAAAATGAGCATGCATACACACACACACACACACACACATTAGTATTCAATAAAGACTAAAACAACTACACACGTGTATCAAGTAATTAATGTGCTAAATAAGACAGTTATATAGTACATCTCACTGGTCATTCAGTCAAGATACTAATATCAGTATGAACCTATAGCAAGTATTATAGCAATCCTTTGGCGTGTATAATGCTAGAATAGGACGTATATATACTTATGTTTCCAACTCAAAAGATTTAATAGAGTATGAGTCACATTAGACTTCTATGAGAAGTATATCACCATAATATACAATTATCCTTATTTGTCCACCTTGATTACCGCTGACACTAAAGGAGTTATTTTATCTGCTACCTGTAGCTTTTGTTGGTTAATTGAGTGAGAAGGCTAAATTACACACAATTATTTTACAAAACACATTTCTGTTAACTGTTTTCAAAATTAGTGTTCGGATAGCTGTGTTATTACAAGATTTTAATTGATTATACATCAGTGTACTAAGGGCGAATCTGGTATGGGGTGAAGCAGAGCGGAGCTATCTACTAAGAATGTGCGTTTAACAAATTAAAGGTCCAAGGGTGAGTTTTATTTACAGTGAGATGGAATGCAGGAGCTTTCGGGATCTTCTTCCCTAAGTTCTCAATGGGGGTTACCTTCCTACAGATTCCTCGAGTATTTCTTTATATATCTCACCCACAACCAATACTAAATGATCTTTTTGGATCCGCCTCTGAATCATGGAGCTCTAAACATTTGATGCTGAGTGTTCGTCTAAATCATTGATATGTACAAAAGCTTTACAGGTTTTGCTGATTAATTCCATGTTATCTCTCCTTGATTGCTTCCGTGCACCTGTCCCAGAACATATCCAGTACCTGTTCATTAAAATCCAATCTATCCACACGTGGATATTCGATGTACGAGTTTGACAGTAAAACGTCTCTCATGTTGACAACCCTGTAGATCTGCTCGGCTGGGATATCTTCGTAAAGTATGACAAAGAACGTGTCTCGTCCACTGTGAATGGCTTCCTGATACGCCATCTGGAATTCATACACGCACCACGAACTCAACAGGAAGTTCTCGGTAAGGATCATGACAGTCTTGCGGCTGTTGTGAATAGCTTCGATTATGTTGTAGGCAATCTCTCTACCGGGTACAAAGTCACGAAACGATACACACAAATGCATTCCTCTTTTGTGTTCTAATTCCTTCAACATGAAATCTCGAACAAACTCGCGATCTTCATCTGCAAAGGAAACGAATGCATCGTATACAAAGTTTTTGTCAGTATCAAAATTACTAATTGGATGGTATCCTTTCGACTTATTCATGGTCATGAAATACAAGTACCTTAATTTCCATCTGTAACGGTATACAATACCAACGACAACTATGACAATAGACACAAAAATGCTCATCGCTGTACCCCAAATGAAACCGAATTTTGACATGCATTTCTTATCCAGCAAGTCTATATAACGAATGACGTCCTTCTTGTTTTCTAACACCACCTTCGTGCCATTTTCTAAGATACAGTATGTCATGTCAACAATACTGGTTTTTGTATCGTGAAGCCAAATCATAAATTTAGTGGTCGAACACATGCATCTGAGTTGATTGTACGATACGTTGATGTTCACTTTATCGGTCGTCATAGAAGGGATATATTCCAGTGCTGTACGTACTGGATAATGCACAACTTGGAGCATGTTTTTCGATAGATCAAGTTCTCTAATGTTTTTCATGTGACCTATATTCACGAGAAACGTGTCTAAAAGATTGTTACTGAGGTTAAGATGTTTTATGCTCACCAGGCCGCGAAACATGTTTTCGTTCAAGGAAGGTATCTTGTTGTTCGACAGGTCAAGGTGGAGAAGAGTCGTTAGGTTCTTAAAGATTTGCCCGGAAACGTCTTTAGGAATCACTATTCCCAATAGGTTGTTAGACACAAGCAAGGTTGCGAGGCGTGGGAAATAGTCAAAAAAGTGGAAGGACAACTCAGAACAGTGATTATTAGAAAGATCCAGGTAGGTCAGGTTATCAAAGCCGTATACAGGTCCTGTCCATTGGTATAACATAGAATAAGAAGCGTCCAGATATTCAAGGCTGTTTTTCCCAATTCCAAAATTTAGTACTGGAAATGCTAGTTTTGAGCGACTGAAGTTAGCTACTTTTAGATTTTCTGGAATTTGAATGGTGAGGCTCGTCCAATTAGTAATGTCAAGAATAGCAGTGACATCTCTTTTTTTTAAAATTTATTGCGTTGATAGGCGAGAAATACTGATAGCTTGCATCTAAAACGGTAAGGTTTTTCAAAAGGCTTGTGAAGAAAAGGTAGTCACCCATCGAAAATCGGTTAAGGGAAACGTTAAGTTTTGTGAGATTTATCGGCATAACTGCAAAGGTTTCACTGTCAATCATTTCTACCTTGTTTCCACTAAATTCCATTTCAGTGATGCTTGTATCCCTAAGCATTTCTATGTGCTCTTGTTTAATCCTAATTCCGACGTGAAAATTAGGGTAGATGTTATTTAGCTTTAACACTTTTATGCTCGTGTTCTTCAGTCCCTTAAAACCGAGGGCAGATCCATTTATCTCCAGTTTCTTATTGCCAGAAAAGTCGAGAATTTAAAGGTGCGACAAAAAAGAAAAGGCTTTTTCGTGTATGTACTCAAGCTGGCATTCCTGAATGATTAATGATTTTAAATACGGCACATTTTTTAACATTTCAGAAGAAATAGTTTTGAGTCCACAATAACCAACACCTTTTTCTCCAGGGAAGATTATAGTGGTTAAGTTCACAAGATTTCGGAACCCAGCACCAAGCATGCTGTTGATTATGCCATCAATATAGAGAGTTTGCAAAGATTTCACTTGCCCCAACATATCATCTGGAAAAGAGATGTCCGTTCCTGGTGTGCCATTGACGTTCTCGTTCAATTTTAACACTTTCAGGGACGTCAGATCGTCGGAAAATTGCATGGATGCTAATCTGTTGCACATCAATAGTTGATTGTGACTTATATTCAAGACCTGTAAGTTATGTAAACCGTCAAAAGCTGCTTTATCAACTCTCTGTAGATTGGCATAGGATAGATCTAGAATTTCCAATTTGTTCAATGCAGAAACGGGCTTTTAAACAGTTCACCGATTGGTTATGGGATAAATTTAAGGAAATTGTTGAGTTAGGATGTACGATAGGTACCGTGGACAAATTTAGGCTCCTGTTGGAATAGTCAACATGAGTTTGTAAAGAAGAGGCGTCATGGTACATTTTGAAATCGGCTTTCGACAAACAAAGTATGACAATGCAGAGGAATTGGTGCAGATCCCTGTAAACAAGATAAATGAAGCTATATTACTTTGTATTGTCCTGAAGTTATTACTGAGCTTTTGTGTACTGTAAATGTGCTAATATTTTGGTTACATGTAGCAGAGAAAATAGTGAATAGTAAAGTGCACATATACTGCTGAGAGAGAGAGAGAGAGAGAGAGAGAGAGAGAGAGAGAGAGAGAGAGAGAGAGAGAGAGAGAGAGAGAGAGAGAGAGAGAGAGAGAGAGAGAGAGAATAATGTATGCTTCGTATGGAATGATTAGAGTTAGGTCAGCTTGGCAATAAAATAATGACGAATATAAATAAGCCATAATATGGAATTCACTCAAAATTTTTCCCAAATCAAAAATATAAAGTTAGATGTAAACTTTCGTCAAAATCTGGAACAAAGTAAGGGCCTTTGGAAGATGACATGAATTAAAGGTAAAAGCTACACCTTTCTTTGCAATTACACAGTTTTATGAATAAAAGTGACATATCAGTGCGGGGCAAATTCATATTACACGTATGTTCTTTAAACCTACAAGATACTAAAGTTTAAATATGATTCCTTTTTGAAAATAAATATTAAAAAAATATTCAATGCATATTCTCAATGTGAATTTCATTGACGTGAATATAATGTCTTGAGTAAGTTAAGTTACAAAGGTACCTTAACTATTCCGACATAGCGCATTATCATGCGAAATGTAAATTTCTCACGCGTACCGCTCCAGTGGCCCTAGTGGTTAGAGCGTCCGCCTCATATGCGGGATATCGCATGTATGAAGTTCCGCCGAGTCACACAAAAAGACATAAAAAATGGTTCTGAACAGCTGTCTCGCTAGGCGCTCAGTATTAAGAAATTAGTGTTATGACTGGTTGGCATGGTGTCAGGATAATGTGACTGGGTAGGACATGATGCTTCATGTCTGCGACATGATGACCCAGTGATAGACATGGCTATAAACTGACACATTATAGACATCATAGCGATAATACTGAGGAAAAAAATTAAATCTACGTTAAAAATCCAAATCACACACACACACACAGACACATTCTTATGCTAAGTGATAAGAAAAAAACCAATTCACAGATGCATACACACTTGTGCGTCATTTAGTAATTTATTTTTAACAAATTATTGATTTTATCTTCACTTTTGAACAAATGCATTTATGCACTTTCTAAAGTCTAATTGCTACTTTTAAGTGATATTGCAGCGTTCCAATTCCACCGCACAAACAAGTGTTACTGTGTTTTTAGTCACTTAGAACTGATTCACGAAAACATCTCTTTCTAGAAGTATACTATTGTCATATGTTAATTTCACATTTTGAAATTCTAGTTTTTCTTTCCTATTGTTCAACCCCAACACAAATGACACGCATGACTACTGTAATAACAAATGAAGAATAAAATGACTGCGCCAAAAACTACATTGCCTTCCAAAATGATGTAATTAACATGTGTTATATATATATATATATATATATATATATATATATATATATATATATATATATATATATATATATATATATATATATATATATACATTCGTATTTTCAATGCGTGTATAGACATTTTATTAGTGAAAACGGACGGGATAATGTTGTATGACATCCAATCCAATGCAGTAAATTATGTTTTTGTTTTGATCGCACGTGTCGTTGAAAGGTCAAGGTCACTAATGATGTGCCTCTATCTTAACAACATCTGAGTGGGACATGAATCAACACATATCCACATGCTCTATTTGGGCAAGATTTTCAGACTGGTTGCATCTTAAAAAAGTATTTGTTTAGATTCCTTTACATCAGCAATACCAATTTGGAAACGACCCCTTTGCTAAGAAAATATTATATCAAGGTTACAGCATAAAAAGAGCACGAATAGAAAGTGAAAACAAACTGTACCAATATTACAGTACACATTGAACAATAAATATAAATATGCCAGTGAAATGAAACTTTACTTACCGTTGGGTTTAAAAGTACAATAATATACAGAGCTGTCTTATTTAACATCGATACTGAATACAAATTGAATAATAAAAATTGAATAATAAAACCTAACAATGACATAAAGATCTACTTCTGAGGGAAAATAATGAAACGTTCCGTATTCGATACACTCATAAAGAATTTGGAGAGAAGTAAAACTTAAAATGTATGTAGATGGAAGTCAATTTGTCTATAAAAAATATAGCTCATTTGCAAGGAGAAAGAGTTTTATTGTTGACTTGATTTAAATCAACGAGTAAAAAAAGACCAAATTATCAAAACCCCATTTACGAATAATGTTACACTACTAGAAATGGTATTCCATTAGATAAAGTAAAGAAATGTTACAGTATTAGAATGTGTATTCCAATAAAAAAAGATCATTTATGGTTAACATTATATTTTTAGAAATGTATATTCTACAAATACGGTAAACAAGCCCATATCCGGTTAAAGTTACAATGTTTGGAATGATTATTCTACCACATGATCATTTACGGTTAATGTTACAATGTTATGAATAAATATTATATTACAAAATATTAACAAACCCATTTACCGTTAGCATTGGAGTGTTAGAAATGAGTATTCTACTACATAGGGTCAAACCAGTGCATGGTTAACATTACAATCTTAGAATTGATTATTCTGCTACGTACGATTAACAAACTCATTTACACTTAATCTTGCAGTGTGTTAGAATTGAGTATTTTACTACTAGGTCAAAATTATTTACGGTTTATTCTAAAGTGCTAAAATTAAGTATTCTGCTACACAAAGTCAACAAATCCATTTGCTATTGCTGTTAGTGTTAAAATGGATAACTGCAAAGGGTCAACAATCCCATTCACAGTTAATGTTATAGTGTTAGAATTGAGTATTCTACTGCAAAAGGTCAACAACCCCATTTACGGTTAATGTTATATGATATTAGGATTGAATATTCCACTGCGTACGGTCATGCCCATTTACGGTTAATTTTTACAGAATTAGAACCGAATAGTCTACCAACTGAGGTCAACAACAAAAGAATAAGACCAATTTGGACTAATGGCAAAAATTAATATCAAGTTATATGTCATTGGTGATTATTCAAATTATAGCTCATTTTAATTACCACTAATGATTAAAAAAGTAGCTTCGCAGGGATAAGTCGAACGATTGTAGTATAGTTTATTTGGGACCCATAATGCACCATCGTACTAGACCATTCAATCCAAACGATTATTAACAAAAAAGTATATATAAATAATGAATAGTAAAATAAAATTTGGTGACATAAGGTTTGACACAAAATGATAGTAGCAGATATTATATTGCAACATATGGATTTAATCGTTAATTTAGTGGAGAGACAGTAGACATTTTGAGAATAATATGTGCCGACAAATTGATAAGTATTATTCTTAGGATACATTTTGTAGTCATAATCCATTCGATATATTTCAAACTGCACAATACGCTTAACTGATAACAATGAAATTAATAGATCTAGATCTAAAAGTGCTATACAATTTTTGCAGAATCGTGAAAAATGGATTATGGTTTGCAACAGCAGGTAGTGGCATGTCATTGTGGTTTCCGTTTGATACTAGATTCCCAAAATCCATTCGATCATTATATTATTTTAAAATTTGTTTTCGATTTTGAAAACGTATATCTGAAGTATGAATAGCTGTATCAGGGCATACAATTGGTAATGATAATATAATTATATAAAATTAAATCAACACCAAAATATGTTGTAATTTTTTAATGTAGATCCACATAATCAGCTTTTATATCGAAATAGCAGACGTTTAACTGCACCCTGGATGTATTGAAAAGCTTTGGAATCATTAATTGCTGAAGAAAGATATCATGATGGTACATTTGACTGCAACGATACTATATTTTCAATGTGTAGAAATACTAAATATTATATTAAATATTATTATAAACGCTTAAATAGCTAACGATATTGAAAAAGCTGGCTGGAAATATTTTGCTATTGATCAAATCAAAGCTGTACATCAGAATGAATATCGAGACTAAATCAGGTGTAATATGTGTATTAGCATTAATAGGATCATAAATATCTATCGAATAGGTAACAACAGAATTCATGAAATTAGTCCAAAAAAGTTTTAATTAGTTAGTATAACTAAAGTAGTTAGCAAATAGTTTAGGAACAATAAATGTATAGCTGTTTAGACACAACAACAATCAAATCAAATAAAATGAAGTGCAGATGTGAAATTAAGATGTAATGATATAAATAATCTAATTCCGAATATGGTTATAAAAACTTTGGAAGAAGGAATGAATATAAAATTAAATATTATAATTGATAATGATAATGAAAACAATAAAAAGTTTTATTAATTAACAACCTGAGCCAGATCCAATATCTCGTTTTGATAAACTAGAAAATGTTTTAACAAGAATTTAAAGAAAAGAAATGACAAAATTTTAACAGCTTATTCATTTTCATTATTAGGAACAGGAATTGAATTTTCATATGTTGTCAAATTTTATTCTTTTATTTCCTATCTATACAATTTTTGTTAAAATAGTAATTATTCAATAGAAGTTAAAAATACTTGTGCTATTGGTGCTTTGGCAGATAAAATAACAATTGCAGTATAAGTACTAATGTTATTGCTGTTGTAATAGTAGATATTCAAAACCACCAAACAGTTTACATAATCCATGGTAGAGCACCTGAATAATTGTCTGATAAACTCTGTAACGCAGCAGCAGCGTGCGAAGCCAAAAGCTTTGAGTAAGAATTTGTATGGGGTATTTATATTTAAGTTTTTGTGTTAGTCTTCAAACCCGTAACCGTTAAAGTATCAAAAATTCATTTTACTTCTGATTTCTTATCATCACTATTATTCATTTCCATTTGTGCATGTTTTCAAATAAACAGGAGTGTTATAAAGATACTGTGATAGAAAGGGATGCTTTGAAAATACTACGATAGAGAGGGGTGTATGCAACTGCACATGCGCTAGTAAATAAAACAAGTGCTCTATATGTAAATACCCAAAAATATGTAGTGGACAAAATTTTGAAGAATCAATCATGATTTTTTAAAGGCATATGCAAATAAGATGAAGATATTAAAAAATGTCATAGATAAAATAAATATGATTTTTAGATAACATAAATTATACGGTCTAACTCACATTTGCAAAATCCTCATTTCAGTATATACAACGAAACTGTACACTGCAAAATGCACTCTGTATTCAGACTACGACAGTTGTATTCCAGACACTGCGTTATTACTGATTGTAAGCCATCATTTGAGAGCCTGGGTAGATTGTCGTGCTCTGATAGACCGACACATATTGAAGTGACTAATATGTTTCTATGTTAACATAGAAACTCACCAGTATTGTCTTTTTATTCTGATTTTGGTATAAAGTTGTGCAAATAATCATAATGATGACAGTTTTTGTTTTCATGTTTCGTTACAAACAATTATCGGATAAGAAAGGAAAAAAGTACCATATCCGGGAATTCAAGTATTTGATTATATATTTTAAGATGGGGGAAGATATTTACAGTGGGCTATTGTTTTCACGTTGATACAATTAATTGTGTATGTTTTAGATTTGCATTTATAAATATTGTTAATATATTTTTATGTCATATTTTGGGAATATCAAAGGAATCAACGAGAAAAAGACATGTTTTATAGCAAGTTCTGTAAAATTTACCGGCACGAGTGCATATTTCATGACAGTTGATCATTCACTCACAATGCGTTAGATATTTCGAATGACTATCAGCAAATGTTTAAAGGCATACATTGGAGATCTATAACTCTTTATCAGAAAACAAAACGCAGGGAAAATGTTTCATGAATTAGGAAAAATCATTGAAGTAATGGATATTGATAAAAGGACAACTTTGGATGGATTAAGTGTACCCTTTTTTTAAAACACATTTCAAGCATGTATATGGAGATTAATAAATTACGAATGTATGAGAGATTCATTTTTAAGTACTGCGAAACAATGTATCAATGCATACTCTGATACATTATTTGCAATTGTATCATAAATATTCATATACATAATCTTTTTGCTTCTTATATGCCAACCTTGATTTTCAATAGCAGCGAATAAAACTGAGCAAATGAAATGAATTATTGAGTTACACTTAGTAGTGTACCATGTTTAGAGAATATATGAATATAAACATAAACTATATTCATGAATCCTGCATAACATTGCTTCACTAACGCCATTGGGGAAACTTGCCTGTGCATTAAAAAAAATCCAGTACTTCTAATTGTTACAAAATCTTTCCTTCAGGCAAAGAATTTATTTTTTAGAAAATGCTTTCCTTCTACTTTGCAAACATTCCCATGTACCAACTATTTTTTTCTTCTAATCCTCTTTTTGTCGTATATTCAGCGTGGGCTCAACGAACTTAACTACAACTTCTCCGACTCCTCCGTCATCAAATTTTACTTGACTCAAAATCTTACTCGAAAATATTCTGATCAAACACTCACCCACCCAAACTGTACTTGTACATTTTAAGTTTTGATTTTCCTGATTAGAGTAAAGATAATACTAGAAACAGCGGCGTAGCTTGTGGAGGGCGGGAACAGTTGTCCCCTGGCGCCATGTGCCAGGGGCGCCAAAATGAGGAAAATACAACTATTCGTTATCTAAGATGCACTCGAAGGAGGCGTCAAGTTTATGTTTTGTTACCGGGCACTAAGTACCCTCAGTACGCCACTGTCAATAAATATTGAGCAAAGTTTTATGACGGACGAGCCGGACAGTGTTATATGGTTTGATTTTCCTCCATTTCACACCCAACCGTTCTGGTGGTCTAGTGGTTAGAGCGTCCGCCTCGGATGCGGGAGGTCGTGGGTTCGATTCCAGGTCGAGTCATATCAAAGACTTACAAAAATGGTGCTAACAGCTGCCTCGCCTGACGCTCAGCATTAAGAGGTTAGTGATGGACTGGTTGGCCTGGTGTCATGATAATGTGACTGGGTGGGACATCGTGCTACATGTCTGCGGCATGATGCCCCAGCACTAGACATCAATATAAACTGCCACACTGCAGCCATCGTAGCAATAAGACTGAAACATTGTTAAAGCTACATTAAAAATAATCACATCACAACACATCACATCCATTTCACACACTCGTGTTCAATATTTTTTTCCAAAATATCTAAAACTGGTGAGAAATTATAGAGGAAACTAGGACAAAATGTATTAACACTATCAACTGCACCTTATGTGACACACTTACCATACGAAACACCACTTGCCACCACCAGTTTAAATCAGACACTTTTTGCCGAAATGCCTGGTCTTGTTTTGACCTAGTTTTTCAACCGATTCGTGAGAAGTATCATAAAATGGAGAAAGCCAAAGCTTTCGGGTGTTAATTTTTAATTTGTTCTCGTCAGATCTGAAGGCAAAAACGACCGTAATAACAACTAAAAACGAGTCTGACTCTGTAATTTTATGGGAATAATATGTGAAGAAATTGTCTAATGTAAAACGTAGCATATTTAACTCTATACCAAATAACTGTAAATGCCAAATGATGGAAATCACAACTCTGAAAAGCATGCTACAGTGTGGATTGAAACAGTAAACTTGTACAAGACCATTTGCTGCATTCTCACTACTCTGGCGAACGGATATAATAAACAGCCTTCACTAGTGCCAGCACTTTTCTAAAGAGATCACTTCAATTTAAGCATTATGGGAATGCGGACAACATGCAAAAACTACGCAGCTTGAAAAAAAAATCGTAAAGATGTTATAAGCATTCACACTTTTACGTGCCAAACCATATTAACACATTTTTACCAAAAAACTTGACTTAGTTGAAATCACAAGCAAGACTTGTATAAGGCTGACACTGACATTAGCGATTCATGATAACAAAGAAAAAGCAAAAGAGCCATTGTGAAAAAGGCTCAAGCATTTATTTTCACTCAGGCAGCATTACATCCGGTATCGCAAAAATCCACGAGGTTTAAAATATATGCCTTCCAAGAAGTATTTTCGCGACGTACAAATTAAACGTCGAAAAAAATTACAAAAAGATGAAAAAGTGAAACATTTTCAAATTATGGCGACAGTTTCAACTGTTTTTCATACTTTTGTAATCTTTATAGGTATCTGTCTTTACATTTATGTGGGTTTTTTTTTTTTAGAGATGCGTGTTTCATTGTTTTGAGGCCAAGAGAAACTAGCTTTTGGAACGAGTTGGAAATACAACCAATAGTTCGACTGTATTAGTTTCCTACCTGCTATATATTGGAGAAGAACAATTTTGTCCCTGCGTGAATAATGATTATGTGTCAATGTTTAAACACGGCACTTAGCATAATTTTCAAATATTAAAAAAAATAAAATAAATCTGTTATTTGGGCTATTTATATTGCTACAAGCGAGGGGTCTTCGCTTGACTGAGCGGTGTCAAAACCTTGGCGCGATTCCCGCAAGAAGTCATACGTTTACCCTAAATGTTCAAAGACTTCTATACATCTTCAGTTGTAATTTAGAAAGCCCGACGGGTCCATTCTATGCATAAATTTTACTTTGATCAATGCAGGACCACATTATTCACAACTTGCTAAATATATATCACCCACATATCTGCATAGTTTCTCTTCATCAACTTTCCGTACCGTCAACAGTTCACGTCATATGAACTCTACAACTATTCATTAATACAGGTAACTATTCTATCTACGCCTCATTAAGACAGTCAATATATGGTTTCAAGGAACACCACACTAGTACATCTGCATCACATTTACCACCATGGCTACATAAACTGTATCAGCCAAGTCCTTTCTTGTTTATTCCATTGTGTAATTTACCGGTTTCATACCGTAAATACTGAAACTGCAGTCACAACACTAATGTACACCACTAGACTTTATTAAGGACTACATTATGACAGGGACGGTCATGCGGGTCTGAATTCGCTACACATTGGCTATGGCATCATGGAAACTCACTAACACTTTTTTCCGTGACGTTTGCTCCTGGTAATTGGTTAATTATTTCAGGCTAAAGAATATTTCCATTGCACCGGAATGTAATCACACAAATCTAAAAATTGCTTAGGCCTACGTTACTTTGAAAACAGGCCCATTTCTTTTGTGAGAATTTGAATTTATTAGAGAAAAGTCATCAGGATAAGTAAAATCTCACAAAAACATAACTTTACTTTGTAGTAAAGCGTTGTTATTGGTTGCCAGTTGTGTGTGATATCCTGAAAATTTGACTTTCGTTACACTTTTAGCCGACATCAAAACACGCTACACCACGCCGTTACGTAGGAAGTAAGACACATCACTCCCTGGTGGGTCTTACGTTGTAGGACTAATTATTTAGCAGATACACTTCTTGTTAGACTAGTCACAGTTTCTCCATGCTTAAAGTTACAAATATCCTAATTTTCGAGCTTCTTCAACCATACAGACATTTCTTTGAATGCCCAAGTGAAACAACTTCTGCAGTTTGGAGGATATATTTTATGAATGAAGAACATAACCTAAAAGTCCAAACAACCTACTAGTATGTCTTCGAACTACGCGACAGCTGGAAGAAATTTTGTAAATTGACAAAAGAATATTAGCAAACCATGGCAAAGTAATTCAGGAGATATTACACTCAGAAGACAGAACAACATAACTGTAAGAAGGAAACATTGCATTTGTTTAACGAGCATGACAAGTTCCTGCAATGAAAGGAGCCATATCTTGCAAAGGAAAATGTTACAATGTTTGACAAAGAGATCAACATAAAAGGAAAGCAAAATATTCTTCGCACTAATATTCTGAAGAAAGTTGGTCTTTGGTGTGACTCGGCCGTTGTTTGAAGCCGCGACCTCCACATTCGAGGTGGACACTAAACCACTAAAGCCACCGGAGCGGTAGATTTCGTCGTATATTGCTTTCTTGGATCTAATGCTTTTTACAGCTGATGGAATCGTGACTGTAACGTATTGTAATTTTCAGGAGACATCTTTTTTTTCCATACACGTAAATTTGGTTAAATTTTTCGCAAATATTGTTGTACGTTTTCTACAAGCCTTGTTTGTATTGCTGTACATCTTCTTCAGGCCTTGTTGTATTGCTGCGCGTCTTCTACAGGCATTGTTTGCATTGCTATACGTCTTTTACAGGCATTGTTTGTATTGTTGTACGTTTTCTACAGGCCTTGTTTGTATTGTTTTAATCCTACACACGCCTTGTTTGTATTGCTTTGCATCTTCTACAGGCCTTGTTTGTATTGCTGTACATTATTCTACAGGCCTTGTTTGTAATGCTGCGCATCTTCTATAGACCTTGTTTGTATTGCTGTACATCTTCTGCAGGCCTTGTTTGTATTGCTGTACATTATTCTACAGGCCTTGTTTGTATTGCTGCGCATCTTCTACAGGCATTGTTTGTATTGCTGTACATCTTATACAGGCCTTGTTTGTATTGCTGTGCATCTTCTATAGACCTTGTTTGTATTGCTGTACATCTTCTACAGGCCTTGTTTGTATTGCTGTACATTATTCTACAGGCCTTGTTTGTATTGCTGCGCATCTTCTACAGGCATTGTTTGCATTGCTGTACGTCTTCTACAGGCATTGTTTGTATTGTTGTATGTTTTCTACAGGCATTGTTTGTATTGTTTTACGTCTTCTATAGACCTTGTTTGTATTGCTGTACGTTTTTTTTTTACAGGTCTTTTTTGTAATACTTTACGTTTTCTGAAGAAAATGTTTGATACTTTTATTTTCCTCCTATGTGAGCCAATCAGGAATAAAATCTATTTCTAAGGCCATTCAATTCATGCACCATTCACATAATATTTAAACAATCAAACACCGTTATTGCTACATAATAGTATTCTATATTTTTATTATTTGGGCAATCTCTTGTGTAATAAACTGTACAGTTTATTTAATATTAATGTAAAAATTTGTTGGTTCAACGCCTGTGTACAGATATCCTGCATTGGTCATTTATAACGTAATGTGTATTCGCCATATAGGTTAACTGATTTGTTTTGATAGAATATATATATATATATATATATATATATATATATATATATATATATATATATATATATATATATATATATATATATATATACACCATACATCGCTTTGGGTTATTTAATTTCTTGCTCTTTAAAATAACTATAATACATTATCTACTTCTATTAGTGCTCTTCTAACAAATTATATTTTTTTCAAGCTTACATTATTTCATTTCACTAGTATATATTTTTACATTAATTCTCTTAATTTTTTTATCCGTTTTTCATTTATATCTTTATTCGTTAATTTAAAAAAAATGATTTATAATTTATCGGTTTCTTTTTGTCCTAATGATGTATTAAGCTCGTGTTTGTTCTAATTTTCTTCTCAACTGAATATGCATCTTCAAATTACAATAGTGAGCGTCTATATTTTGTTTTAACTACATTATAAGGCAGGTTCTGAAGGTTTTGTACTCTTTTTATCTTTAATTAATTTCGAGGTGGAGATAGGGTTTACTGGGGTTAAAATAATACCGTGTCTCAATGTTTTCATTCATTTTTTTTTTTCCGGAGACGCGGAACAAGCACTGTTTGAGAAAACTCTTCAGTTCTGAAAGTACGAAAATTTCTCATCGGGAGGTAATTCAGTTTCATATTGGCGTTCGGTTTATCTTAGGTTAAACGTTAAAATTTGATCTATTGTGGTACGTGTCAGTGCTTTTTAAATAGACGCGTATGCATCGACAACGTAAATTAATATTCACAAAAAAATGCAAAAAGTTGCACTCGTAGAACCTACCCTTCCGTAAAATAATTTCTAGGATCACAGTTATGGAGATTAAAATTAAAAATTCAGACGTGAAATGTCGATCCTTGAAAATATTGTTCGGAACTGCAGGTTGTAATTTTGAGACGGTATGTACGTCTTGTTAGGTACTTTACAGAACGGTTATGTCCTGTTTTGGGTGGTGCATAGTAGCCCTTCAATGCAGGATCAACTCTGATATTTATGATGTATCCTAGTATCTAGACCAACAAGTAGGTCTCTGCTATTTTTTTTTTGTTTGTCTTCTGACAGCAACTGCTGTCAGAAAAAAGCAGTAGAGACCTACTTGTTGGTCTACCTAGTATCAATATTAAGTCGACGTCTAAGAGACCGATGATTAAATTTTCGTAGGGATGTGATGGGCCTTGAATTTTCCTTGAACAAAAATTTAGCTTGAAGAGCATAGAAAAAATTAATGTTTTGATTTACAGAACAAATTAACCATGTAACTCCATTATATCCGTAGAATAAATCAAATTATATTGAGGTGAAAAGGGGGAGGACAGTAAAGAAATGACGGGCACAACCTCTACCAACCAGTTCTGCGTATCTTTGAAGCAATTTAGTTATCAGAAACTTTCAGTACACTCAATTTAATTATGTTGATCAGTGGTATATGGTCACAGTAGCATTAATTTGATGACATAAATACTGTGGCAAGTTATGTGTCGGTGTCAGAATGAGCTACCTTATAAACAAAAACAGCAGTGCAATACTTTTCATTATTTTATATATCAAGTAGGGGAAATAAGTGCAGCATTGGTCAATGCATGTACTGACATTTTGTGTATACTGAGTGTTTCTCCATTCCATGGCTGCAGTTTATTCCTCATCCATTAATACTGGCTGCCATGTATAGCCTATGATGTGCTAAAAAATGGCATTAGGCCTCACAACAACAACAACAACAACAACAACATCATGTGACATAGATATTGTGCATTGGTTAACAATAGCATTATTGGTTACTTTGCTTCATGGCTCAGTAAGGGAGAAATTTGCAGTTCTCTTTTGACACCTGGGAAAGACGTAGCTAAGTAGCATTTTAGAAGCATGGGTAGCTTAGTTTGATCTTTATGGCATAACAAAACAAGAAAGTTATTTAGTACAGAGGTTACTGGAGTAGAGTGCTCAGCCTAAGGAGACATTGAGCAGTACCAACTAGAACTGATCCAATGGTCAGATACAGGCTTCTCCAGAATACTACAGAAGAGAGTACGAGTTGTGTAGTGTGCAACATATAGAATAAAGATGAAGCAGTTGTAATGGGATTAGGTCAAGGCACATAGGTTAAATCTTGGCCATCTAAAACATTTATTAAGTGTCAGTTCCTCATATTTGATTGTTTTTGATCAAAAACTTACTATACCTCTCTTTGAGCATTACTGAGCACAATTTTTATCCCACATAGAAATCCCTATGCGATGTTTGGAACACTTGCATTTCATCCTATATAATATACTACATTTCGAACAATAAGGCTAAGAATTTAGGATTTCTTGTTTCTCAGGTTAATGCAATTTCCCATGTTAATTGTCATCAAATTTGCAGTCTTTTGGTGTTGTGGATATACCATCATTTTTGAGTGATTATCATATGTGTACTGGGGCCCTGAGTGGCTGAGTGGTCTGAGCGCTCGCTGTTATGGGTCACTGCTGTCTCACCTCTGTCTACATGGGCTTGAGTCTCCGGTTGGTGGATCTTTCCGGGTTTTTTTTCAGGGTTCTTCCTCCACCATTGGTACTGGCCACCATGTATAGCCTATCTTGTGTTGAAAAATTGTGACAAACCCTACAACAACATCATGTGTACTATTCTTTTGGCAACTTTATATAATATCTCAGATGTCTTGCACTTTTCACTTGAGACTGACCAAAAAATTAGTTGATGCATCTAGCAATTCCCATGGGCTGAAAAGAGTGAAAACAATGGAGCATTATTAGCTTTATGAATAGGGTATTGCACCTGTGAAAAGAAATATACAGTGGCAACCAAATGAACATGTGGTTCTGAACTTAAGGATTTTGATCCTTGAAGTTGCTTTAGATAAATGTGTTTAAAATTTAAGAATAAAGTGAATGTAGTATGCTGGGTTGTCTAAGATGAAATAAAGAAAAGTGAATAGAGTATTGTCTTTGTTTCTTTTTCCAAAATCTTGGAACATTTATTGATTTGAAATTGAATTAAGCTAATTAAATAAATTACTATGGAAAAGAAAGCCTATTCTCTTCCTTTATTCATTATAGCTGCACACAGATTTAAAGAATATTGTTAAGGGCATTGAGAATTGTTGTAGTTGTTACCTTACAATTAAAATTTCATACTTGGCATAAAATATCCTCAGTCACTAATGTGGGACAAATACCTCAAATTTTAAATGCTTCATTTTCATATCAAATTAGTTATGGATCAATGATCTTGTATCCTGACATTTTGATTGTACTGCATAAAGTCCAAATGTCAGTATTAAGGCTATTATCAGACATGTCAATAGGATAAATTGGTATAGATTTTCAGCTATGTTTATTAACATTACAGCAGTTTATGCACAGCAATATAACATGCACAAACACTTCAGGTTTGTAAATGTTACTTAGGCTGGATTCGATGTCAGTCATAGATGACCAGCTCAAGAGTGCTGAGAAAACGCTGATGTTTCCTCATTGAATTCTTTCATTTTAATGGTCATCATGCATTTGTAATTAGAGATAAGCAATTTATGTTAAGTCTGCATTTAAATAATTTTCTTATTTTATCACATATCACATAATGGGTTGACATAACAGTCACATAACATTCTTACGGATATCCTTAGCAAGCATCCTGATCAACTGTAAACAATGTCTGATTGGTTATGTGATGGTTTTTGACAACAGAATGGCAAGTGGGCAAATTGAATGTCTTGTGCAGCTGTTTGGAGTGTCAGTAAAAATAGAACCCAAAATTAGTCTTGCATACATGATGGTGAAAACAAACACAGATAGTTTGACTGTAAATTCAGAAATTTGTCAAATGTTGAATGTAAAAAAGTGTCTTAAGTTTCTTTATTCAAACATAAATATCAAATGACTCCACAATGCTTATATTACTGTTTAATTTACAAAAGGTGTTATGATAGGGAAGTCGCTGATGATCACATAACTGTTAGACACATCACATCATTAAGTGATACAAATTAAATTTTTAACATTTTTCCAACCAGCAAGACAATTTTTACGGTTTAGAAATCAGAATACACAAGTTTGCACCAAACATCCTTAGTTTATTTACTTCTAGTGGTAAAAATAGCTATTTTTTATGTAGATGAGTAATGTCCCATTTTGATTTGTTGGGAATGTAACAGTTGTGGAGATGACAAAGGAAATTATTAATTATCAAACATATTTTGAGTGAAAACTGTCTTTATTTTCACAATAGCACATGAACAAATATAATAAGTAATAATTATGAGTACTTTAGAAATGCTTTTCACAGCCTCTTTTCAATAAATGCTAGCATCTGACAGTTCACACAACCATCTATCAACTGTTATTGTTTTCATTTATAATAAATATAATGAATGAGCATCAAGCAATCTGATAACATATTGGAGAGATAATAATACATGCATAATGTTCTAAATTATTTCATAGTTAAAGAAAAGTCATTATTGGGACTCTGTTTTAGAAATGGGATCTTGGGTGATCATAAGATTAGCAATAGAATAGACACAAGTTTAAAACGTTTTTGAGCTTTTAAACTTACCATTTGAGGTGAAAATGAATTGTAAGTTTTCTTTCATGCTTTTTATTAAAGCAAGGGGGAGGGTGATGGTCTGAATTCAAATCCACGGGTAATGATAATGTGACCAATTGCAAACTTTTCCCTGACTTTATAAAATGAGAATGTAAATCTTATTATTTAAATACTTAACAATGGCGTCAATTGTGAATTTCAAATTCCATATCTCTGACAAAAGCATTCACAGAATGGCAAATATTCCTGTCAAACTGATTTGATAATTAGTCATAATTTTTCCCTAATCTTGATTTTTTGCATCGAGCAACAAAGCAGATTTTGAAGATGCCCTGAGTGGTCGAAGCACTCACCATTATGAATCATGGCCATCTCACCTCTGCATTGGTTTGAATCCCTGGTTCGGCTAACATTGGTACATGAGAAGGCTTGCCAGTAGCTTCTCATGGGTTGGTGGTTCTTCCCAGGGTTTTCTAGGGTTATATCTTGTGCTGAAAAATGGTGTTTAACCATGCAACAACAGCAGATTTTTATGTACATTGCCATGCCTGAGTGATCCCATCCATAATGCAATATATACTGTCAAGGGTTAAACAGAATCTCCAATTTACATTATTGGCATTGCCATAGGTGGCGCTCTACAGTTTCGTATTTTAGCATAGAGTTAGAATACTGGCTATTTAAAAGAGACTTTGTATATCTTAGGTATTGTTCAAAGAACCTTTAATTCCCTTTATTTTGATGTATGATTGATAGGTTTAATATGGGTTAGAGAGTATACAGCTTGTCCTTACTCCAGATGTGCACCTTTCAAAAAAGTGCTAGCTCTACTTGCTCATTTTCAATTCTCAAACTTCAGAGGTAAATTGTAAAAAATAGAGCTGATAACTTTTTTTTACATTTTATGTATTTGGTAATTCATTCATTGTACTTTCAGAAGCTGGTATTGTCTAATCTGGCAAATTTCATTTTCCATATTTTAATAGCAGCCAAGAATAGTGTACTTTAGACAAATTCAGGTTGATTTTTGGAGCACAAGGGAGCAGTCATTTTAGTTAGCAGTGTCCTAAGATCATTTAAAATTTTCAAAAGTACAATATCCAAAGAAATTTCAGCCACATTACATGAAAGTAGTATATAGGTATGCCACATTTACTCTCCATGTTTAAAATGCAAACAACTTCACCTTACATACATCACTCTCTCAAAAGTACATAGTAACTGGTGAGCGCCACCATAACAATAAATATGACTTTCTTTATTTCAGATGTGAAATAATGATGCACAGAACAACAGGAAAATAAAAATCAGTAGAGCAAATAAAATACCAGAGTTCTGCAGATAACAACAGCTAATCTTATAACCTAGTTAGCATAAATTCACATTGATTAAATATTTAATAATTCAGATATGGCACTTTCATTTTCCACAGAGTTGTCACTGATCTTTATCAGTGAGGTATGTCTGAGGTATGTCAATACATTGAATGCAGTGTTTTCTGAGTGATGTCATAGCATAGTGAGATTTTTTTCTTTCCCTTTTTGAAGAGAAATGATGCATGTACTTAGCAAAGTGGCTGATTTTATTCTTTCCTATTTTGGAGAGAGACAATGCTCAGTTTCTGTCATCAAAGGGCAGTCCTGTCAAAGGGGTCCAGGCATTGGTGTAGATTCACATATAGCATACCTGATCAGGTATTTTGAGCTGCAAAGACCTGTGTGCCACTTGCTAATGACAAGACCGAGTCATGTTTTTTGTGATCTGTAACTGTAACCCCTATGATCCCTTGAATAGTTTCTTTTGAAAACTCTACCCTGAAGACTGTTTTCTTGCTAATCTTTTTGTCTGCATAATCAAGAGTGAACCTCATGCCATAGAGCAAGGCTGTGTAAGGTTAAATGGAAATTATGAGTTTTTTCTTTTGCCAACCAGGTTTTCAAGCAAAACTGGCTTCCATCAGTCGCACCTGATTGAGATTCCCAATCACAGCCTTATCTGCATTTCAGATAATCACAGTATAAGGTTATGTCCAGTTAGGGCTTTACCGTTTTATTTGGCACCTTCTAAAGGGAAAAGGAAGGGTAGGAAGCACTTTTTCTCCCCTCCCCCATAAGGGCTTCCAACATTTGGGTTACCAGAACTGTCAAGAGAGCTTGTCAGTCCCTTACCAAGAGGGATTATTCATTCATGAAGATTAAAGCCCATGAAGTTTGAGTCATTTCTGCTTCATAGGAATGTCTAACTACTGTGACCAGAAGATGTGATTAAACCATGTTTTGTTGATCTCACAACTTTATCCACCTTCTACCTTCACTTGTTAGCTCACCAAAGGAAATGCATTTTGTCGTTTGGGGCCAATAGTTATACACAAAAAGTGACTCATACCTAGATATACACAAAAAGTGACCCAAACCATCCAACAGTTGTTATAAACAAAAAGTGACCCAAACCTTCCAACAGTAGCTATACAAAAATGTGACCCATACCTAGTTATACACAAAATGTGACACATACCTAGTTATAACCAGAATGTAACCCATACCTAATTATACACAAAATGTGACCCATGCCTAGTTATACACAAAATGTGAACCATACCAAATTATACACAAAATGTGATCCATACCTAGTTATACACAAAATGTGACCCATGCCTAGTTATACACAAAATGTGAACCATACCAAATTATACACAAAATGTGATCCATACCTAGTTATACACAAAATGTGATCCATATCTAGTTATACACAAAATGTGACACATGCCTAGTTATACACAAAATGTGACCCATTCCTAATTATACACAAAATGTGAACCATACCTAATTATACACAAAATGTGATCCATACCTAGTTATACATAAAATGTGACCCATGCCTAGTTATACAAAATGTGACCCATGCCTAATTATACACAAAATGTGACCCATGCCTAGTTATACACAAAATGTGACCTATGCCTAGTAATACACAAAATGTGACCCATGCCTAGTTATACACAAAATGTGACCTATGCCTAGTAATACACAAAATGTGACCCATACCTAGTTATACACAAAATGTGACCCTTGCCTTGTTATACACAAAATGTGACCTATGCCTAGTCATACACAAAATGTGACCCATACCTAGTTATACACAAAATGTGACCCAAACCTAGTTATACACAAAATGTGACCCATGCCTAGTTATACACAAAATGTGACCCATACCTAATTATACACAAAATGTGACCCATACCTAATTATACACAAAATGTGATCCATACCTAGTTATACATAAAATGTGACCCATGCCTAGTTATACACAAAATGTGACCCATACCTAATTATACACAAAATGTGACCCATGCCTATTTATACAAAAAATGTGACCCATGCCTAGTTATACACAAAATGGGACTCTATACCTAGTTATACACAAAATGTGACCCATACATTCCAACAGTAGTTTACACTTTCAGTGAGGGTGAGTTTTGTGTTTTCTTATTCCATTGTGATGGATCAAAGTATATAAGATCCAGAATGGTACTGACCGACTGTCCACTGATACATTTTTGGAAGCATAAAATTATAATTTATAAGAAGCCATTTTTTTAAAGAGAATAAACATCATTCAGACTAAGACAAGAAAAAACAATTCACATTAAGAATCATCATTTTATTTGAACATTTGAACAGAGAATGTTATATCAGCTATGAATATGAATTGTCTTAAATAAAAGGTGTGTGTGTGTATGTATATATATATATATATATATATATATATATATATATATATATATATATATATATATATATATATATATATATATATATACACACACACATACACACACACACACAAATAGTATAATACACATAGTATTCTTGTGTCTGTCTTATATATTCAACTATTAGTTAAGTCTTGACTGCAAACTTTATAGAGACCCAGATCTGCCATTGTATAATATACTGGTAGATCTGGGTCTATGCAGTTAGTTAAGCGTAGTTATTTGAACAAACATTTATAGACACTGATCTGCAAGCATATTAAACAATGGCAGTAAAGGGTCAATATGGCTTGCAGTTGGACGGGACTTATAAGCAAGCTTAGATGGAATTTGCATCTAGCTACCTGTAGTCACAATGTTATTGCTTTTTTGAGTAAGCATGTGTATGCATTTCTTTAGTGAATACTAACTACTTATTTAATTTGAGTTTGTTGATGCTGTAGCTAGTACATGATACAAAGCCCACACTAATTTGTAATTTTAATTTTCATTAAGTCATTTTCACAGTTGAAAGCCAGACATCTGAAAACATCTCATTATCTGATGTTGCAGTAATTTGTGTGGTATCAGATAACAGTAAAGATGGAGAAGAAAGGTGATGAGACTGAGCAGAGAAGGGTAAGAATCATTTCTTTTAAATAAATTATATCAATTTCAGTGTGATTTTTAACAACAAGATTTTGTGACATACAGCGTAATCTGTCTTTGCAGTACTGCAATAATTGCACTAAACTAGGTCTCATCTTGTGTTTGACCTGTCTGAATCACTGACATGACGTTGAATGGTTGACATCAAAGCCAATTGCCAAACAAGGGTGGTGTTTGCTGGGTTATATTTCATCACCAAGGATCCATTAATATGTATTTCTTGTAGAAATTGATTGCCTGATTCATTAGTTTGACCTTTTATAGTCTCTTGGTGTTGGCATGCCCTTACTGATTTAGTCTGTTTGGTGCCAGCATGACCTTACCTATTTAGTTATTGGTGTCAGCATGACCTCACTCATGTGGACTCTATGTCAACAGTATGGCCATTCTCATTTAGTCATTGGTGTCTGTATGACCTCATTTGTGTGGTCTCTCTATGGCATCAGCATGACCTCACCTCACTCATTTAGTATTGTGTCAACATGACCTCACTCATGTGGACTCTGTGGCATCAGCATGATCTCAATCCTGGTCTCTATGCCATCGACATGACCTCATTTAATCATTGGTGTCCATATGACCTCACTTATGTGGTCTCTCTATGCCATTAGCATGGTCTCGTGGTCATTGGTGTTCATATGACCACACTTGTGTAGTTTCTATGGCTTCAGCATGACCTCACTCATTTAGTCATTGGTGTAAGCATGACCTCACTTAGTCATTGGTGTCAGCATGGCCTCATTCATTTAGTCATTGGACTTGGCATGGCCTCACATGTGTGGTCTCTCTATGCTATCAGTATGGCCTCATTTAGTCATTTTGGTGTCTGTATGACCTCACTTGTGTGGTCTCTCTATGCTATCAGCATGACCTCATTTAATCATTGGTTTCCATTTGATCTCACTTGTGTGGTCTCTCTATGCCATCAGCATGGCCTCACTCATTTAGTCATTTTGGTGTTTGTATGACCTCACTTGTGTGGTATCTATGCTATCAGCATGACATCACTCATTTAATCATTGGTGTTCATATGACCTCACTTGTGTGGTTTCTCTATGTCATCAGCATTGCCTCACTCATTTAGTCTTGTGTCAGCATGACCTCACTTGTGTGGTTTCTTTATAGCATCAGCATGACCTCATTCATTTAGTATCTGTTTGGCACTGGCATGACCTCATTCATTTAGTATCTGTTTGGCACTGGCATGACCTCATTCATTTAGTGCCTGTTTGGCATCATCTTGACCACACTCATTGTCTGGCATTGGCAAGACCTCATTTAGCATCTGTTGCTTGGTATCAGCATAACCTCATTCATTTATAGTGTTCTGTTTGGCATCAGAATGACCTCACTCATTTAGTGTCTGTTTGGCATCAGCATGACCTCACTCATTTAGTGTTAGAATCTTAATGATGATGAAACTCCTGGACTTTTGAGTATATATGATTTATGTAAAATAAATGTCCCAATATTAGAAGAATATTATATTTATTGCATCTACTTTTTTATAAACTTTTAAAGAATATTTTTACATCATTACCTTTCATCACTAATCTTTTACTACTTCATGTTTATATTTGTTTGGAAGGGTTGATCTTTCTATGGCTTTTGTAATTCTTTATATTTGTAGTTTTAGAACTTAAGCTTTTCAATAAACACTATGTAGCCAGTATTGTGCTGATATGCATTTAAACCCTATACATAACATACATTTAGAAAAAACCTTGGTTAAAAAATGTAGGCCAGCAAAAAATATGTAGGGCAGGAAAACATATAATAGGCCAACAAACACTGACCCTTATTTTTAGGTGGAAAACTTCGGACTTTGCAATAGGCTAAGTGTTGAACATGCGACTTAGCACAAACAGCATAGAACATGATCTGTCATAAGATAATGTGTGGCAAGTAGAGTTTTTTTTTTATCATACTTAGAATTTCAAGCAAATACTGTTGACTCTAATATGCTGATTCAATTTGCAATTGGGGATCATCTATAGGTGCATGTTATACATGGCTAAATATGTTATGTACTTTTGACAGTGTGCATGTAGTATTCAGTTCTTTTGACCATGTACAAATATTAAGTACATTTGAACATGACCATGTGATAAATACTTTTGACCATGTAAATGTGTTAAGTAGTTTTGACCATGTAAATGTGTTAAGTACTTTTGACTATTGAAATGTGTTAAGCAGTTTTGACCATGTAAATGTGTTAAGTACTTTTGACCATTTAAATGTGTATAACTGGTGACCTAAGATGAAGCAAATCAGAGAATGTGTAGAAAACTACTTTGCTCAGATGGTTGATCACTAATCACTGCAAATACTGGCTCTTGAGATCGGCCTCATGAATGGTAACTTTGCCATCCAGTTGTCAGTTTCTTGAGCCAGCATTGTCAAGAGTCTGGTCAGAACCATCAAGGTTCTTCTTATTTACCAGAGTTAAAAGGCTGTAAAATTCTAAGTTTTACTATTCTTCCAGAATGGCTTTCTCATGAAAATTGACAATATTTGAACTCTTCCTTTCAGATTTTATAAAATTCTGGGAAAGGGAGGAAGTTTTTAGCTTGCTCATCATTTTCACCATGTTTAGGCATATCATGGAAGTTTTGGATATATATAAAAAATTCTCCAGTGTTTTTATCTGTACAATTTTACCTTCATATATGCTATTCATGACTAGAACTGTTTACTTAGGATCCTTTTTCTAAATATTAATACTGAGTATATAATCCTCTACCTGTACAGGTCACATGAACCCCATTGCAGGTATTTATCATTTTGCTTACCTCTTCTTGGATTCTTACAAGTTTATGAAGCACGACAATCACTATGCTATATGTATATAGGGTCTGCTCTGTTTTGTCTTGCAGATTTAGACTATGGGTTAATGGGTTAGACGAGTCTGGCAACCACTCAGCATGTGTAATTTTCCCTGGGTTTCATTCCTGCAGTACATGTCAGACTTGCATATTATGGACAGAAGTCAATCATAGCTTGAGGGTTGAAAACATTTGCTTGCACATAAGGGTTTGCACCATATCATATCTGGGTAGCAAGATTGAGAGCAACAAGCATCAATTACAGTCTCACATAGCAGAACTAAGGGCCAGGTACATGGATCAATAACCCAACCTCAAAAAAGATGGTTATGTTACTTCATGACCAGACTGGCAGTATAACTTTGGTCGCAGTGAACCATGACCACAATTGATCATTCAGAATCAGCCACCTGAAAATGAACTTATCCATTTCCATGATTCACCTAGTGCCCAGTTCAGTGCTGTAATATCCAAGAATCCACTTCATGAAACCAGTTATACATATATGTCTCACTGGCATAGTGCTGCAAGGCACTTCCTGTGGATGATGCCCAGTCTATACAGGCACTTCCATGGATAAGTCTAACCAGATAGGGCTAATAGACACTTCCTGTAGAAGACAGTTTATATAGACACCTTTATGGATTAATCCTATCTGTATAGTACCTCAAAACACTTCTGACATACAATGCCTATCTTGGCCACAGGTTTCAAGAGATGTCTTGCCCTTAAGCCTCTGTCTTCCTAGAGACACATTATAATTAATGGATCTGACTCATAAATACTGCACATATAGTGGTCTGCCATCATCAACTTTTTTCTCCAACTATTTTGCAGGTAGCACAGTAGTTGATGACTTAATCTACCTTAATCAGGAGCCCCGAGTGGCCGAGTAGTCTAAAGCACTGTCCGTTACGGATCACTGCCATCTCACCTCTGTCTGCGTGGGTTCGAGTCTAGGATTCGGCAAATGTGGATATGTGAGAAAGCTTGCCAGTAGCTTCTCGTGGGTCGGTGGTTCTTTCCAGTGAGTTCCCGGTTTCTTCCTCCACCAATAATACTGACCGCAATGAATAGCCTATCGTGTGCTGAAAAATGGTGTTAAGCCCAACAACAACAACAACAACTACCTTAATCTATGATGATAAAATCGGGGAGTCAAGTTTGCTTGTCTTTATTAGATCTTACTTGGATAAGTGAAACTCCACCCTGCAGGCTTGGATTTAAGTTTCTCGACAAATCCCATCAGAGTTCTTTTGTCATATTTTCTATATCACCTGCTGGGTCTACAGTTCTGACATCATTGGAAAATTATCTACAGAAGATTCTACTTTTAGTTGCTTCCATGATCTGAACAGTTACTGATACTTTGGGACTGAGTGCATTGATTGTCAGTTCCAAGTTCCAAGCATCTACAGATTTATTGTATTAAATATGACTTATGTTTTTCCATTTGAATACCCATCAGTTGATTTGCAATGATGTGACTGTGGGATCAAACTTACATCCAATATTTGACGATCTTCAATATTCAGACCACAGCTTACATAGTTCCACCCAGAAGATTCAACATACTATAGACAAAAGAGGTGGGTAAAAGATACTATGCTGTCTACCTCCATCTTACAGACCAATCATGGCCCAAACTATACTTTCAGCCTTCATCATGTATTCACTTCCTTAATGATCTGGTTGATGGAGTTCACAACAATCTGCCAGACCTCCTGGTCTCAGCTATAGCAGAGAGATTTACATGACAGCCAGCAAAGTCACAGGGACATCCTTAAAGTTCATACCATTGGGAAATAGTCCTGCAACTCCTGAACTAAGTGGAAGAGTCAGAAAGGCATCAGCTGTTTTTACCAGTGTTCCATGAGACCATCCCTTTCTCATTGACATGTATACAGATCAAGGTAGGGAGAAGACTCCAATCTGTCATGACTGAATGGAGAAGATTTGCCATGACAACATGGGGACCCAGCAGTAGTTTCCTGGGGACTCATTTACGTTCAGCAGACCTACTTAGCCTTTTGCCAGAAATCTTTCAGCTACAATGCAGCATGTATCAGTTGGTCATGAACCTAAGCACATTCAGTCATCTTCTGTTACTTTCTTGGGTTTGCGATGGAATACAACAATGGGTCTGAATGCCATTCATTGTAGAGATTATACAATCACCATGGACTTACATGAGAAATGATGTGAACTTCTAAGAGAAGTAATTTCAAACCCCCACTCAAACATCTTCCAGAAGTTCTTTAATCTGCTTCAACAGGCTACAAGCAGCAGCCTAGTTATATTTTGGAGCCAGACATGATTTCATGCTACCTTTCATTTATTCTCAATCTCCTTGTTAGCAAGCAGGAGCATCTCTAACCTTGTACCCTTTCAAGAGTCAATTAAATAGGTCTGGAATAAATGTTCTAGTAGAATGAATATGTCCTTCAGGAATGAGACTTTAATTTATGCAACGGTAAGCAACATGCCTGTTTGGAGCAATTGCTTAAGAATTCCTTTACCTGCCGAGTTTTACTTAATGTACCAGCAGGCATTTTAATCTTTGGTAGCTTTATTGGGCTCCCATATCATTGATTACATGGTCCAAGTGGAGACTCACCTGTTGACCATTTGACCAATGCTCACAATTAGCAACCATATGAAGTTGCATCTTGAAGGCATTTTTGACTTGTGTCTGTGATATCTCTGCAAGTACATCCTTCAGCAATCACAATTGCTATGGATGCAAATGCAGATAACTTGGGGAGCAACATATATGAGAATGAAGTTTTCATTCTGTCTGATAACTTCACTGCAGTGACTTATCTCAAATAGCAAAGCAGAACCTGTAATTAAAATTTGTAATCTTGTTTGGGATTTCTGTAGTTGTGTCCTCATTGACAATCCAGGTTTATGTTAGACATATCCAGGGCTGGATAATTTATTGGCAGACTCATTGTTCTGCAAGAAGGAACTAATGCAAATGGAATCATCTCTTCAGCCCTCAGTTTAATATGATAGATGGGATTGACATATGATGGTCATATTGTAGAAAAGATGGAATGACAAAAGCCCCAATCTATTTCTCACCAGTCCTCGATTCAGAGATCTGGATAATCGATGCTTTTTCTATATATTGGAATGGCAGAATGTATACAATTCTCCAACACCTTAGATTCGGAATGTGACACAGGATCCAAAAGAGTGTCTCCTTATCCTCATTATTCAACTCAGATGGGGAGTACTGGATCAGCCTGGTCATTCTAGAAACAGGATTGCCAGGAATTGAAGTATGCTGTATTGATGATAGGCGTTTCACCCCAATTCAGATTTACTGAACCTGCAAATTAAGATATTATTAAGAAAAGTTCTTAAACCAGTGGTGCAGAATCCCTCAAGTGACATGGCCAGCCACCTTAGAGGTCTGTGAAGGCAATGGAATATAATTTCAGTAGCACACACCAGAATACTTTATATAGATGTAGGCATCCATTGCTAAAATAGCTAACTTTCAATGGATCTTTGATGTGAAACAAGTAGTACCAATCACAGTTAAACCTACCATTTCACAATCACAGGCTCTTTCATGAGAAACAGTTAGTACCAATCACAGTTAATCCTACCATTTCACGATCACTGGCACACTGTGCTTTAATGGAAGAGAGAACATCAGACAAATCACAGATCTATCTGATCTTCTATTCATTTGGATTTCACCTGGCCAATGACACTGGGCCCCTGACCAACTGAAATCTTTCATGGGTAGACTCCAATTGAACTGCTTTCATGAGCAATTAGTTCACCTATCTTATAGGCCCAGCATCCTCACCACAAAATCAGTATAACATTTCTTACAGGTGGACTTATCTACTTGCAGTTCTAACATGATGGATCAATATCAACCTCTTGCTTTCATTACCAAGAACAGGCTTCAGATATTGGTAATAATTCCCGTCTATCCTGGACACTTCATCTCAAGGCCTTCAACAGGACCCAGTGCTAGCTCTGAGGTGGTATTTCAGGAGTATTGAGCTATTGGATCAATGGGGGATCATTCCTCATTTTACCTTAACGAGAGGAAGGATGATATATCAACATAGACATTTTCATCATGAAATGGGCTATTGGTCCCACTTATTAGATTAAACCCACACCAATGAATTTGCTTTGCATATTGGCTCGTGAAGTTAGGACAGTCACCATTACTGTTCTCTAACTACTACTACTACTACTACAGTGTAACCCACTGTAACACGGTAGTTGGGAGCCATAGAACCTAATTGTGTTAATAGACCAAACCGTTTTATACGCAACCAGGTCAGTTAAGTGAAGAAAATGATGCATGTACCCGAAAAAAAATGTGGGGAGGGGGGTAGGTAATAAATGTGGGCGTAAAAATACTTTGCTTCATTGGCACAGTTATCATCTTTAATTAAATGAGAAATGCAACTGTAGTGGAAACAGAAGGTATATATAATATTTTACTTTATTCAGAGAACATATACATGTATACTGTGTATATATATATATATATATATATATATATATATATATATATATATATATACACACACATGTCTAATGCATAGCAGTGAATATAATATCAACACCTTGTACTCACCCGCGAGTCATATCACAGACATTAAATCCACAGTAAAATTGTTCCAGTCACATTGGAAAACAATCCATCAGATTTCATTGCTTTTATTTAAGTTCGGTAATGACTTCCTTGGAAAAAATGTTTTTTGGTTTTTTTGTTTTTATTGAAGATTGTAGTCTGCTTTTGTTGATGAAGGGTGCATGTGTTATTGAAGTCAATGCTAAAGGACAGCTTTGAAGAAACAAACAAATGCCTTTTCTTATTTTGGCAGCAACATAAAAAAATTGTTCTGCATGATTGAGACTGATTTTTTTTCCCCTTTTGTGTAGTACATTTTCATAACAATCAGTGCTTCAAAGGTAATGTTTTCTTTGAAATTTCAGCTACTATTTTATGGGGGTACATTTTTAAATGAATTGGCCATTGTATGGTCAATTGTAGTTACTGTTCCACTCTCCCTATTGAATAGACAAATGAGAGCTTGGGATTTTTTTTTTATGTTTATGGCAGTGGAGAGATGCTGCCTTCCACGAATGCATCAGATATTTAAAGAAAGGGTCAATCGACAATAGAGATGCAGGTGTTCTGGTCTGATAACAGGGATTACTACAGAAAATGTGAATGTTTTGAGGGATTTAATTCTGAGTGAAAAGAAGAAGTTTGCTTACCAACCACGTACAAATATGAGTCTGTGTAAATGTATTAATTACTAGCAAGTGACCGAAAATCCAAGATAGATTATGAGATAATGCCTCGTCTGGTTGATCTCCACTACCAGAAATGTAAATTTTAAAAGACAAAAGTGGATATCTCAAAATATATAGTACTCTTGCTAGATGTCAACATAAGGGGATTATGATATAAATGTGCACTGTTAGTGTGGACAAAGAATTTGTTTACAATAGATAAGTTTCAATGCATTTTATATTAACTTTATGGCTACTTTCATAGGGCCTCTGAATTTCTCCACACCAAAACAATGGTTGTATATACAAGTTTAAACAGCCAACAATGTCTCCAATTTAAAAAACTCGCCAGATGGTATATTTTGCCACCAATAATGAAAACAAATATAGCAATTTAGGACATTGGTGAAGCCCTTGTTGATTCCTGAATAAAATTTTACACATTATTGTTCATACTTTTAAAAGAAAATACTTTTTTCATGTATGAGAAAAATGCATATAAAATTTCATTTGCCGTGCCACAATTGTCTTGTATTATTTTTATGCGATCTCTTCCCTAAAATGTTAATGAACTGTTGTTTTTTTTTCATATACGAGAAAAATACATGTATATGAAATTTTCGGATCCACACCATGACCGTGTTATATCAGAGATTGCTATTGCATGGTCACACTGTATTAATGTTGCCATTTTACCATCCTGTCCTTCACCTTTGCCTAGTACTCTACTACTAATAGTACTACTATTCATGTTGCTACTTGACTAAATACACCTTTACTTACTGTCCTACTACTTTTGCTGCTGCTGCTACTACTACTACTATTACTACTACTACTACTGTTGCTACTCTACTTCATACACTTCTATTACTGCAACTACTCCTATTAATGTTGCCATTGCACATTCATCTTTGCCAACTACCCTGTTGTTACCACCACCACCACCACTACTACTACTACCAATAGTAAAACTATTAATGCTGCTTGTACAATTATTACTGTTACTACTGCTGCCACATCTACTGTAGAATAGGTTCTGTTTCTATTACTACTATAGGCAGGTAGTGGTACAGACCCAGAAGGGTGCAGGGAAACAGTGACCAAGTTTTTGAGACAAGCACGTGAAGGGATGCGGCTCAAACAGCAAGAACAGCAGGCTCATGCAGATTCATTCTCAGACAGTGATGATGAACTTTTGTTGCTGGGACTGTCAGAGATGGTATGTTTTTTAGACAAGATTTATTGATACAGATCACAGATCTATACTGTTCTGTTTCTTCCAATTCTGTATTACAAGAATGCAGTTTAGGATTTAACTTAATATATGTTAAGGGCTCAGTGTTACATTATCTATCTACCTACTTAAGGCTTTATCTCTCAGTCCACATAACTTAGTTTTACTTTAAAATAAACATTATGTCATGCATTTAAAAGATCTATTTGTTTTACATTTTTGAATGACTGTACTATATATTCAACGTTTCTAATGGAGTGAAGCAGGGTTGTGTTCTCACCCCAGTATTATTCAACCTCTTCTTCACCTGTGTCCTGAAACATGCTACACATGATCTCCAAAAAGGAGTGTACATAAAGTACAGACTGAATGGATCTCTCTTTGATCTTTGCTGACTGAATGCCAGGTCCAAAACAATGGAGAAACTTATTCTTGAAGCACTTTTCGAGAATGGCTGTACTATCATGGTACACACAGAAGCAGATCTCCATATCATTGTTACTCGCTTCACAGAAGCCTCGAGACTCTTCAGACAAACTATCAGTCTGTACAAAACAGAGGTACTTCACCTACCTGTCCCAGGCACCATAGCTCTCACCCTGATATTGGCTATTGAAGACACCCAGCTGAAAGCTGTCGATCACTTCAAGCATCATATCTTCTTATGGATCATTAGACAAATAGATAACGGCATGCATCAACAGCACTATTCAATCACTAAGACATCTCCGCACTTGTGTGTTGAGTCACAGGAATATCAAACTGTCTACAAAGATAAAGGTGTAATAAACAGTTGTGCTAACAAGCCTCCTATATGAATGTGAGACCTGGACAACATACAAGAAGCACATCAAGCAGGTTGAGCACTTCCACGAGAGCCCTGCGCTGGATTGTGGTTGTAAGATGGCAAGACAGAGTGACAAACCTATTCGAAGTGTTGGTCATGACAGCCCAACTCCAGTGGACAGATCATGTCATCCGTATGGAGGAGTCTTGAATGCCATGCAAAATTTTGTATTGAGTTCTATCTAGTGGGCACAGAAACATTGTTCACCCAAGGAAGAGATTCAAAGACTCCATCAAGGACAGCCTGAGATGCTGTTTGATATCTGTGACAGACCTAGAGTCCTGTGCCAAGGATAGATCTGGCTGGTGTGCAGCTGTTCATAATCGGTGCAAAACCTTTGAGGATGCCTGTAGAATGCAAATTGCTGATGCCAGGGAATGCAGGAAGGCCTCATTGTCAAGAACCAATCCATGCCTCCAGTGCACAAATTGCTCCAGGACATGTGGATCTTGCATCTGACTCATCAGCCACATGAGAACCCATCAGTGAAGTACAGGATTGACTTCATTGAGTCCTGATGGGTCAACCAGCGACTATATATATGCCATAGAATTATCCATGCTGTGAGTGACTGTATTATAACTGATTGAATCATCCATCTGTGACAGAATTAATCATGCTGTGAGTGACTATTATGAATGCAATGGAATTATCCATAGTATGAGTGACTCTGTTAAAACTATGATGAATTTGTCTATGTTATGAGTGACTTATTACAACTACGATGGAATTATCAGTGCTACAAGTGTCTGTTATAACTACAGTGTAATTATCTATGCTCCAAGTAACTTTCTTATAACTGTAATGGAACCATCCATGCTTTGAATAACTCTATAACTGATCGAGTCATCCATGCTCTGAGTAACTTTTGACTGTGAAGGAATTATCCATGTTATGATTGACTCTGTTATAACTACAATGGAATTATCCATGCTCTAGGTGACTTATGTTATGACTGTTATATCTATGCTGTGAATGACTCTATTATAACTTTATTGGAATTATTGATGCTCTGAGTGATTCTGTTATAATTGTAATTAAATTATCCATTTTCTGAATGATTGTTGTAACTGTGATATAATTATTCATGCTGTGAGTGACTATAATAACTGTCAAGGATGACTTTTATAACTGTAATGGAATTATCCATGAGTGACTATTATATCTGATGGAATTGTCCATGCTCTTAGTTACTTTGTTCTAACTGATGAAATTATTCATGCTCCGAGTGACTATTTTGACTGTAATGGAACTATCAATGATAGGAGTAACTATGGAATTATTATGTTATGAGTGACTACTATCACTGCCATGGAATTAACAATGTTATGAGTGACTACTATAACTGCCATAGTATTATCGATGTTATGAATGACTTCTGTCACAGCCATTGTATTATCAATGTTGTGATTGACTACTGTCACTGCAATGAAGTTATCAGTATTATTAGTGACTACTATAATTGACAGGATTATCAATGTTATGAATGACTACTGTCACTGCCATGGAATTATCAATGTTGTGATTGACTACTATCACTGCCATGAAGTTATCAATATTATGAGTGACTACTATAACTGATAGGATTATCAATGTTATGAGTGACTACTATAACTGACAGGATTATCAATCCTATGAATGACTACTCTCACTGCCATGGAATTATCAGTGTTGTGATTGACAACTATCACTGCCATGAAGTTATCAATATTATGAGTGACTACTATAACTGATAGGATTATCAATGTTATGAGTGACTACTATAACTGACAGGATTATCAATGTTATGAGTGACTACTGTCACTGCCATGGAATTATCAATGTTATGATTGACTATTATAACTGACATAGGATTATCAATGTTATGAATAACTACTGTCACTGCCATGGAATTATCAATGTTATGAGTGACTACTATAACTGACATAGGATTATCAATGTTATGAGTGACTACTGTCACTGCCATGGAATTATCAATGTTATGAGTGACTACTATAACTGCCATGGAATTATCAATGTTATGAGTGACTACTATAGCTGACAGGATTATCAATGTTATGAGTGACTACTATAACTGACAGGATTATCAATGTTATGAGTGACTACTGTCACTGCCATGAAATTATCAATGTTATGAGTGACTACTATCACTGCCATGGAATTATCAATGTTATGAGTGACTACTGTCACTGCCATGAAGTTATCAATGTTATGAGTGACTACTATCACTGCCATGGAATTATCAATGTTATGAGTGACTACTGTCACTGCCATGAAATTATCAATGTTATGAGTGACTACTATAACTGACATAGGATTATCAATGTTATGAGTGACTACTGTCACTGCCATGGAATTATTATGTTATGAGTGACTACTATAACTGACATAGGATTATCAATGTTATGAGTGATTACTGTCACTGCCATGGAATTATCAATGTTATGAGTGACTACTATAACAGACATAGGATTATCAATGTTATGAGTGACTACTATTACTGCCATGGAATATCAATGTTATGAGTGACTGCTGTAATTGCTATGTAATTATCAATATTATGATAGAATATTATGATTGCAATGGAATTATCCATGCTATGAGTGACTGTAGATGTTGACTTATGATATATCGGACTTGTTTCTCTATTTGACATGCAAATTAACTTCATCCCTACTTATACAAACACAGTAAAATATGTACACTCTGTCTTTTTGCTAAATGAAAAAATGAAGGAAATGCTTCTGAATTACTTTTAGAATAATGTATGGTTTGTGTTCTCTAACAGGCCCTGGATATGGAGAAACCATCAACACTCAAAGGGTGAGTAAATTAGCAGGAAATCAATCACAGGGCTTTGAGTCAGTTGCATGAAGCATAAGCATGACCTGTCATTCATTGAAGTTATTTTTATAATCCTTTTAAATTACTGTTAATCAGCTATATATCATTAATATAATCCATTTACATTTTTGATTTGTCTGTTATTAATTATTATATCCCTTTATATTATTGATTTGAAAGTTATAAATCATTAGTATGATCCCTTTACATTTTTGATTGGTCAGTTTATAAATCATTAGTCTGATCCATTTACATTATTAATTGGTCAGTTATAAATCATTAAGAAAATTTACATTATTGATTTGTCAGTTATAAATCAATATAATCCCTTTACATTTCTGATTTGTTAGTTTTAAATCATTAGTATGATCCCTTTACATTACTGATTTGTCAGTTATACATTATTATAATCTCCTTTTTTTACTGACTTTTTTTGTTATAAATCATTTGTATGATCCTGTTACATTACTGATACGTTAGTTATAATCATTAGAATGATGAGATTATCAGGTATTGAGGGTATTTTGTATCCATAATATTATTAGTAAGTAATGAAACTTGATTCATGTCTATACCTGCCTTGTAAAGGGACAATTCATTACTGAGGTAAGTTATAGTGGGGGCATGTTGAGAAATGCTTCCATATATATCGAGACATACTAAAAACTGAAAACAATAATGGTCTTGATCTGCCATAGCATAATGCACCTGCAGATCTGGGTCTATGCTATTCTACTATTAATTACTCCTACCAAACTGCACAGACACAGATCTGGGTCTGTGCAATTTTCATTTGGACTTGTAAGAAAGCATATATGTTAAGCATAAAAACTGGAATGATGCTTTTCCACATGGATAAAAGAAGAGCATATTACATGGTTTTTAAAGTGTATGCTTATTATGGAAAGCAGCATTTTAACACCGATTTTAATGAACTTAAGTCATTTATAAAAGTTGAACGGTCTTTAGAGCTCATTTAAATACATTATTTATAGCAAAAGGCCATATGGCATCTGTGTCTATAGCAGCAGGTCATATGGCATCTATCTATAGCAACAGGCCATTTAGCATCTGTGTCTATAGCAACAGGCCATTTGGCATCTGTGTCTATAGCAACAGGTCATATGGCATCTGTGTCTATGGCAACAGACAACAATTCAAAAATGTTACATCATTGGAAAAAATGCATCTTAAAGGTTAATATTTAGGTCATTTCATATGTACTGGCAGTTTACAATCATTAAAGCATTTTCTGACAAACATTTGCTGTCCATTAGATACTATGAAAGATTTTGTAGCAGATTTAAATGGTCCTGATTGATTCTATGAGATGTAGCATTCTGGAATCATTGCAGTTTAATTAATTTTGTAATTTGGAGTGATTGTGTGTGTGATCTCTTACACTGCAGATTAATGTTTTCAAAATCGAACATAATATTTCTGCTGCAAGTACATGATCACTTTTTCCACTATCCAGCAAATGAATAGCTTCAGTCATTTCCTGTACACAATAAATATCATCTTTCTTTTGAAGCCAGCATGGTGAAACCTTTGAGTTGGACTGAAAGTGTGATTGGAGTATGGTCAGTACAATCAAAACATGAAATGTTTCAACATCAGTTCATTTGATATGCCTTTATACAAAAATGCCCTGCTCATCAAAATATCGAAGTTTAATTTGTATACTTGGAGCAATGCAGATACCCTCCAATGACTGCTTAAGGTAGGGTGAAACCATTGTTTGGGTAGGAAATAATCTGACCTTTACTTAAAGGGCATTTATATAGGATATTTGCTGAGGGGTAATTATTATGGCCATTGTGACTAGGTGACTTCTGAGTGCAGGTGACCATTAGGACAGGTTTGACTATATATTTCTAATCACAATAAACTGTAACCCTCCATCAGTCCTGCCAAAGGAAAGTATAATTCAAATTTGTACTCATATGTAATCTATAAAGATCAACAAATAAAAGTTACTGAGTATTTCAGTGGCCTATTGGTTAGAACGTCCACCTCAGATGTGGAAGTTTGCGGGTTTGAACCCTGGCCGAATCATACCAAATGCTTATTAAAATGGTCCTAACAGCTGCCTTGCTAAGTGCTCAGCATTAAGAGGTTAGTGTTAGGACTGGTTGGCCTGGTGTCAGGATAATGTGACTGGGTGGGACTGCTACACTGCAGACATCATAGTGATATCACGGAATTTTTTTTAAAGTTTCATTAAAAGTCCCAATCACACAATATTTGCAGGTAATTATTACACAAAATTAGTCCCCACCCAATACCAAAAATACATTTTCTCTACAGAAAAAAGACATTTTTGTATCTCCTGAGTCTGGCAAAGTCAGCTAGAGATGCAAGTCACCATGAATATTTCCATTTTACTCTCTCCTCCTTGCTGTACTCAGAATTCAGAGCCTTCTTGTCATCTACTGTTCTTCCTCAAGCATCATACCAGATATGACCACCCTTACTCAATTAGTGTAGATGAGGCTACATCTACAGATTCCATATTACCTATGAAAAAAATATTACCTTTTACCCCCATCCTCTCATTTCCCATGTATTCAGGATCTGAAATCGTCATCTTCTCATCCTTTTGATACATTAAGAAAAAACAATGTTGGGATTATATAATGGCAAACAAATGGGCAGATTGAATAACAGACAAGACCTATCACAATATATGTGGAAAAGTGGATATAATGAGTACTTAATCTGATGTGTATGACTTGCCCAACTGTACATCAGAACTTTCAAATTTTTTATGCTGGATGAATCTGGTGTTGATGGATCTTTCAGAATGATTATACAATAATAATAATAATAATAATAATAATAATAATAATAATAATAATAATAATAATAATAATAATAGTGTAATATAATATATAATGACTGTTGATATATTAAAATGATAATACAATTACTGCTGACATATTAAAGTGCTAATATAATTATTGTTGATATATTAATGTAAATTATATTTGTTGCAAAAAGGGAGCTTGCAAATTGTAATCAGTTCTCAGGAAAGTTGGATATGAGATTAAAAAGAAGGATGGTAATTCAGAAATCTTCAATTTGTTGATTAAATGAACAAGTCGGTACATATTTAATAAGACTTACAATTATGAATACATTTCCATTACAGCACTGGGTTTGTGTATGATGAGATTTTTACAAAGCACATGAATTTGTGGGATCTCAATTACCCCGAGAAGCCTCAAAGAATCTCCCAGCCCTACAGCAGGTGTTGTGAACTGGGGCTGGTTGACAGATGCATAAGAGTTGGGGTAGGTACCTCTAGTGTAAATAATGCCTTAGGTAAGTAATTCTTTTAAAAAAAATTATTCACTGATATTTCGTTCATATCTACAAGGCAGAAATTCTCACAGGTACATAGATGCTAGTGCTTCATTTGTCTTAAAAATAAATAAAAAGAATAACAGTTCCAGTGATATCGAACTGCAGATAACCAATAGTTTTATTAATTTTAAATAGAAACACAGGAAGTTCAAAGAGGATAATCATGTATGTTAAAATTTACTTCTGAATCATTTATCTGGCCTGTATAATTGAGTATTGGGTCTGGAAATTAACTATAGTAGACACATACCACAAGACATGGCCCTTCAGCATTTACTTGATATCGGTTCCAGAAGTTTAATTTTGTAATCTGTAATACCATACTGCATGCTATTGCATAGCTATTATTTTGGGGGGAGGAAAATTCCCCAACCATCTGATGAAAATTACATCTCCCATTAGGGTGAACCAGGAGATTCCATAACACTGGATTGACTCTGGTACACCCCACATATTTTTACCCATGTGTTCAGCCCCTTCATTCTTTTCTTGTGGATCAAAAAAGAATTCACTATTTCCTTGTGTGCGTATTATGTGTATACATTTGTATTGTACCCCTGATCAAGTTTTATCTGTGTTAATTCAAACTGTCTTGAGAGTTTTTAGCATTTTTTCTGTACACATGGTGTATGGCTTGGTATTTTCTTTTTCTTTTTTCCCCTTCTACAGGGCTTTAATTATTCAAATTTGGAGGTTTAACTTTTTAACTAAAGTTTGGCATTTTGTTTAATTTTCCCTATCCATGCATAAATTGCAGTCTGTGGAGGTGCCTTTATCAATATATATTTACTGTTCATTACAAATCATTTAATTCACATTACCTTTATCATGAATTGTACGATTTCTTTTATATGTGGTAAACAAGTCACACACCACTGTTTACTTTCAAATCATGTGCTCAGTTATCAAACACAGGTTCTTTTCCAATATTTGCCTTGGATAGCTTTCCTTGATTTTGTTAATAGTACCTGTTGTTGTTTTATTATTTATTAATCTCTAGCTTTTGTTAAGCCTAGTTGACTTGAATATTTTGTGTTTTCTTCTCCTGGGCTTAGTCCACACATTGCCTTGTGTTTCCTTTTAGGCCATAAAATTGCAATCAAATCCGATTATCTTGATTATGTCGGGGTTGTCAATAAATCATCTACATAACTGGGTGGTCCTGAGATATCAGACAGTGACATTTACAGGACGAAATGTGAAATTTGTTTATTATAATACTTTTGGAATTAATATATTTCAGGATATTGTGAATCGCATCATTCTGGATTATGATTTTGAATCTCATATGTGACATAATTCAATGCATGGATTTATATTATAAATGGATTAAAAGTGTAAAGCATTATGAATAGAAAGTTGTCATTTTATTTGTACATATTCAGCTTAGTAATACAAATGTATTTATTCTACATTGGTTTTGACTTCAGATGGGGACAGTTTATAGTGAAATTGGCTTATAAGACAGCAAAATAATATGACATGTAACTCCTAGATGTTGCTCTTTAAGCACAGTGGCTGATTTTATTTTCTTTCAAAGATAAACATGCTTAGTTTCTAATATTAACACTTTCCTTCATAGAGTGTATGGCTTTTTAGCCCTTCGATACGCATGTAGCAAAGTTACCCAGTGCAGTCTGCTCCGCATAGGCCTATTAAGCAGTGAACTATGTTTTGTTTAACAGCAATTTTAACCATTTTACATTTTTGGTACACATATGTTATGTATGGAATGATTTAAGAGTAAAATATGGTTATTATAGCTGTATATTTCTTTTTTACAAAAGAAATTTCTATGTGCTTTAAAATCTTGAAGAACTTGTTTCCTATCAAATCAGTGAAACCGCGTGATCAACCATAGCGGCAATTTTTCATACTCAAAATTTACAAGTTCTTTGTCTGCATCTACATCACTAAATCAGTTGAATTTGATAATTTATTAAAACTAATTTCTTCCTACATCAGTCTCAGAGCCTTTACCTAAGTTATTGAAGCTTTCATAGTTGTGATTCTACTTGAGCAAGTACTGAACAATTTCAGAGACTGCCATTTTGTCTAATTGAGAATACGAGACAATTACAACCTATGTTCTTTAAATAGCAGATTTCGACCAGAGCATCAACAGTGACCACACGATCTGATGTAACGGTCATTCTCACCAGTGAATGTAGTATCTAATAGGGGGTTTCCCCGAAGGTGGCGCTGTGAAAACCTGCTCAAAATGGCTGCTGTTTACAGAGTTGCCAAAAGGCGCTTTTATGGGAATCAGATAAAGTGCCAAAAGGCGCTTGTATGGGACTGCAGCAGAGGGCCAAAAGGCATTTGTATGGGGTAAAGGGTTAAGGGCTGTTGAGGTGCCCTTCTAACACTCTGAAATTTGTGACAGTCCTGGCTATTGAGACAGATTCTAACTTTGCATATTTGATTATTATTTTGAGCTGCAAAAACCAATGCCTCATTGGAATCTTTCTTTTGGTCTCAGAATAAAAGTCCCTCCGAATTTCTGGGTGAAGATTTTTTCAAGAACCTTACTCTCAAGACAGTTGTTTTGCTGACCATAATGTCTGGAGTACCCTGTCTGTAGAGACAGCCATCAGATTCAGTTGGAATTATGAATTAGTTTCTCTCCTTTACCAACTAGATTTTTGTAGTAAAAATCCAGCTTCAGTTTCTCCACTTACAATTGAGTTCCCCAGTCACAGTCATATCAGTTGGGGCTTTTTGTTTGTATTTGACAGTGTTATTTCCTCCCCATTAAAGGTTTGACTGACAATTCAGCTTCCACAATTTCTCAGTGGATTGCATTAACTATCATGAGAGCTCAGCAGTCACATAACGGGGACCTGACATTCATGAAAATTAAAGTCCATGAGGTCTGAGCCATTGCTGCCTCATAGACCTGTCATTCTTGTTCATTTTTGGAAGAGATGGAAGCCATGATTTGGCACTCTAACACTTCTATATTTTCTGGCCTTTAATTTGATGCGAAGTACAAGTCAAGCAATACCTTTTTTTCAAGTTGAAAAATATGTTGTATGTTAATTATCAACATATTTTGTATGTGTATAAAGTTATATTCATACCCATTCTATTCATACTTGTTGTATATATGTGTTTGGATTGACATATGTGGAGTGTATTTTGTCCATATGACTTTAAAAACACAGCAGAAGCTATACATTATAATTAATTTTAACTGATAGCAGTAACAAGATTAGAGTCTTGCAAGATAGTGAAAATGCTTAATAAATTACCACTTCATTATTTTATTTTATTTTCTACAAATTTTGTGTAAAATTGCAGTCAGAAAGGTTTCTAGCATTTTTTGAAACAACCCCTAATACATGTTCGTAGGAATAAATGCACAAGCGATTTCAAAGCATACTCTTCATCCTGATTTCCTTGTACCTGATAAAACATTACTGTAACTATTCATAGACAACACACCGAAGCACTAAAGTCGATATATTATTAAACTGGACCATTTTCCCCACAAGCACAATATCCAAGAGCACATATTGCACCATGCAGAGTGCATCTATTTTTAGAAAGAGGGCTTTTCTTAATATAACTACTTACTTTCTGGCTTCATTACAAAATTCATTAATAGGACTGCATATTTATGTTTGTGTTATTTGTCTACCTATTGTTAATAATAATATGCATTGGTTAAATAGTATTTGCTTCATTGCTATATATATCTTTTGTATTTTCATGAAAGTTAATTATGGTATGTCAGAAAATAGCCTTGACCTTGCAGAATTGTTTCAAATTCCACAACAGAGATTGTCACATGTTTCTAACCTATGTCACATGTTTCTAACCTACATTATTAAATATTTAGGCTAAATCTTCTATCACATAATATTTAAACTTTGTTTTCATTATTTTATATATTTTCCTGAATCTATTTACCCAATTACTTATGAATAAAGTTTAATGAAGTGGTATATATTATACGCAGCAGTGTCCACCATTACAAGTTCATTTACGGTTTTAAACTGATTTTATAAAGAAAATACACAAATACAGCTGTTAAAATCTCCATTTAATAAAAAGAAATAAATTAGAAAATGCTCTTCAACAATCACATTAAAAGCAAATCACTATTTGCATTTTGATGTTTAAATTTCCAAACAGAATTTGGTATATTTTCATCATAGTACAGTAGGTCCAACTGCATGAAATCGAGCTGTGACATTTTTCTTGGGAAAGGGTTAATGGTCAGTTAGCTATTTAAACTTGCATGTGAATGTGTAAGAATTTTTTTGTAGCTATAAGCTGATTAGTATCAACACATAAATGCATTTTATCTTGGGTTACAACAGTGCTAGAACTTACTGGCTACAGTGATTGGGCATCCCAACAGTCATAATCTACAGCCAATTTATGTCAGAAAAATCCAAGGGCAAAGTCATTTTTGATTTCTTAACAGAAGAAGGCAAAGTTTACATTTCTTAAACGACTTTTACATCCACTTCGCCAAGTAGCATGACCCCTTGTATATAAGTCGATGCTGAGTATAAGACAAGGTCAGATCAATACTTTCATCTCTTTTGGTTTGTTCCACACAGCATTTCGAATTTTGTCCTGTAACCTTTCCGGTCTGGATCATTAAATGTAACTAAAAGTGCCTCATTTGTTTCACACGAAGTATTTTAAATGTATTTTGTACTTTTAACTTCATATAATGATATTGAGTTGCATATAGCATATAATTTGTGATGCTGTGTGGAATTAAACTATAATAACTTCTGGTTTCATAAATATTAAAAACATCAATTTATGCTATTTCAGATTACCAGCAATAAGGAAATTGCATCATTGATGCTAAAATGCTTTCTTCAACATTTTTGAGGAAAGAGTTGCAAAGAGAGATGCATATGTATTCCATACCATTTTCCTTCTTGCACCTTATGATCAAAATAAAATATGACTATATTTATGTTAGCTGAAGCTTTTGTCAGAGAGAGAAAACATATAATAAATAGTAAATATAAACTATGAAAATACATACCATACTCTTTCAGGGTTTTAATATTCACAATAGTTATATTCATATAGACTCCATTTAGGTTAAATCCCAAGAATGACCATATGCATGCTAATTTTCTTTGCAAGTATAATGACATCTCCATTCCCAGCAAATAAGATTTTGTGTAAAGTGCATTTAACTTTCCTGTACTTAACCCACACTTGTTTTTGATTTTTGCTCATGCTAGATGTTACTTTAAATCTAAATCTAAATTTAAAAATCTAAATCACACACACACACACACACACAATTGAAATTGCTGTCAGTCCTAAGTTCAAAAGATGTCATTGGTTGAGAAATTTACATGAGTAACCACCAGGCATTTTGTCTCATTATATGGTACCATATTCATAATACCCATGGCTAGCCTTAATCCCTATTGGTAGCCTTACTAAAATGATCTGGTCTGCTAATCTTGACCTCAAACAGATGTTATAATAAGAAAACCTGACTACAGCTGTAGCATATTTAATTAACATGTAAAAACCACTACAAAGTCACTTAATTCTTGGACAATGGCAGTGATAACTGAAACTTGAAGAAATTGCTTACCTAGTGTTATTAATTTAAACATTATGTGACATACAGTAGAGCAATTTGAATGACAAAATCCATGTATATGTTGATTTGGAATATAAGACAAAGCTAAGATTTTCTATTAAAAAAGTATTGTCTTACAGGCCAGCAAATAGGGTGCTTTTTCCTCCTTTTATGTTTTCTTGTTATTTTCTAAGGCATTTTCTCACTGAGATTCATGTTTTTTTATTTTATGCTAGGCCTTGAATTGCTGGTTTTTACAAGATAAATAATTTTGTTAATTCACTAGTGAAATATCAGTTGAATTTTTCACATTTGCATCAGTAACAATATGACCATCAAATCAAAGCTATTTTTAGATGCTTGCATGGTCTAGTGGTAAGTATGGCCACCTCACATATGCAGATGAACCTAGTTCAAATCCCAATATATATTCATACTTTTTCATCAATGTTTTTTTAGTGTGCATTGATATGTTGAGTTGTAATGTAGAATTGTTACTACTGATATTTTCTGTACAGATATAAACATACACAAAACACATCAAAACATGAATTGTTATGTGGGAGTCAGTAAGAAATTTGCTATTTCTAGCTTTTATACATATTGTTAGCCAATACATTTGAGCTTACAATGAAAAAGAAAATGTGATTGCTCTGAGTGAATAACAGATATATTTCATCTTGTAAGTGAAAACCTTAAGTACTTAAGTACTTTATCTCCTGGATTTTCCACTTGTGAAAATTCTGAGACTTTCATTCACTCAATGAAACATATTTATTATTCACATGTTTCAAGCAAATATCTTCTCTATAATGTAACAAGGGTAAATTCACTTATCAGGTAAAAAACATGTTTTTATTCCCATGTAAACATTTCATGTATATTTAGTGTTGTGTTTTTTTCCCATGATTATATGTTATGTATATCTATATTGTGATTGACCTTGGTCAGTAATCAAGTTAGGAACCTACCTGACTGCTCACGTTTTTTTTATTTGGTTTTTTTTGTTGTAAAGAACATATTACATAGCTAATTTCATCTATTATTTTAGGTTAAATATTATGGTTATTATGACTTGGAGGTAAACACATTTTGTGTGGCCTTTTTGACTGGAAGTTTCTTGAGGGATTTTGTTTATGAATTTGATGGAAAAATCCATTAAGATGACAGTATATTCAGAACATGGTAATTTTGACATAGATGAAGTGGAGAGTTACATAAAGTTATTTTCTAAAGAATTACTCATTCCTGTCTTAACATCAATCTTAAGTGGATTTTCTGTTATTGTTTTGTTTGGTTCTTTTTGAGAAGATTTATTTATTTAAATTATTCAGTGGAATTGCAAAGAGCTTATTAAAAATATCTTTGTCTATATCACTATTCTGGATTATTGTTTTCAGTGACATTGTGGATTATATAATTGTGATACATCAATGACTTAACATGTCACCAAGACATGTTACCACATTCCAGGTTATTGATACATCAGTGCATTCAAAATCTAAATTCGTTTGGAACACAATTGGAATTCATTTTTAATACTCTATACTTTTGGACTTGTGTTAGAACTGCTGGGACTATTAGAGATTTAACTCACAATGCTGTACATTCTTTTTAAATATCCACCTTGTATTCTATGGAAATGAATTATTTGTTGAATTTTGGTTTTCACTCTTCCCTGTTTAATATATGGTTTAGGCCCACAGAGTTGTAATTATGCTATCATACCTAAATCAGTTGTTAACAGCTGTGAATTCATGTTTGCATTCAGTTTTCATCCAGTGTTACCTGTTTATACAAACATTGACTCATTAATGTTTGAAAGTTTTTTTTATTATTAGGTTTTTGTAGACTTATGGCATTAATGACATGATAACAGAAATAATGATTTTTGTTTGGTAATAGTGAATGGGACCAGGTCCTGTCATTTTGAGAAATCAATTTGATAAGTCAGGAATTTTCAAGAGTACTTAAGACAAAAAATATCAATTTGCCTACTTTGGTGTAGTGACAAAAAGATTCATTTGAATCTTGTTAAAAAAAGAGAGTTTCATTTGTTGTGCAATCTGGGAAACCTATGATAGGATAAAGAAAACTTTTTATGTAGATAAATGAGCATTTTGTCAATGAATTACTTCTGCAATTCATTAATTCACAGATCTGCCATTGCATGGAAGATCAGATTTTGTTGGTGCACAACATGTCCATGATAGAGACTCTCCAGTCAACATCAAACTTGACTCAGGATGAACTGATGGAATTCTCAAAGAAATATGACTCTGTCTACTTCCACCCAGTGAGTTTGTGTTTGTCTGTGTGTCAGTCTGTCTGACAGATTTACAATGATTATTTTTTTAAATAATAGACCCTGATCTGCCATCATATCATGTGCTGGTAAATTAGGCTTTGTTTTATTTATTATATTGCTTGCTTTTAACAAACTGCATGAACCAGATCTGTTGCATTAAGCAAAAACAGATCTGTGTCTGTGCATTTTGCTGATGGACCTAATTTATAAATGGATATATATGGTAATTTGTCATTACCTCTCAGTTCATTATTTTTGTCAGTATATAATAATGGGAATGAGAATAATGGTGGTTACGTAAAATGTATTGAATGGTTTACAAGTTCAGTCTTAATGCATACTAAATTGCATACAATAAAAGTTTTAATTATGGATACTTTATATATATATATATATATATATATATATATATATATATATATATATATATATATATATCTGGAATTTTATACAAGTTCAAATAGTGGATACTGAATATATATTGAATTTTATACAAGTTGAAAGAGTATTATGATAATACTGATGGGAAGGATCCTTTTGCATGACATTCCTTTTGAATGCCATAGATGGGTAGCAGGAATATGATTATTGAGGTTTGTTTGAAAGGACAAAGAGGTGATAGGGAAGCTACATTTTTCAGTTACTGGTGTGCCACTGTGATCTTTTAGAACATATTATGACACATTCTATTACTAACATACATTAATTAACAAAATTTACTTCCAGTCCACCTATGAATGCAGCTTGCTTGCTGCTGGCAGTACTGTAGAACTCATGGAGAAAATACTTAAAAAACAGGTAAGTTGAGAGTAATGGATACTGAAGCTTTGAACTTTCATGTTATGCTAGTTACATAACAAAATGTTTGCTGACTGAATTGCTTATTATATGTAAATGTTCTTTTTAAACGTTTCATCTTTTCAGGTCCAATTTTTACAGGGTATTGTCCTTTTTTCATTGATATTATATACAGAAGATCCTTGTAACCAGCCTGGGAACCACTCATTATACTTTAATGTAGGTTGGCATGTGCAATGACTCATAGACTTTCATGTACCTTGTTTAGAACAATTGTCACAGCCTTGTTGTTACTCCTTTGGTTTCCATGATATGATTTGTTGGATTTCAAACATTCCATGTCATTATTTAGAAATTCTGTTACCTACTGTACTTTATTTTCAATTCATACTTAAGTGTAATTTTAAGTTACTGTATTTGTATGGGAAAATATGAACAAATTTTTATGAGTAATAGTGCATGACCTTGAGAGTACAGTAGTAGTCTGAAAAAATGAGTTCATATTTTCCCATAAAATGCTGTAAACTTTTTATTATATATTCGTTTTGTTTTTCTACCTTAGGCTTAATTAAAAAGAAAAACTGCAAGAAAAAAGTATTTAAATTTATGTAGTATTTGAAAATAAATACACTGTAGATTCATCAATACACAGTAACAATATTAATGCACACATAGCATCGCCCAGCGATCTCTGGACTGTCAAACCCTGGACATTAGTTTTAAAAAAATTCTTATTTTGGTCCACTTGAATTGAAATTGAGAGTCATATTATGAATGAATGTACATTTAAACAACTTTTCCAGTTGGTCTGGAATGGATGGGTTTTTCTTTCTTCTGTTCACCCATCTCAATTCTGCTTTCCTGCCTGTTATGGATTGGATTTATTGAGTTAGTTCCATATCATTGTTTATGTGATTTGAGCAGTTGAATCAATTACACCTGTGTTTCTGTTCTCTCTGTGAGAGTTTGGATTCATTATATTGGGAATATATGAATTCTTTTAATTGAAATCATCAATAAAGTACATTTTGAGGGAGTTCAAGATACATAAATTGTACATGCCAACTATTACACTTTTTGCATAATCATTATGCTTTTGGTGTAATCATTATGCTTTTGTGTAACCATTACATTTTTTTAAAACCGAATCATCTTTTACATGCATGTATATGGATTATACTTTTCCAGCACATTAAAAAAAATAATAAAGCAATAAAAAGTTGTGTTTGTCATTTATGCTATCATCTCTTTAATTTCACTTCACATAAAAATTTGAGATTGTAAAAAGAAAGACTGCAGTGTAGAAATAGTGTAAGAGCTAATTTGTTCATCACAGATCAACATGTACTTTCCTAATAATCTAATTATAGCAACTGCATATAACCTGTCTCCAACCAACAGATGGATTTCTTTGATTTGAAACTTTGCCTTGCAGATTCATTATATTTTTAATCAAGTTTAGTTATCCAACCAGTCTGTTCTTTTTAAGTATATGGTATCAGATATTATGTCAAACTAGCTTTTATTGTTTGACTTATTGATGGAGATTCTTATAGCAGAGATCTCTTTTAAACTTTGAAAGTAAAAAAGAACAAATCAGCACTTCATGGACTTAATGATTATTTGGCAAAAGTTAGATATGTAAACTAGTTGAAGTGACTGTTGAATATAAATATTTTTTCAGTATATTTTGTGTATTTGCTAAGTTCCAATCCATAAGAATTTTGTCCATTTAGGTTTGACATATGGTTGGTATATAATTTCATCCGATTGTGGCAGAGTTCAACTAGGCTTGCTATCCTGTTCCATGTTAATCGAATTGCCTTTATTATTATTATTATTATTATTATTATTATTATTATTATTATTATTATTATTATTATTATTATTATTATTATTATTATTATTATTACTTTATTTAATGAGGGTAACTCAATTAGCTAAGAACTAATCTACCTTGAGGCCCTCATTCAAAGGAATTTTTTACTTATTTTTGCTGCATCTCTGAAGCCACTGTATATACTGGGTTTGGAAAAAGGAAATAGATTGGGCTTTTCTAATCTCAACTGGAATATTCCAGAGCAAAGTTCCAGAGTATTGGGTACTTTTTTTAAAATAATTCCTTATTTAGTTTGGGAATTTTGTAATTTTTGGTAGACATTGATCGCAGGTGGGTAGTATTTCCGGGTAGTCTAAATAGGGTTGTATGTAACTGTTATAAAATAGTTTTCTGTGCTTTTCGGGAAGAAAGTGTCTTATCCTACTGAGAAGCCATAAACTTGAATTGACTTTCTTACTGATATGTTCAGTCCATGATAGGCTATTATCTACCAAAACACCAAGTAGACTATCATGACAGACCATTTGCAACCTTATCCTTCCAGTCAGACATAGTTCATCACTATCAAGTTTTGTTCTTTTGTTCCGTGTTGAGATAAGTAATATTTTAGTTTTACCACTATTAGCCACCATGCCATTGTATGTGCACTAATTGTCCAGTTTGTTTAGGGCATTCTGTAAAGAAATTGTTCATGCTTTGTGTTTTGGATATCTGACAATGTTTTCATCTGCATAGAGATCTGTAGATGATACTAAGTCCTTTAGTACAAGTGGTAGGTCATTAATAAAAAAAATAAACAGTAACAGACCCAGAATTGAGCCTTGTGGTACTCCACATCTAATTGTTCCAGGTTCAAACAGAACATTATTTATATAAACATGTGTTCTCTCACTTAAGTATGAAGTAAACCATCTAACTACTTTCATCACATTGGTAGATTTTCAGTTTCTTCAAAAGGATTTCATGATCTACCATGTCAAAAACTTTCCTGAAATCTACAAATACAGAACCTATTATTCTACCTTGGTCAAGTGCTTGAAGCCATTTATTAGTTAGGGAGATCAAGGCAGTCTCACATGAGTGTTTCTGTCTAAAGCCTGATTGATTATTGTGTAACAGAAAGTGTTTGGTTATAAATGATATGAATGAATCATGGACAATCTTTTCAATCAATTTTGACAAGTTTGGTAGTATTGAGATTGGCTGGTAGTTATCATCCTTAGGACCAGATTTGTGATTAGGAGTTACTTTTGCAGTTTTCCATATTTTGGGGACAGATGAGGATGCAATACTTAAATTGATTATTAATGTTATGCTATGTACAATAGCAGAGGCAGAAGATTTAATGAGTCGTGGACCAATCTGATCAAGTCCTGTAGCTTTCTTAGTATCAAGTTCACTGAGACATTTTTTAACAAAGTTTTTTGATGCTGGTGGGATAGAGAAACATACCTCCTTAGAGATTTTGCTGCTGCAGAACTTTTTCAGTTCATTTAAGTTGTTTTCAATCACTGGTTCTTTTAACTTTGTGGTAATGTTGGTGAAAAAATCATTGAAAACATTTGCAATGTCATTGTCATCAGTGACTATGGTGTCATTCACCAGAAGTGAGTGAATTTTATTTATCTGATCTTTGTATGTTCCTCCAGTGAGTTCATTGAAGACATTCCAAATGCAGTTTTTGTTGCTCTTTTTGTTTTCAAGCAATGATTGATAATAATTTTGTTTAGCTTTTTTAATCATACTTGTTTTATTTCTCCATACTTTATATTGTGCATGATTTCCAATAGCCTTGAATTGGTCTCTTGTTTTTATAGCATCAAGGATTTCAGTTGTAAGCCAAGTAGGTTGGATTTCATTCTTTACTCTGTGTACTTTCAGTGGTGCATGCTTAGAGACTACATCCATAGAAGCCCTGAGTGGCAGAGTGATCTAAATCAATGTCTGTTATGGATCACTGCCATCTCACCTCTGTCGGTGTGTGTTCGAGTCTAGGATTCAGCCAATGTGGATATGTGAGAAAGCTTGCCAGTAGGTCGGTAGTTTATTCCGGTGATTTCCCGGTTTCTTCCTCCACCATTAATACTGGCCGCCATGAATAGCCTATCGTGTGCTGAAAAATGGCATTAAGCCCTACAACAACAACAACTACATCCATAAATCAATCAGTCCACACCCTCAGAGCTTCATATATGTCATCCAAATTTGGATCATACTCCATGGAACTTTATATAAGTCATTGAGAAAATTGTTTTTCATTAAAATTTTTTAATGATCTGAATGTGATAGTTTTGTGTGTATTTTTTCTTATTTCTCTTACATTTAACCTTTCTTGTCAAAAAAGTAGGATAGTGGTCCCAAAGACCAACTTTTGGTATGTTAACACAAGGTACATTGTCTGGTAGGTTGGTATAAATGTGATCAATAAGAGTGCTTAATTTTTCTGTTACCCTAGTGGGATCATTTACCATCTGTATTTGCAATATGTTGGTGTGAACTCCAAACATTTGTTGGGCTCAGGAAGTCCTCAGCAACAACCCATTTTGTGGAACTGTTTTCTAGATTAATTTGGCTAAGTAATCCTGCATGATTTAATTTTGTTCATCTGGTGGTCCAGTCCAGTCTGTTGTTCAGTTCCATAGGTCCTCAGTAACAAACTCTTCTTGCAAAATATTTATAAAAATCTTGGGGTATAAACTCCAGTTGTTACTGGTGAGCAATATTCATTGGTTATTCCAATTCTTTCTTTTTTTTATTATTTTGGTAGATTTTTTTCTTGAGGTTAAACCGATCTTTTATTCTTTTGAAGATTTTTTTCACAAACATTGCAAGTTACTCTAATACCAATATGTTTAATGTTGATATGTCACGCTAAAGATTGATGTTTAAATTTTGCTTCACATTTCAAACACTGGTAATATATTTTGCTATGTAGGGGTTGTGTAGCAGAGAGATTACATCAGACATATTCCAAAGCTGGGGCAGGGTTTTGAGGACACCAATTTCCACAGAAGAATGTATTATTCCAGGATTATGTTGGTGGGGCCAGAACAACTAAATTCACATCAGAGGAAAAAAAAAAATCAAGACAAAAATGCCATTTAAACAGATATGTTGATTTGTACTGGCTGTAGAATATGTAATTGGTGTATCCCAAAAGTTCTCCATCTTTCTGAAAGATCATTTGCTGATGGAGAGCTCTGGATCAGATTTAGTAATTTATATTATCTAATATTTTAACACAGTCTATGTTTTGGTCAGATAAATAAAAATTCTTAGACACTCCGGGGAATCTGTATGATTACAGATATCCCTCAGGTGTTCTTTTATTCTCACTTGGAATTTCTTTTTAATGTCACCTAAATATTGTTTACCACATTTGGTGCAGGTGAGTAAATAGATGACATTACATGTGCTACAATGACCTCTTAGTTTGATTTATATTTGAGTTTTGAAATATGCTTCTAAAGATTTTAGATTTATCCATATTCCTGCAGAAACTGAAATAATGGTCTCGTAATTTAATACTTTGTTTGCGAATGTTTTTCTACACTCTTGGAGGTTGTCAGCCACCTTTATTAATTTCAAAAATTTGGAAAGAAGTGTTCTTGCTTTTTAAAGCGGAATTGATTGGGATGATAGTAGCAAATGCTTCATTTCACTGCATTCTGTAACTGGTTCTTTCAGTTTTATCATTTTTTTCAAAATCTCATTATTACTGACAACATGATGTGTAGAGGAGCTGGACAATAGTGCTAATGCACTCTCGTATAGATTCAATGGGCTGTCATTAGTTTTGGGATCTGTTAGATTTGACTCCTGCAGACGGTCACCTTCACATAATTTATCGTACATCAATATAACTCCTTAAAAGATTGTTATTTTTTTTTGGACTTGCATATTGAAATTGATTTTAGTTCTTTTTTCTATATCATGCAGTTTTGTTCAATATTTTACAGAGTGAAGGTCCATATTTGACTAGTTTTTTTCAGTCTTGTTTGAGCAATTATTTTTTTAACATGTAAAGCTTTAAAATTTTGTCACTGTGAAACTCATTTTCATAAGATTTCAATAATATCCCACTGTTAATACATTTTTTACCAATACACAAATAGAGAAGTATATTAAATGCATCCATTACTCTGTTCAGAGTGCATATTTGCTCATATTGTTTTGATTTCTAAGTGGATCCAATAGTCTTGTCAGAATGCATATTTACTCATACTCCTTTTAATATTTACTGGGGCCCCGAGTGGTCTAAAGCGATGTCCGTTACGGATCACTTCCATCTCACCTCTGTCTTCGTGTGTTTGTGTCTAGGATTCGGTGAAGGTAGATATGTGAGAATGCTTGCCAGTAGCTTCTCGTGGCTCGGTGGTTCTTTCTAGTGATTTCCCAGTTTCTTCCTCCACCATTAATACTGGCCGCCATGAATAGCCTATCGTGTGCTGAAAAGTGGCTTTAAGCCCAACAACAACAACAACATTTAATATTTACTCATAATCCTTTTAATAAGAGTGCATCCATTAGTCTTGTCTGCTTATTTATTCATATTTTATTGACAATGTCAAAGTAAAAATCTAATCAAGTTAATATATCTAATGGTATTAGGTTCATGATTGCACATGACCTAGTTTCTTAGCATCAAATAATAGTATAATGTTTTTACTTGCAGATCAGAAATGGATTTGCTCTTGTTCGGTGAGTTGTTAGAAAGTTTACATAAAAAAAATTGCTGGAGAATGTTTATTCAAGATTTCTTTAAAAGTAATCTGCAAATCATAATAAGTAACACTTCTATAAAACAAAGGTATTATTGTTTTTGTTTTCTTTGAAAAAAATAATATGACATTCATATTTACCATGCAGGCAAACCTGATAAATGATTTGCAGTATAGATACAGGTAATATTTGAAACTTATGAGATACATTCATGACAATTTTCCTGTGTCAGTTCAATGTGTATTATTGTATGACTTGTCTTAGAATGGTTCACTGCTTATAAAAACTAGGATTGTTTTTAACTATAGAGAACTTCACAACTTTGCAGTAAACAAAGGATAGGTAACACTATGTATGCTTTCTAAAAATTACAGGTGAGTGTTCAGCACTGTATAATTGCCATCACCTATCATCACCATTATTTTCAATATTATGGTTAGCTCACTTGACCATGACACCAAAAATGAGCTCCTGGTTTTATGGCACTGTGTTCATTGTGCATCTGGTGTCCATCAATAATTTGTACTTTAAACTCTTATAACCACCAGATCAGTTTTGGTTAAATTTGTGACAGGATCCTGGCATGAGAGGCTTTCGGATTTGTACAAATGATGTTGCTATACCATCAGATACATCCAAAATCTCTAAAAGTAGTAAAATCCCTTTAATGGACTTTTACTAAAAAACCATTGAACAAAATTTGATCAGATTAAACTGAAACTATCATGACAGAATGGTCTCTAAGTTTGTACAAATGATATTGGTCTACATTCAAAGATGGCCACTATTACTAAAAATAGAAAGGTTGCTACATGTATCACAAAAATAAATAGTAAAACCTTTAAGCAACATTTTTTCCTAAACTGCTGATTAGAATTTATTGTGTATACGTTATATGTGTATTTTAATGTAACTTTAACGATTTTAGTCGTATCATTATGATGTCTTCAATGTGACAGTTTATAGTAATGTAGCATCATGTCCCATCCAGTCACATTATTCTGATACCAGAATGACCAGTCCTAACACTAACCTCTTAATACTGAGTGCCAAGTGAGGCAGCTGCTAGTACCATTTTTAGAAGTTTTTTTTATATGAGTTGGCAGGAGTTTGAACCTGCAACGTCTTGCATCCAAAGGTGGATGCTCTAACCACTTAGGCCACTGTAGTGATAGAGAATTTGTCCTAACTTGATTGAAGCCATCATGGCACTAAAACCTTTAGAATTAGAACCAATTATGCCAGTCTGCCATCACATCTGGCTTCCATGATCAAAAATAGCAAAGTCTTTAAACCACATAACAGATATTGACCAAAATTTGAGAGAAAGCACCCTGTCATAGAGGGTTTTCAGACTAATACAACTATTGCTGGTTCTCCTACAAAATATGGTCACCATTATTAAAAGTACAATTTTTTAAAAAATTTCTTCAAATTACCTCTTCAAACCACTGAAGAGATTTTGTTCATATTTGACAAAAAGCATCTTGGCATGAAAACTGTTAGTATCTACAAATAATAATTATCTGTCATTGATCAAATTTGTGGAAATGATGCCATCATCAGATATACTACAGTTACTGCAATGATAAATACCTTTAGAATACTTTTCTAAATCTGCTCAATAAAATTTTAATGAAACTTAATAGAAATTGCTGTGACATAAAGAACTTCAAAATTTGTACAAAAATGACAATCCGCAATAAAATCTGATGTTACTAAAAATAGCAAACTGTAAACAACAACTTAGCAAAAATTATCTTCATAGTTTTGCCAAATTTTACAGGAAGCATCTTGAGAGCTTTTTACTCTGTACATCTGATATTAGTCTGCCATCAGATGTGGCCTCCATAACCAAAACAAGAAAACCTTTAAACTACTTCTCCAAAACTGCTGATTCAACAAGATTTGATCATACTTGACAGAAAGCCTGCTGGCACTGGACCTTTTACATTTACACAGATGCTGATCTGCAGTTAGGTATGACCATCATTACTAAGAACTGAAACACCTGCAAAGACTCCTTCTCCAAAACTGTTGAATAGAATTTTACCAAACTTGAAAGAATCAATCCTGGCAGGATTACTTTTCAAATCAGACCAGATGATGCCAATCCATGATCAGATATGGCAGCAACTGCTAAAATTAGAAAAACATGAAATGACTTCTTCATAATCACTAAAAAGAATTTAACATGATACAAATTATTCTGGCATGAAATTATATAGATTATGCTGATTCATCATAATATAAGACCACTGCTATTCAGACAGAAAAACCTTTAAACACCTCAAAAACTGTTAAACTAAATATGTTCAAATTTGAAAGGAAACATCCTGACATAGAGGTATTTTAGTTTTGCACAGATGATAGCAGTCCACCATCCAATATTACTACCATCCCAACAAAAAAAAACTCATTTAACTGACTTCTCCTGAAAACTGCATTCAGAGGACTTTTAGATTTGTATAAATGATGCCAATCCATCACTTGAAGTAGAAAAACATTTACACAACATTATCTTACAAGACTGCTGAGCAGAATTTAACCAACTTTGACACAAAGCCTCATACCATAGGCACTTTCATTATCAGACCAGTCATGCTGATATGCCATCAATTATGGATAGAGATGGAAACAAATAAGCAAAACCTTGAAACACAATAACAACAACAACAATAATAATAATAATAATAATAATGAGGACTTTGTATAGCGCCTATTCTTTAGAAGCTCTAAGCACTTTACAACATTTGACAACACTTAAAAACATATAATGATAAGATTACAAAAATAAAAACAAACACCTGAAATTAGAGACAGAAAATATGCTGTAATATTTAAGGTAAGGATGTATTATTAGGTCTTTCAGTCTGTTCTTGCAGTTGAAATAGGTAAGTTTTAAGAGCTCCCTTGAATGAGATCACTGTGTCTTTGTGTCTAAGTGCAGCAGGTGATTTGCTCCACATTGTTGGGCCATGGTATGCAAAAGAGCGTTATCCATATGATTTCATCTTCATAGTGGGAATAATGAGAATATGAGTTTTAGAAAAGGAGCGTAAGTATCCTGCAGGTGTGTACACATGGGTGAGGTCAGATAGGTATGTTGGACTGGAGCCCATCAGTGAAATGTAGCACAGAGAACAAATTTTTTGTTTAATTCTAGATCATATGGAATAGCCAGTGTAGGGTACAGATCAGGGGAGAGGCGTGCTACTCTAAAGATGATCTGAGCGGCTGTGTTTTGAACTTTTTGAAGTTTCTGAAGTAGATATTAAGACAAACCAGACAGAATTGAGTTACAATAGTCCAGTCTTGAAAGTACTAAGGAACACACAAGTGTTTTAGTGGCATCAACTGAAAGATAATTTTGAATGGAGCAGATGCGTCTCAGCTCAGGGTATGCAACCTTGCATATATTCATGACATGTTGATGCAGTGAGAGAGTAGTGTCAAGAGTAACACCTAGGTTTCTTACTGACTGTGAATTTAATGTCGGTGTCTCTGATATTTATTGTCTGAGGTATAGGATGTGAATGAGAGAGTCTTTGTTTTGTAATCATGATGGCTTCAGTTTGTTACCATAGGATATATAGTCAACAGCATTGGAAGAAATTTCAACAGAAAGCATTCTGCTGATCCAGAATTCTTGGCCAGTTGCTCTTGTTTTTGGCTATTTGTCAGCCAGCTGAGTGGTTACAATCCCACTTGGGTCTCTTGTCACTATCTTATAGAAGAAAACATGAGATGCACCTGATACACTTGCAGCAGTGTATGCATGCTTGTGTACATTGTTATGTCACACAACTTGGTGATAGGAGAAAAGAGATGGAGGGGGTATATATAATTAGAAATATGTGGAGACATGTGTTTTGTTGCATAGATCTTGCTATTATTGACGTTGTTGTTGAGGGTTTTTGTTCTTCTAGTTATTGTCATCATTATTTCCATCATCATCAACAAAATAAAAAGAATTTGATCATTTTTTTTTTTAGTCCACCTGGACACCATGCCATGGCAGAAGAATTCTGTGGATTCTGTTACTTCAATAATGTAGCCATTGCTGCTAAACATGCTGTGGACAATCTTCAACTAAAGCGGTAAACAAACATTCCTTTTGCTGTTTGTGGGCTTTTATAATTTCCTTTGTTTGAGACTATGCACGAGGAAATTGAAGTTGTTAAGCAACTTCCAAAATTTAATACTGAATAAACATAAAAATCAGATTCTCCTCATCAAATGAGAAATTGCACTGGATTTGTTTATGAACAAATTAAAAATTTATTTGGTCCAATTTCAAAGACAGTAGAGTACGTTTATATAGTATTCAAGTTAGTCAGATTTCTTGAAATAACTTAAGAGTGATTTATGTCATCATTATATGTTATTTTATTTTAATAAATTTTAGTTTCTTTATAATTAAAAATTGTGCTGGTCTCTGGAGGTTGTTTAAAACAGGTTGTATATGAAGATGCTTCTCTCCATATATAACTTATATATCTTTTTTGAATTTATTTATAATATTCAAATAGCATAATCTCTAAATGTTTATATTGATTTACAATACATAATCCTGATGATTCATGTACAGGTTTTTCCCACCTCAAATTATTGTATTTTTATTATTAGATCTTGATTTGTCCCTCTTTATCAATCTGTCTTAAAGCCTGCAACAAGATGTCACAAAAACTGGTTTACTTGGCCAGTGTATTGATGTGTATATGTATAGGACCTGGTGACATTTTCAAGCTTTTATTTACGTTTTTCACTTTTTTTTGCACATTTTTGTACTTTAACTTTATAGAATTTTGTTGACATGATTAAGTAAAAACCACTTATTTGGTGCCATTTTTGAAATCTTGTTGGCATGATTAAGTACAAATCACTTAATGTGGTACTATATTTGAACATCTTGGCATGATTATGTAAAAACCACTAAACATGGTGCATTTGGCATGATTAAGAAAAAAAACAATGTGGTGCCATTTTGTGAACATCTTGTTGGCATGATAAAATAAAAATGACTTAACGTGGACAAATAAAAATTGAATGCCATATTGGTATTCATTTTTAAATGTCCTGGGTTGATTTTCCTGTCATTAAAGGAATTTTTTAAAATGTTTATAGGTTTGTAAACCTTTTGTAATTTGACATTTTGTTCTTTAATAGTGGACATATTTATTTTATGAACATAAATCAAGTTATTACTTCTCACTGTATGAGGATGCAGGATATCAGACTTTTTATATGGACATGTGTTTATTTTAATTTTTTTTCTTCAGGGTATTGATTGTGGACTGGGATGTTCATCATGGACAAGCCACTCAGCAGATGTTTTACAATGACCCAAGGTAAACGACTAACACCAAGCAGCAACTGGTTGCCTTGGACACATTTAAGAAAATATTGAACATTTCATAAAATTTTTTTAATTATTCATTAATTTGCAAAGGTTTAAAAAAAACTTCCTGATTTCTAGTAGATTATGTTAACAAAATCACTCAGCATTGTATTTTTGTAAATGTTATGTGCAACATATCTACAACATATTTTTATTTCCCTCATCAAAGGTTCTGTGGAACTTTGCAATAGTGATGCTGTTCTGTCTTTCCATCAGTCTTTTCATTTATAGATCAGATGGCTTCTTCAATATTACCTTTGTTTTGCTGTAGTCTGTTATTTTCAAATACCATATGTACCTTATCCATGGGTAGAAGTAAATGCCAGTAAGTTTTTGGGATTGCCCAGTGCATGATCAAGCTAACTGGAGCTGAAAATGTGTTTTTTCTTTCAGCATGTTAATTCTAGTTTCCTTGACCAAAATTTCATCAAACTTTACAGGTAGACTACACTTGGGCTTCTACATCTCCCTATTGATTCTGTTTATAAGAGGTCAAGAGGTAAAAGGTCGGGGTCACTGGATCTGGCATTGTAATTCATTTGGGTTTCCACTTGGATAGTTAATTTTACTGGGTCCAGTATTCATCAAATTTCATAAGTTGTTACCTACACTTGGGCAGAGGCATCTTTTTTGTTTCTAGAATCAAAACCCAGAGTCAGAGTTCAAGGTCACAGTCACTAAAATTGTCATTTTTGTTCCACATGATAAGTTTACCTTCCTCAAGTTTCCCAGATGAAGTTTTTATCAACTTCATTGTATATTACATTTGAGAAAATACAGCCCTATTGAGTTTGTGCTTGATAGATCTAAAGTCATGGTCACTGGACATGAAATTACAAATTGTGTTAATTTTACATTTGTGTCAGCTACATTTGATAATGAGGATCAGCCATTCTTCAGTTTTGTGAATAAAATGTTATTATTACTTGGTATAGATTTATTAAATTAAAATCATATTTTTAATTAAGCTGCAACTTGGTTATTGTTTGATACATGATGGGCATTAACACAGTAGGCACATGAGAGTCCATATTTTGCTGTCAGGTTTGGAGTATAATCAATATATGATGCATATTTATTAAGTTCTGAAATAACCTCAGTAAACAAATTTCTGCATTTTTTTAGAGTTATGATCCTTTTTTTCATGTGTTATATTTTTTGTAACTCCAGATACATGATTTATACGATGTTTTAAGTTTTTATTAATGACTGTAAATTGTTGTGATATCTATAGCTGAACTTTTCTTATGTGCATATGTTCTGTTTTAAGAAATTAAGAACTTAATATTGCACAGGATGTCTAAATAGATGCTGACATATGTGCTGACAATTACTGATAATATAATTATTAGTAAATCTGTTTATGAGTTTTTTCTTTTTCCCATTGGACAGATCAGTCAGGTGGTATGTTAGCAAAATATAGTTAACTCCCATTGGATGGGTTAAGTTGGTGAATTCTTCTACCATGTTGGATATTTGTAATTTTTCATGTGCATAATAATAGCAAAGTGCATTTTCACCCATTTGCTGACATATAAATATGTGTAGCTGGACAATTTAGGTTATTCATATTTCTTGTGTTCATGTTGTAACATCAAGTCAGGCAAGGTATTTTATGTTGTATTGAGATAATATTTGTGAGGAAAAAGCATTTGGTTGGATTAATGGGAGGAAATAGAAAGTGCTTATTGAACTATAATATTATCCAGGAACTATTGTGACTTATTCAGAGGAGTTCTGGACATCATTTTAACAAAGTCATGGTTCTTGGTGGTCAAGTACATTTTCAGTTCTAAAATGTATATGCAGCTTTTCATTCTTTTAGACTTTAATATAATTTTTTCAGAATTTTTTTTGATTCACTTCATAACGCTGACAAGTTCCTCTTGCATGTTCATTTTTAACTCTGATAATTAAATTATTTGTTATATAAATTATTTGTTACATTTTACAAAACTTGGTTTTGGTTCATTATGTTAAGTTATGACTAAAGAATCATAACACATTTAAAGGATCTTTTCACTTTGAGATGTTCAAGATTTTGAAATGCGATATACATATTTTGAGCTTGTTAAAGAGATATCTCTTAAAGCCTTTGATTAAATTAGGTTAGAGATGTGTTTCAGATTTCTTATTTTGCATATTAACAACTTTTGCAACTTGACTTTTTCATCAATGATGCTTTTGTTAAAAATTAAGTTAACTTTCATTTAAAAATTGTACAAAATCCAAAAGAGTAATTTTCTGTTTTTTTAAAAAAAATTTCACTTTGCTACATTTTGAGATTGAAAATACATGTGTATCAGTAAGAATAATGTCAGATCTTACAATCTTGCTTTCTACATCAGTGATTTCATGGGCTTCAATTTTATTTTGAACGAGTAATTTATTTACTCAAGCACTAAGCCTTTAAATCATTTCACTTCAGAGTGTTGTATTTTTCAATTCACCGATATGAGTATGGAGTGTTCTGGCCACATCTGAGGGAATCAGATTATGACTTCATTGGAGATGGAGAAGGAAAGGGATACAATATAAATGTTCCTTTAAACAAAGTATGTATTACATCATTTAAGACCTGTTTTTGTTTTCTGGTCAGCATGGAAGGATGTAAACTATTATATTGCTTTGTGGGAGAAAATGAATAAATTTAATGCAATATCAAAATCTTGTTTAACATACCTGTATAATTGCAAAGTACTAGACCATGTAATTCTTTATATCTTCACATTGGCAAATATATTGTGATATGTCATGTCCTGCCATCCATCTGTCTGTTTTTCTTGTAGCCTGAACTCCATTAACGCTGATTGAGGGAAGTGAATATATTTAATATGATTTTTTAAGAGGAGATGACAGTAAGGTGTCAGATTCTTGAAGTAGTCCCTGGTGGGGGGGTCAGAGGTCGTATTTTCATAGGTAATATGTACTCTTGTGACCTGAATCTTGTTTCATGAACTGCATTTGAAATGAATAAAAATGAAAAGACACAATGAAATAAGGTGATAAACACAAAATCAGAATGCACTTATGAGACTAAATGAAAATTAAGTTGATGATATCAGAAATGCAAATATTAATGGAATGAAAATGACAGAATAAATGCAAATGAAGCACAAATAAAAAGGATATTGGTTAAAATTACATGTTTCAGGGTATGTAACCTTTTTGATAACACCTTTATTAATTGAGCAGAGTGGCAGCTGTAACATAGTGTAACATGTATGAGATATGAGTTGCTTGCATGAATGAAGGAATGAATTGCATAAATGCATGGGATTTGATTTAATATGGAATCCTATTTTAATTTGTCAATTCCATAGAAATGTATTGAAACACTTCTCAATGGCATTTTTCAAGAAAACAAATTACCCAATATGTGCTTATTGCAGCAGTACTACTCATTATTTTATAGGTGATTCAATACTAATAATTTTTGGTAGGTTACCATATTTAAGTAGAGGGATAAATGTCAATGACTATTTCTTGTCTAATTCCATGTCATTCATTCCTATGATTATGTTATTCTAGACAGGAATGCGAGACTATGACTACCTGGCCATACTTCAGCAGATCCTCATGCCTGTAGCTTATGAGGTAGGTAGTAATAACTATACTGTAATTATTCCCATGCCTGTAGCTTATGAGGTAGGTAGTAAAAACTATACTGTAATTATTCCCTTGCCAGTAGCTTATGAGGTAGGTAGTAATAACTATACTGTAATTATTCCCATGCCTGTAGCTTATGAGGTAGGTAGTAATAACTATACTGTAATTATTCCCATGCCTGTAGCTTATGAGGTAGGTAGTAAAAACTATACTGTAATTATTCCCATGCCAGTAGCTTATGAGATAGGTAGTAATAACTATACTGTAATTATTCCCATACCTGTAGCTTATGAGGTAGGTAGTAATAACTATACTGTAATTATTTCCATGCCTGTAGCTTATGAGATAGGTATTAATAACTATACTGTAATTAGTCCCATGCCTGTAGCTTATGAGGTAGGTAGTAATAACTATACTGTAATTATTCCCATGCCTGTAGCTTATGAGGTAGGTTTTAATAACTATAATGTAATTATTCTCATGCCTGTAGCTTATGAGATAGGTATTAATAACTATACTGTAATTAGTCCCAAGCCTGTAGCTCATGAGGTAGGTAGTAATAACTATACTGTAATTATTCCCATGCCTGTATCTTATGAGGTAGGTTTTAATAACTATAATGTAATTATTCTCATGCCTGTAGCTTATGAGGTAGGTTTTAATAACTATACTGTAATTATTCCCATGCCTGTAGCTCATGAGGTAGGTAGTAATAACTATAATGTAATTATTCCCATGCCTGTAGCTTATGAGGTAGGTAGTAATAACTATACTGTAATTATTCCCATGCCTGTAGCTTATGAGGTAGGTAGTAATAACTATACTGTAATTATTCCCATGCCTGTAGCTTATGAGGTAGGTAGTAATAACTATACTGTAATTAGTCCCATGCCTGTAGCTCATGAGGTAGGTAGTAATAACTATACTGTAATTATTCCCATGATTTTACAGATCATTGATACCCCTATTTGTCCATCAGTCTGTCTGCCCATCTCTCCATCTGTTTGTTACCACATCTGCTAATAAAATCCTGATTGGAAATTTGCAAACCTTATAGTGCAAATTTCCAATGAGTGTCATCTTTTGTTTCCCTCAAAAATTTCAGGTGCAACAATTTAAAATTACATTGACATTTTCAAGTATTTACTGACCATAGTCTGTGTATGAAGTCTTGGCAGTAGATGTGTCATGTTTGCAATGGATTTTGCATTATGAATCCTGGGTTAATGTCTGGGTTATTGTAATAGAGGATGGGTAGGGGAGTGTTGGGAGTGGGTGGGAATATACTATTAAATAAAAGTTGGGGGATTTGTGAAGATAAGTCATTATTGCTGCTTAAGTTTATATTTTCCCTCACTCCTGGTCACATTATTTGTTTTAAAAATTATATATTTTATTAATAAAATACCTTCCAGATTGTAAAAAGTGCATTTTTAGTTGATAATGAATCTATTTTACTACAGCTTCAAATGTATATTTTACATATTACATTTACATTATCTCAGCCTACTGAAGGTGTAGGATGGGATATAGTGATATATGTCTGCCCATCCATTTGTTTGATAAACCATTAAGTTGCTATTTTAGTCACTAGATCAAGATATTTTCACAAGTCTAGGTCTTTTTATGAAGAAAATTCAAATGATATCACATTTTAATAACAGCATCCAAAAATTATGTAGTTGAACAAAGGGAGAAAGAATTTCAAAAATAGGTACCACATGTAGCACATTTAAAACTTTCTTTTCGTGGATCTTAGAATATTTCAACTCTTGAAGCACTTTTGATTAGCAGAGACTTAAGGGTTGTTCTGGAAATAAGAAGAAAAGATATAAAGCACTTTTTCCGAATAATCCACCACCGATGAAATTTAATTTGGGAGGTCAGTACAGAACATTTTGATCAGTCTGTGTTACCACTGAATACCAACATAATTTTAAAAGCATGTGCCTTCTAACTCTTCCTTTTTCTGGAATGACCCTACTTGTCACTTTTAAAAAGTGAATGATTACCATTGTATTTAAATATATATGATACATCATTTTCTGGATATAATATATAATGCTCTTTATTATGTTTATCATGCTTATAGTTTGATCCAGAATTAGTATTTGTTTCAAGTGGATATGATGCAGCCATTGGGTGCAGAGAGGTACCTCAGTCATATATCTAGCCTTTTGATATCATGTCACTCTTGACTCTGTGGAACTGTCATCATGTGCATATGGACCTGATCTGTTTCAGTTTGATCCCTTTCATTGTAAAGCACAATTTTTTCCCCAATTCATGGACACTACATCCTGCATAATTCTAAAATCATTCAGAAAAGACATTACATTGTTTTCCATAACCATTTAGCGAACCTAAGCAGATTCTCTGATATTTTGGGTTATATACTCAAAGAATTGGTAGTTACATTAGATGTCAGTTGATTTCTGCTTAAAAAATTGGTAGTTACATTAGATGTCAGACATTGAGCTGAGTTTCTCATTGAAGATAAATGCCAATGTTTCATGTGTGACAGCCTCTTGACTGAATGAAAATCTTTTGGACAAGAGAACACCAAATTGGTTGATTATCATATGCAGTTTTAAAAAGTAGTTGATATGAACATTGTTATTCACAAGTTATTCACTGAGTTCAGAGCAAGACACATTCAAGTCCATATGCATATTCTTGTTGTTGCATGTGCTTTTTTATGTTTACAACACTCTTACACACACACACACACACACACACACACACACACACACACACACACACACACACACACACACACATACATACATACATACATACATACATACATACATACATACATACATACATACAGATTTATCATTAGAGTAGAGATCTCCTTCCCTGTGGTAGATACTTAATACAGAATCTTAACCACATATATACTCTAATTCCATGGCAGCTACTGCAAGAGGCACATTGTGGTCAAGTTTTAAATTCTCTGTTTATTTGTCCATCTTATCAGATAATGTAAGATCGGTATAAAGGTATATTGTCTCCTTCATTACCATGGTTAGGCATAGGTACAACTTTTGCATTGATGGTGTTGAAAGCATTGTTGGTGCAAGTCTGATACGAGGGGACATATCAGCACATGGGTTCCATGGATCACTGTTTTTTTTAAATCGGTGAGGATTGTGTGCTTATTTTTGATACGCTAATATTAATGGTGAAATGCATCTCAAAACACTTATTCATTCTCTTTGTGCTTTTCAACAAGCTTTAAAATCATGGCATAAAGATGGTTTATCAAAGTTTAATATTGTTGACCACAGTAAACAAATCAGAAGAGTATTGCATACATTTAGGCAAGCTATGGTTGTCCACTAGTCTGTTCCTGACAACTGCAAAACTTGCCGGTCATTTTCTGTTGTATTTAATAAAATCTGCTCTGCTAAAAAAAATACTCATTTTGTTAAAATTTTGAGGCAGTAGACAATGATTAAAATGAGCTTTATAGTGTACTCTGTATTGTAAACATTTAGAGTACTTTGTGATGTAAAAATTTTGTGTGCTCAGGTGTAAACATTTAGAGTACTCCTTTTTGTAGAATTCTGTTGGTGAGACAAATTCCACTCCATTGAGATTGGCATTGTATATGAAGGAAAGAAAATATGCCACAGCGGAGATTTCTATTTAAATGATCTGTTGAAATGTACATGTAATTGTATGTATAGTAGCATCAATAAATAGATATTGTTTACACTTACAAATGTCATGAAACTTCTCTCATCAGCTACTGTCAAGTTTGACGTAATGTGAGAGGCAAAATAGATATTAAAATAGGAAACAATACAGAAAATAAAATCACCATTAGTCTTAAGTGCTTCCTTAGTCAGTGTTGCACCTAGGATTCCAAGGGAAGGACCCCATGTTCCCCACCCTCAAAATTTTAAAGGACACACAATATTTTAAAGAGACAAAGATATATGTCCTACATAATCCACTAATAGTGCTAAAAAAATTAGGTAACATTTTTGACAGCATAACTTTGTCATTTGGACATGCTGACATAGATATAGATGGGCATCCACTATGGTACTGTTGTATTTTATGATATTTTTTTCTTGATGAATGCATGATTAAGTGGCACTCTCTGGTCACAATTAGGGGTACATAGAACAAAATAATGTACAGGAAGCATAGCGTCAAGGTGCAGCACTGATTTTGCATGCACTGATATGGTAGGCATGGTTTTATGAACATAAACTTTACTAAACATTAGAAACATGTTTCAATTCTTTTGAAATGATAGAAGTTTCAAGACAGGTTTTGAATTTACTTGTTTTTCAATAGAGCAAGCTTCTGGGAAAGGAGGTTTTGTAGTATATAACACAGTGCCAGTATGCCTATATTTGATTAATTACCTAATGATCAGCACTGACCTTACCCTGTAACATCTATATCTCACTCACAGTTTGATCCTGATGTTGTGATTGTTTCAAGTGGCTATGATGCTGCTGTTGGGGACGAAAAGGTATCTTCTCTCCTTTGAAAGCACTCCAGGGTTTAATAAACACTATAGAAATTAAACTTCTGCATGTTTCATCATCGCAAAATAATTTTCTTGGTCTTAAAGTGCAGATTTTGGTGAAAGGAGAAGAGCCGTCAAATTGTATTGAAGAGAAGAATCTGTTGCAAGTGTTTTAGATTGATGAGGTCAGGGTTAAGACCATACACTTTACCCACACTCTCCCCTAAGAAAAGTTATCATCCCCATGATAATCATCTTGCTTTAATGCAGAGTTTGTAGATGCAAATTTTGTCTTGTCTCCCCTGTAAACAAATGTAGCAAAATGTCTGTCATGTTCTACATTCTTCACAAAGTGTTGATTTGAATTATTTTTTAAATACAATATCTCTTGTGTGTATGTTTATCATCATTAAACTTTATTTACTAATTTCCCATGGATCTAGAAATTGAGAATGTTGGATCAAAATGTTAATTGTTAGGTTCTGATGTATGTCATCTCTTTTTGATGATGGTTTTGTCATCAGATTTTGCACATCAGTGAACATGGAATAGCACCATGGCCCATAGTCCTGAAACTGACTGAGTACAGACCAAGGCCTGTAGTCCTTGAAACTCAGTATAGACCTGGATCCATAATTTTGAAATGAATACAAATCAGAACCAATGGTCATGAAACTGAGTACAGACTAGAAAGTGTGTTCAGCTGAGTACAGACTAGAACCTGTGGTCAACTGAGTACAGACTAGAACATGTGGTCATGAAGCTGAGTACAGAGACTAGAACACGTGGTCATGAAATTGAATACAGACTTGAACAAGTGGTCATAAAACTGAGTATGGACTTGAAATTGAATACAGACTAAAACATGTGGTCATGAAATTGAGTACAGACTATAATATGTGGTCATAAAACTGAGTACAGACCAGAACATGTGGTCATAAAATTGAGTTCACAGCAGGGCCCTTAGTCATGAAACTGATTAGTGCAAACTGGAACCCATTGTAATTAAATTGATTGAGTACAGACCATAACCTGTGGTCATGATAATGACCAAGTACAGGACAGGATCTGTTGTTCTGAAACTGACTGAATATAGACCAGGACCATGGTCATGAAACTAAGTACAGACCAAGACATGCAGTCCAGTCCTGAAACTGATTACAGATCAGAACCTATTGTCCTGAACTGACAGAGTACAGACAAAGATCAATAGTCTGAAACTGAGTTCAGACCAAGACCCATTGTCCTGAAACTAGCTGATCATAGACCAAGATCAATAGTCTGAAACTGAGTTCAGACCAAGACCCATTGTCCTGAAACTAGCTGATCATAGACCAAGATCAATAGTCTGAAACTGAGTTCAGACCAAGACCCATTGTCCTGAAACTAGCTGATCATAGACCAAGATCAATAGTCTGAAACTGAGTTCAGACCAAGACCCATTGTCCTGAAACTAGCTGATCATAGACTAAGATCAATAGTCTGAAACTGAGTTCAGACCAAGACCCATTGTCCTGAAACTAGCTGATCATAGACCAAGATCAATAGTCTGAAACTGAGTTCAGATCAAGACCCATTGTCCTGAAACTAGCTTATCATAGACCAAGATCTATTATCCTGGAACTTACTGAGCACAGAGCATGACCTGTACTGAAATTGAATACAGGGTAAGACCTGTAGTCCTGATACTGCCTGAGTACAGACCAAAACCCAAGCCATAGTCCTGAAACTGACTGAATACATAACAGAACCTTTAGTCCTGAAACATACTGGGTACAGACCTGGAACGTTAATCCTGTAATTGACTTGTACATTCCATGATCCATGGTTGTGAAACTTAGTACAGACCAGGACCCATAGTCCTGAAACTGACCATGTTTAGACCAGGAGTTATTGTTCTGAACTGATTGAGTATATACTAGGACCTTTAGTTCTGAAAGTGGCTGAATATAGAGCAGGACATATAGTTCTGTCACTGACTGAAAAGAGACCAGGGCTTTTTTTGCCCTGAAACTGACTGGGTACAGACCAGGAACATTCATCCTGAAATAGACTATGTAGAGACCAGGACCCATGGTTGTGAAACTGAGTATAGACTAGGACCCATAGTCCTGAAACTGACCAGGTTCAGTCCAGGACCTATTGTCCTGAAATGATTGAGTGTAGACCAGGATGTGTAGTTCTCAAAGTGGCTAGTGCTGACAGACTGAATAGAGACCAGTGCCCATGGTCCTGAAAATGACTGATTACACACCAGAACCTTAAGCTATGAAACTGCCTGAGTGCAGACCAGGATCATTAATCCTGAAATAGACCAAGCACAGACCAAGACCTAATCTGATTCAATTTTAGCCAGAACCCGTAGTCATGAAAATGACTGATAATTCCTAAATTTTGCTCACGCTAATGTCACTCTAATTTTCATGAATGTCTGGTCAGGATTTGAGATCTTTAGGTCAAATGTCAAAGTCATGAAATGTTTCAGTTTTTTTAGTGGTGATGGATGAATTCATTTATTATTATCATAAGATCTTGACAATTTTATCAGGGTACATGAAACATCCTCAGAACTAGGAAGGCCAGCATGGCAACGATTGTTGGTCACAGTTCTTGGAAGTGACAGTAATTTTTATTTTTATGGATGTGCCATTTTTACATCTGGATAGATTATCCATAGTTTATTCCAATTTTAGTATTTTGTTAATTATGTGTGCTTGCTTAATGATCATAAATTTATATTGCTGTTGTAAGTAAACTAGATATGCTGCTTTTTATGCAAGCTTTCACCTTTCTTGAAGCAGTGTGAGTCAGACAAGTCAGCTGTAAAACAATGTGATGTTTTAGATGTAGTGTTGGTGGGGGATGATTAAATCCACTGTCTGAAACGTCAGACTGTTTCATTGGCTCTTGTGAGACTAGAGACATTTTATTTGCTTACTGAACATTTGATGATATTGACATTTTATTCTGGATAGATAGTGATTCAGTAAAATTATAATTTGTCCTAAATATCATTCTTTTGCAACAAAAACAACTGTCAAATGGAACTGACTTGCAGGTTTCTTAAATGAAAGCTAATTGAAAATATTCATTGATGTTCAGATTTCTCATAATTTCTAAGGATAGGCAGTCTTAATACTGTAAGTAATAACATAATCATACACAACAGAGATTTGCAAAAGTAAACTGTGTGTAGAAGAGTGATTGTTTCCTATTAAAGGCTGAGTGAGTATCATATTACAAATTATTTCCCTTTGTCAGAATGTTTGTATCCAGTAGCATCATGATAAAGAGTATTAAGAACATTTCATTGGAACAAATTTGAAGAATAATAATGCATTAATAAAGTTAAATTGATAATATTGGACATACTAGCAAAACTGAATTACAATGGTGAAACAAATTAAAAATTCTTTTCTCCATTACCATCAAATTTTGTTTCATTTTTTCGTGGAAACTACTGCATAGATATGAAACAACCTTAAATTGATTTTAAAATGTAAATATTTGTGTAAGCTAAGCTGCACTACATTAATTTTAAATTCAGAAGATTATACCATCTGTAGGAGACTAGCTGTGAGATTTACATATCTAAATTTCCAAAAAAGCTTTGCTAGGTTAAAGCCTTAACTCAAAGCCCATGTCACTCATTGTAGGGAGAGATGCTGATAACTCCAGTAGCCTATGCTCATTTCATCCACATGCTGTCATCTCTTGCCGAAGGAAGGGTGTGTGTAGCACTGGAGGTAAGATACTGTAGAGTAGAAAATGTAACAAGAAGATACTTTTCTATGAATATTAGAAAGGTAACTTATTTTATCAAACATTGTCACAAATTAGGTTTAGTGTACTCTTTCGCCTTGAAATTTGAAAACTTGAAATTATTTTTTGTATTTTGATTTCAAATATCTCTCTCACATAATGTACTATATATACTTGCTTAAACGTTGAGTCCAACTGTAAACTACATAGACCCAGAACTGCTTTTGCATGTTGCACCAGCTGACTTGGTCTATGTAGTTATGAGTAATCAGGAAAACAATAAACGTTGAGCCTGATTTACGAGCATTTACAAGTAATTATATACTTTAGTTACAGTAATTATATACTTTAGTTACAGTAATTATATACTTTAGTTACAGTTTGCAAGCTAATGTTATGGAGTTTCATTGGGGGAAAAGCCACACAAATTTAAAAAAAAGAATTTTTGTGTGCTTGCAAAGCACTTGTATATCAAATAAAAAAAAGTAAAAATCATGGCTGGAAAAAAGTGCAAGTAATGATGGAACAATAATGTTATGTATGATACATAAGATTTACATCATTTGAGGAAATACATTAGTGTTTCAGTTAATATTTGCTCCACATTTAAAAGGAGCAACAATAACTTCGTAATGTAAATGAAAATGCCTTGTCGTGTGCTACCATTCCTTCAAATAGTCCGCATTATTAAGTATGAGATTAATACATCCGTTGCCATCCAATCAAAACAGTCCCAGCTGTCACGTGCAGCGTCTTTGTTCAGTTATTCTTAGTTTGAAGCAGAGAGCAACAGTAAGCATAATTCTGTCGAAAAGAACTCTACAACATTTTCTTATTCATATGTGCACATTTTCCTGACGTTCATACAAAGTACTTTACATACCGGAGCTGTTATTTCCCGTTTGTCTTTTTCTATTCTGTGATTCATCAGGACATTAATTTCCATTCCTTGCACCCGCCTGGAGTTTCTTTGTATACCAACAATGGCATCACGCTCTTCCAGGAAACAGAGGTCAGTCCCATTCGACTTGGACAATCCTTTTAACTGGACTGCCCTTCATTTAAAGACGAAACTTGAATCTATAGGCATTAAAGTGTCTGCAGCTATCCCGAAGCACGCCTTGAGACAGCTATATATTGATAATGCACCTTCTACGGTTTCACGGCCTGCTGATCGACTACAAGAAAGGAACAACTCAACTCCAGCGCAACCCGGTGTAAGGCAGTCTGAAGATGAAGTATCCGTCCGTCCACATCCAAATCCACCTTCACGTCGCCGTCAAGCAACCATTGTTCGTGCGGATAATGAACAGACATTGGATCCAGCAGAAGTCATTGCAGCAGAAACGGTGGTACAAAGTAATATACCGGAAGTAGAAACTACGTTCAACATGGCCGCCACCGACATGAACACCTTGTCTCCGGCAAATATAATGACATCAATTAATTCCGTTCAGCGATCCATCGTCAAACTGAATAATAATAATAATAATAATAATAATAATAATAATAATAATCACTGACATCAGGGCACGACAATAGGCTTTTTCTCTGACGTTTCCATTAGCCAACTTGACACCTCTCGCAACATTGCCGGTAGTCCAGCCATCGATGTCGCTCAATGATCTGATGCAAACCACAGGAGTTTCGTCGGAAATCCTACCAGCAATTGACGTGATATCCGAAAGCCAGAGGAGGCAGATACTCGAGGGTAAGCACATCAATCTTGCCACACTTTTGCTACCTCACATAGAATCAGATATGTCAAATCTAGATGACAAGGTTGGACAGAACGATCCCCGATTGCTTAAACATCTGACCCTCAGTGAATTCATAACGGCCTTCGGTAAATTTAAACGGATCATCTGCTCAGTTTACCCCAACAGACGCCATGAATTGGACATGTACGAGGCTGACATTATAAAAATCGCCAATGCTTATGGAGACATTTTCTATGACTATCATAATGTCTACTCCACTCAGGCTGCTATTGCCCTGTGTGATTACAAAATAAAAGTAAACTGGGCTCTCAGGGATCAAGCTGCTCTTCAGCTATTGATTGCAGGCCGAAAAACGACGACATGCCACATCTGCAGTTCGGTTACTCACCCAACTGACTTCTGCCCACAAAAAATAAGTGCTACTGTACCCTTTGTAAACATAGCCAACAAAAAATTTGGATAGTGACAAATATGGCCGACCAAGACAGATGATGGATGGAAGAGAACTGTACAATAATTTAAACTCCACACGTGGTTGTCGCCGAACTGGTTGCCAATTCTTACATATTTGCAATCAGTGCCGGGCCAAAACACATGGAGCAGCTGCCTGCCCAAACAATGCAGTACACTCAATTTCCAGCACTCTTGCACACAATAACCCTCGAAAATCAGTGCCTGATAAGACACAACAAATCTGACAAAATTTCTTGCCACATGCTACCACCCCCATGGACATTGACAGATTGCAGCTTGAACTTCTTCATCATCCAGATCAGAACTTTGTTCAGTACTTGTCTTCTGGACTCACACATGGTTTTGACACCATGGTGCAAAAAACTCAGTTACCTACAAAAGAGTGTAAAAATTTGCTTTCTGCTTCAAAACAACCAAATATTGTGGATCAATTATTGGCAAAGGAATGTGCAAAGGGTTTCATGCTTGGTCCTTTTCCATCACCATTTCCTAATTATAGAGTCAGTCCTATCGGCATAGCAGAAGATAAATATTCGAAAAAGAAGAGACTTATCATTGACTTGTCCTCCCCCCATGACGATCACACTCATGCAAGTATAAATGACCTTATCGACAAAGATCAATGCTCCCTAAGCAATGTCAAAATTGATGATGCCATTCGATGCCAGAGTTATGGAAAGGGAGCTATTATTTGCAAAGCCGACATATCAGATGCTTTCAAACAGATTCCCATCACTCCTTCACAATGGCACCTATTCTGCTTAAAATGGAGAGGATCTTACTATGTTTGTGTTCGCCTACCATTTGGGTCACGTTCAAGTCGAAAATTATTTGATACTTTATCTCTGGCAATTTGTTGGATAGCCAAACATAATTATGGTATTGGTGTTATTTTGCACCTCCTTGATGACTTTCTTACAATCGATCCTCCATCAGCATGTGGTGAGAGAACCATGGCTTTGTTGACTTTAATTTTCAACAGATTGAAGATTCCCACAGCCCCAAACAAGACCATTGGCCCATGTACAGTTATTGAATATTTGGGAATCATCCTGGACTCAGGACAAATGCAAGCACGATTACCACCGGATAAAGTAGTGCGTATTGTAAGCTACATTGAACACTTTCTTGACAGGCGAAGTGTCCGCAAGCAAGAACTGCTACAGTTACTGGGCCACTTAAATTTTGCTACCCGTGTTATCTTGCCAGGACGTGCGTTTGTCTCATACCTGATACGATTATCTACCACAGTCAGGAAGCTTGACCATTACATACACTTGGATACAAATTGCAGAGAAGAACTATACATGTGGCATGAATTCTTGACTAAATGGAATTTCGGATTTTTGAGATGTGGGGAATTCACTGTTCGGGATTACTTCGATCCAACTATCCATTTATGTGTTGGCGATGTCCACTTCCACATGGAGACTGCTTTTCTGAAGTTGAAATCATCAAAAAGTGACCCTTTCTGTAAGGGAGTGACTGTTCAGTTGCATGCCACAGGTCGTGCTATATGTCCATACTCTGCTATGAAGACTTTCATGCAATTCAAGAGACTTTCATTACCCCAGCCATATGACCCACTATTCATTACGGTTACAGGTCAAGCCTTATCAAGAGTTTATTCCTTAATCACATGCGATGTGTCTACTACAAGATGGGAATAGACACTTCCAGGTACAGTGGCCATTCATTTCGTATTGGGGCAGCTACTTCAGCAGCGGAAGCCCATCTGGAAGACCATATAATCAAAGTTCTAGGCCGGTGGTCTTCCGATTGCTACACAAGATACATTCGCACACCTCACAGTACTATTCAGGCAGCTCAGAGGGCCATGGCCATGGATGCAGATAGCAGTACACAGTGACTATGATCATACTACATTCAACATACAAGGTCAATCCTGCCATCCTGTGTGCATTTTTCTTGTTCCGGTTCTACATATTCTGTTCTATGGGATGCAAGTGTTGTGCTTCCAGTTTCAATAGCCATTCATAGTGGTCTATATTCATTACATGTGCATGATACCAGCGTTCATTGTGTGGCTGATGTGCTAAATATTCATTATGTGTGGAGTTCTGCACGCGTGTGATACCAATGTGCTTAATGTGGCAGTTGTGCATTTATTGTTTTCATTGCCATATGTGCTTGTGTGGCTGTTGTGCTAAATATTCATTATGTATGGAGTTCTGCATGCATGTGATACCAATGTGCTTAATGTGGCAGTTGTGCATTTATTGTTTTCATTGCTATTATGTGCTTGTGTGGCTGTTGTGCTAAATATTCATTATGTATGGAGTTCTGCACGCGTGTGATACCAATGTGCTTAATGTGGCAGTTGTGCATTTATTGTTTTCATTGCTATTATGTGCTTGTGTGGCTGTTGTGCTAAATATTCATTATGTATGGAGTTCTGCACGCGTGTGATACCAATGTGCTTAATGTGGCAGTTGTGCATTTATTGTTTTCATTGCCATATGTGCTTGTGGTTTAATTCATGGAGGTGTTTGTGCATTCTCATGGTATTCTTCTACTTATTTCATGGATGTGATCTTCTAGATTCGCATCAAAGTTGCAGGTGGTACAGTTATACAGGGAGCTACTCCCAGATATTCGCTCCAGACTTGACATTTTCATATATCATTGACCTGTCGCTTTTCACGTGGCATTGTAGTGATAACATGAGGTTCTTTGCAATTCTTGATTTATTCCTATATTTATACTTTCTTTACATTATTGTAGATATGCTACTGTTGTATCTAGAAATATTTAACTTCATTGAACACTGGTGGCTTCCCCAACTTATTACATTCTTGGAGGGACAACATCTACTGCGCATATGTTCTCTTTGGGCATTCACTTCATTCAAATTCAGTTTATTCACCCAAGAATCTAATGTCAGCAATATATGGCTTATTCAAACTAAACCCTTTGAAGTCTACACAGCTGCCGCTGTCATCCCAACCTTCGTTGGACAACCCAGTCATCGCTGGGCCCTTCAGTTTCTGCTGAAGAAACTTTACTCAAAGGTTATCCATAACATTCTGTCAGGGAGTTTCACAGACCATCTGTGACCTCTGTACAACCATGTTGTGCCATTCAGTAGCCACTGAATCACTCACTGACAAAATGTAACAAAACAGTTTCATCAGTAGCAGCAGACAGTCCCCCAAGGCAAACTGATAATTTTAAATAAAAACTTAACTGGATCTGTGTTTTTGTTGTGTATAAATTGTCGATTAAGTGCTTGCTTAAGCATGGTTTATACACGGCAATATGTAACCGATTTGCTACCATTCCTGCAAATAGTCCGCATTATTATGTATGAGATTAATACATCTGTTGCCATCCAATCAAAACAGTCCCAGCTGTCATGTGCAGCGTCTTTGTTCAGTTATTCTTAGTTTGAAGCAGAGAGCAACAGCAAGCATAATTCTGTCGAAAACTGCCGCCATCCCCGCCTCAAGGCCTACAGTGTTCAATGGACATGGGAGTGTCTGTTCTACTGCATGATACTTAACCTAATAAAGCAGTCCCCTGAGGGCATTCACTTCATTCAAATTCAGTTTATTCACCCAAGAATCTAATGTCAGCAATATATGGCTTATTCAAACTAAACCCTTTGAGTGAAGTCTACACAGCTGCCGCTGTCATCCCAACCTTCGTTGGACAACCCAGTCATCGCTGGGCCCCTTCAGTTTCTGCTGAAGAAACTTTACTCAAAGGTTATCCATAACATTCTGTCAGGGAGTTTCACACACCAGCTGTTACCTCTGTACAACCATGTTGTGCCATTCAGTAGCCACTGAATCACTCACTGACAGAATGAAACAAAACAGTTTCATCAGTAGCAGCAGACAGTCCCCCAAGGCAAACTGATAATTTTAAATAAAATCTTAACTGGATCTGTGTTTTTGTTGTGTATAAATCCAATAGTAAATCTCCACTGGCCTCCAGTGTTAATTGGCTTAAGGGTATTTGTTTTGAGATTGAATGAGACCTTATTTTCCACTGTCTCCCAGTGTTAATTGGTTTAAGGGTATTTAGGTTGATTAAGATCTCCTTGATTGAGATCTTCTCTTAGTGAGAGTAAATCTCAATTGTCCCCCAGTTCATTTAGTGGAACATTCACCTGGGATGAATATCACACATGTATGCCTGATTTGAGTTTCTCTTTTGAAAATTTTTTGATATAAATTTGGATTTCCAAGCATGTGTCTGGCTGAAAGGTGTGAGGGCAATTCCTTTACTTTACATGAGATAGCCACCTTTCTGTGTGATGTGGTTTGAAAACATCAGTGCACTACCATTTTCTGTTCACAATGAATAATTACAGCAGTGGCATTAAGCTATTGATTTTATGTGTGAAAAAGGATTGTTGGCATCATATTTGATTCAGAGTTTTGCATTAGTGCCATTTGTTTTGTATATTTAATTTTATATTTTGTGCTTAACCTTGTACATGATTGAGTGTAGAGTTTTGACCAACCTGACCTTTGTCATTTCTTTAAAAGCTGTTTATTTGGATTTAAGTTCAAGTCCAGGATTTTCCCTAGGAAATTCTTTTGTCTGCATGATTTGTGTCATGATGTTTAAATGAATTTAGGATCAAGACATGACCTTGTTGATGAATTTGATGGAATTTTTTAATTTGAAATGACCCACATCCTGGGCATTTTGTTTTGTGTTGTGTCAGGTGACAGTAAGTATATAAAAACTAGATGAACAATTATTCATTCCTTTCTTATGATCAGTCTGTGGAATCACTTTTAGTTGTGTGCAGGTTTAATTTTAAGAGGAATAATTTTTTAAAATTATTCACTCTTAATTACAACATGCTAATTGACCATTTTGGACTAAAGCACTAATTTGGGATTATTGAAGACTCATTTAAAGACATTCCTGATCATATCAGTGTGGTAAATCAAGACTGTTGGTACATCAACTTATTCAAGACTTGGTACATCAGCAGATTCAGAATATTCTATACTTTTGGACTTGTAATAGAACATTTAGGATTATTTGGGATTATATGCACAATACTACAAGTTCCTTTTAAATTCTCCTTTTGTATGTTAGAGAAATAAATTGTTTGTTGAATTTGATTAAACTTATTGATTTCACATCTTTCAGTTTCTTTGTTTAAGACCATAAGTGTTAGCAATTTAACTAATCTAGTCAGTAACTGCATATTGCATTAAGCCTGGTATCATTTATGGTATTAATATATGCTCTTCCTCAGTATTGTATCATTTATTAAAAGTTATTTTGTTTATTTTTGGTTTTGTTAAAAAAAATAATAAAAAATTAAAAAATAAATAAAAAAGTAAGTACACATGAAAATACATCTTTTAACAAAACCTCAGAGCTTGACATAAAAAAGTTTATAGTGATTTACAGTACATATGAGGGATACACCTTTCCACCTTCAGATATAATGGTACCAAATTTTTATTTTACCTGCTACTATCCTGTCACCTCTTCACATGGTGTAGATGTCTGTGGGTTTTGTGTAGAGCAATGCAGGATACCTTATAACTTCAAGTTCATGATTTTAATTGTTTTGGCATTTTGTTAATTTTTCTAAATATCATTTTCATAATATCTTTTTTTTTGAAACTGAGAAGCACAACCTCAGGTAGATTCTTGTTACCAGATATAGTCTCAAAAATACTTCTTTCTGAAGATTAAATCATGTTTATCAAATCTTGATGTATTCCTTTCCTAGGGAGGATATTGCATGAAGTCCCTTACTGAGGGAATAGCTCTTACTGTGAGGTCCTTGTTGGGAGATCCCTGCCCCATTTTGCCTCCAATGGAAGAGCCTTGTGACAGGTAATACATGGCCTCTGTAATGTTTGTGACACTTATCATCTCTTATTCTGTTATTTCCCATCATCATGCATGGCCTTTGTAATATCAATGACACTTGAAATCTCATTGTCTGTCACTCATCATCAAATATGAAAGGCTTGGAAATACAGGTTTTAATGTGTAAACTTAAGTCCATCTATCTAAAACAAGTGATGTTCTTGGCAGTAACTTTTGTTTTCATAATCAGATTCATTTAAATAGTAAAACTCAGGATATTAGTTAATTGTGTTATCACATTTTCCATAATTAATTTTTGGCCTTATGTACATGATCTAGTTAGTTGTTGTTATTTATTTTTGATATACTTTATCTCCATAGTTGTAGAGGTATATAGTCTTACTTTTCTTCATCCATTCAGTCATCTTTCAGTTTGTACATCACACTTGGTTAGGTTTGCTTTTAGGCCATTTCAGGTACCATGGTAGGACATTGGTTTTCCATGAATAAATTTCTAGTTTCTTTTTTTTTTTAAAAAAAAACATGTTTCAGACTTCTGTCCTTGGTTGTGTGCTGTATAAGTATTGGTAGAAGAAAAAGGAATTAAATAAATTTGATATACCCCACTGTAAACCATAAAGGCTGAGTGCAGTATTTCATACTTTTGAAAAAATTACAAATTGGTATAATGGCATGAAAATCTATTCAGTTAATTATTATATGCATGCAGAAATGTAAGCAGATAACCCCACAGGGACAAAGTGAGACAGGTGGTGCTAGTCCAAAAAATGTTGTCCCTAATGGCAGCACAAGTCAGTGTGTAAGCTAAAAGTATGGTATTAATATACAGAGCAAGAGAAGGAGAAAGAGGGAAAGAGATGAAACAAATTTTTTCAGTGTACAAGACAGTATTATTCAGGGAGGTTTTTATTTGTAACTTTAGCAAAAAGAAGACTGTTACTTCATTGTGATAATCCACATGTATTACTCTACTATCAATAAACACTGCTAAATCGACAATTCATGTTGTTTTAATTACAATTACACTGTAACAACAACCACACAGCTGTGCTGTGTTATTTACACATTAATTAAGCAGGCTTAGGGCTTTGCCTATTCCAGTTTAAACCAGATTGAGAGCAAATGTCCACTGAAGAGATCAAAGTAGCAAGGCTGCCAAAGGGAAGTGAGGCTATATTTAGGGAAATGAAAATCTGTCAATTTGCTTTTGAAGCTGTTGTCCCATACAGCATATGTTATAAGGACAAGGGATCATAGGATTTACTTGTTGTTCAAATGCACCAATGAAGATAATAGTGGGGTATATCATAGAATAGATTTGCAGTAGAATGTTAAGTATATCCAACTCAAAACAGAACAAGCACTTCAAAGATTGTGTGTGTGTATATATATATATATATATATATATATATATATATATATATATATATATATACACACACACACAAATCGATTTAATGAATTTCGTGACTTTCATATTTACAATAGAAAATGACAAGGATTTTATATTTTATGTTTGTATGACTATAATGAAACAATAAGACTAATTGACCAACAGTGTAAAATGCATGTGGTGTTTTGTTATGGTGATGGGCCTAATAAGGAGAACTAATTGAGGATAATATTTAAAGGTAGGGTGGGTGAAGTCCTTGATCCATTTGTTAATAAACATCAGTAGATATTGTAATGACAATAAGACAGCTTATTTATGCACATGGGGGCCTGCAGCATTTTTTTTTGCTGGAGGTAAGGGGGTTTAGTCTTTCATGGCCAAGGGAAGTTAGTATAGTTTGCAGCCAGAAAGTAAAGCAAATATTTACTAATAGATTTGAACAGAAACTTGTGACATATTTTCAGCTTCATTTACATGATTAGATTTGTCAGAATATTCAGTATGATTTCCGGGTGGGTTACATGACCACCTCAACCCATGCTTATGCATCAGTCATTGTATTTTCTCACCAACAATTATTAATTTTTTGGAAAAACGAAATGCCAATAGATTATTTTCGATCTTTTTTGTGAACGTAAATCTTAGTATAATTTTATGTCAGATAATTTAATGAATTTTTCTCAAAAAATGCAAAGTGATATGTACAAAAAATTATGATACATTTAAATAATTATTATTTTCATAACCGAATTGTTTATGAAAAATTAAAGAACATGAAAAAATACATAAAATATGGTAGGTTCACACAGATCAACAATACACAGACCACATTTGCTGTTGTACAAAATGTACACTGGATGTCATGTAAGCTTGTTTATACAGTTAAAATTAAGTTGTTCGTTTAATGCTGTTGTCATTGAAACATGATTATTCCCCTAATTTGCATGGGTAGATAGGACCCAAGACATATTGTAAGTGTTGCAGCTATATTGATTGTTGTATAAAATCATACAATCCATAATTTAACTGATGTCACTATTCTTAATCTATTACATGTTCAGTTATGAACATATTAGTGAAACAAATAAACTATCATATGGGAAAAGAGAAATATGAACTTATTATGGGCAAACTATATCCTGTCCCTTTCTCTCAGTTATTACAGTAGACTTTAATATCCAAGTACAAATTAGGTTGATTTTCTTTGGTACAATCAGTTTCTTCAGTGTATAACCAGGGCATCCCTACTGCTGTTAATTACAATTTATTCTTTTTGTGGAAATTTTTCTTTGCCCTTTTGGCTTACACAGATTCCGTTGGTGCACTAATATACCTTGCATTTCAGTGCACAGGAGCTACTTTCATTTTATGAAGTTTTGTAAATGTCATTTTTTTAAACATGCATTTTGATAACAAACTTTTGTTACAACTGTCCATAAAAACGGTAACTTTGCTACAATAATATTTAAATCTGCCCCTCTAATCACTTTCTATATATATTGCACTCAGGACACAGTGCACATTTAAATAGGACACAGTGCACATAAACAATGGGGCATTTAGCATGTACTCAGGACATAGAGCACATAAAAATGGAATTTTGCATGCATTTAGAAGATTGACATAAAAAATAGAACATCTAGCATGCACTCAGGACATAATGCACATAAAAATGGAATTTTGCATGCATTTAGAACACATTGCACAAAAAATAGGACATTCAGCATGTACTCAGAGCAGATGTACATAAAAAAAAACATTATTTAGTGTGCACTCAGAACACAGAGCACATAAAAAGCAAAGCATTTGGCATGCACTCTGGACACAGTGTGCATAAAATAAGACATTTAGCATAAGATATTTTGGCAATTAGTGTTCACACAGATAGCTTGTAGTCCAATTGTTGGATGATTTTATTTCTCACTCCCTTTGTCTGGGGGCATATGGTTGTACACTATTGATAAAGTTCATCAGTAGAAGATAAAAAATTTATTTAATGAAGTACAAAAGAATCTGATTGTGCTAAATAAACAAATACTTGTTGTAGTTGAATATAAGTTACTTACATGTCCACTACCATGGTCATTGCAGATGAGCTCATCATTACTTGTTTACACTTGTTGAATGGAAACTTTTCACATGCCCAGGTGGGTGGAACTAATTACACATTTTATTTTACTTGTTTACACTTGTTGAATGCAAACTTCTCACATGCCCAGGTGGGTGAAACTAATTACACATGCTACTTTTTGCACTGTCATTGTCAAATGGTATAAATCTATTGGATAAATTAGTTTTGGCTTGCTTTGTATGTGTTTCTTATTCTAATCCATGAGGGGAACAGTTTCCATGTTCAGTTGAATTTATTCCTGTTGCACCTAAATGGATTCTGAACATACAGAAGTTGAGATGGATATACAGCAGTATAACTATATGCCTCTTTTGCTAGTTCACTGCAGTGGTATAATAAGAATTTAGCTACATAAATTTAGGTTGATATTAAAAGGTATATTTACTTAAACTTTATCACTGACATATTTCACTTGTTTCCTTCATTCCAGTGTTACAGAGAGTATCCTCAATGTCATCAAGATGTTACGTCCATACTGGAAATGTTTCCAATATCAGGGTCTGGAGATGACCTGTCCATTTCCAGGAGTGAATGAAATGCCACCAAGGTGAGAGGGATCTACAACTAGATCATGTACCTAATTTATGTGATTTATGTGTATTTGTGAAAGCAGATATAGAATCATTTGTTTTGTGTGTCATTTTTGACAGGCAGTATATGTTGTTGGTGCAAAAATTCATTCTTAATACATTTCACAATTTTATAATTGATTGATGATATAAAGTAGAAGGCTTGACATTTTGTAAATTCCCAACCTAAAAATAGCAATTCCCAGGAGTAAAAACTAATAGTCTGTTACATTGATTGATTGTTGTGTCCTTGAAACTTTGTTGTATTTCAGTCACGGTCATAGCTATGTTCATAAATAAGCTGATCAGTTACTGTAGAATGCATCAGCCTCATGGCTTCATGGAAGACTAGTTCAAAGTAAGTGAACAATGATTTGAAATTTGTCAGATACTACTTTGACCACATGTTCAAAAATGTTTCAGGTTATCTTTCTCACAGGTGTTAAGAAATACCTCAGGTTACCTTTGTCAGGTGTGGGATATAAAAGAAAAGGATATCATTGATATTCTACAGAACTCATCCAATATTGTGGATTTACTTTTCTCAGTGACTTCTATCAATTTTAATTTATTAACCTTTGGAGGGCAGAATTCTTGGGATGATTGACTGCAGACCCATAAACCTTTACAAAATAAGGATTTTGTGTTTTGTAATTTTGTTTCACACAGGTGCTTCTGCTTCTTGTAGTATTCTATTTCTGGTACTTTTACCTGTCTTTACTATGCCAACCAGTAAGATGGATCACATTTTAAAAGGTCATGGGCCACATGCATACATGCCAACCATTAGGCTTTTTTTCACCAAATTACATTTTATGTGAGACTGCATATGCTTTTTGTTAAATTAAAAGATAAAATAAAAATAAAGCAATAATAAGTTGTTTTGTCATTTTATTATCATCTCTTTAATTCCACTCATAAATTTGAGAATAGTCTTAAAAAGATGACTGATGAATAAGAATATCATAATGGGATTCTTCAAAAGTTATCTTTACCTAACAGATTCATGTTATTGAGAAACTATATTTCTAAATAAAATGGTGCCAGGTGTTAAGTGAAATGTTTTATGGTGTGAGATGTGGATATTATATGAGGGGAATGTTAGAGCAGATGGATATTTTCAAACTTCAAATCATATCTGTTCAGAAAAAGTGACACTGATATATATAGTTATTTACCTTCTCAAAAAGTGGGGAATGAAATATGCAATTTATGCATCCTGATCTGTGAGTTTCTATGCTGGTGCATCAGGTACATGACAGCAATCCAGATAAGACACATTGCTGGCAGTCTCATTGTTTTTGCTGATTCTCTATCCAGAAGGTGTATACTGAATGGTATATTATATATAATATAAAATAAAACCTTTCTATAAGGCACAATCATAAGATCTTGTTCAGTTTAGCAAGGAGTCTTTAAGATTGAAATCAAATAAGTAGGGAAATTACTGGTAAGAAAAGGGATTCCTGTATGATATCCTTTATTAATGGGTATTTTTATGTGGATGTGTGTACTAAAACAGGTTTCACTAGTTAAGACTGCAAGAGTACATATTTTAGTGTTTTGAAACTTTAGCACATTCACTAAATAAATAATAAGTACAATAAAATTGTTTCTTATGACATATAAAACTTGTGTTCATAATAATTTTTCTTAAGTTGTGCATATTTTGAGTCAATACAAAAAAAATTCAGATTCGCTGTGTGTGTGTTTGTTGATAGGGAAGGAATTGAGTTCATTACCGCTGAGAACAAGCCCAAAGAGTACCCTCTGTTCTACAACTATCCCCAAAGAGTGGAGGAAAGGTATAGTGGTGACAGATGGGACAAAATGATAGACAAGCTGATTTCAGAAACCAATCTGACTGTCCCTCCAAACAGGTATGTGGCAAAATTTAAATTGATTACATTGATTGTAAAACAAATTCTTGTAAATTACATAATTTAATCTTTAGAGGTGAAAAGAAACTTCAGGTAGTTAACCTTTAGTCAAGATCTTAAATTAAGTAAGAGAAATTAATTCTGAACATAGATTATTCCATTTCTTCAGGAGCACGTCTCACTTTAGAGAGAGGTATTTTGATGAAATATTAAACATTTTTATTTCTTGATTTCATTTCTTTCTTCATTCTTATTTATTCGGTTTATATTAACCCCAATAGGGAAAAAGAATTATTGTCACTTAGATACTTAAAAAAGGGGAGAGTGATTGTTTTGTACAGGCAATAATCACTGACAGGACAAAGACAAACAATTGTGATGTGATGTGATTATGATTTTTAACGTACCTTTAAAAAAATTTCAGTCATATCGCTATGATGTCTGCAGTGTGGCAGTTTATAGTGGTATCTAGCACTAGGGCATCATGCTGCAGACATCCACCCAGTCACATCATCTTGCCACCAGGCTGACCAGTCCAAACACCAACCTCGTAATGCTGAGTACCATATTTGTAAGTAAATACCAAAGACTCAACCGGGAATTGAACCCACGACCTCCCACATCCAAGGTAGACACTCTAACCATGAGGCCACCAATGGAAAATACACAAATAATATTACATTTTTATTGACATATAATGCTAACTGTGCACACATTCTCACTAACACTACCTCCTGTGATGATAATAAAATATTAAATGAAATAAGACCAGTGGGATCATATGCTGCAAAGCTATTTTTCCCTATTGGGGTTAAGATAAACTGAATAAATAAGAATGAAGACAAATGTGAAATCAAGAAATAAAGATATTTATTTGATCAGAATGCCTCTATCAGGTGGCTAAAGTGAGTCTTGCATCTGATCAAATGGAACATCCTTGAATGACCTAAAATGTAGAATAAAAGTCACTGACAACTAATAAATAGTCTGTTTGAAACTATTCTATCTGATCATTGATGAGAATAGCATATTAATAGATGCTAAATATGTGTCTATCTGTAATCTATATACCGAATATAGTCAGTAAATCACATCAAAGGGCACCACCTACCACTGAAAGATCTTCTAAAGATGGAAAGTCCATCAAGTTCATATTTGTATTGATAATGTATCTTATCATAGGCTGTGTATCATAAATCATATTGATATTTAGCACAGGTGTAATGTTTCACTTCTAATATTTTCCATCTGGAAAAGAATAAGTAATAGAAATATTTAAGTATAGTATGTGATGATGCCATAGAGTTTAGAACATGGGTACTAACTTGTGATGGCAGAAATGCATCATTTGGGGATAATAAGTTAATGGAAGTTTTGGATGGCTCATATTTGCATGCCATACTGTAAATAGCTATCATTTGGGTAAATGTTCTGAGGACAAACATATTACAATACGTGCACACTGACAGTGCCATAGACTGTTCCTGTCATAAACATGTCCATGCAAGAATTTGTTCCCTTTCTTGTTAGAAGCTCTTGTCTTTGAGTGCATTCTTGCTTCCAATAGTCATGCTGAATACTGCACATATATGATGTGTTTTTGAGATAAATTTATTCTGTAAAGTAATAATGAAACACCAGGCATATATGAATGTAAGTTGCAATAAAATTGGATGTTTTAGTTTAAGCAGCTGCTTTCATCCAGCAAGGTATACAGGGATCAGCAAGAATTTTCATAGGAGGAGAAATTTATGCATGTGTGTGTGTGTGTGTGTGTTTTTTTTTTTTTTACATTTTAGGACATATTCAGATATTTACATATTTTACATTAACTGGGGACACCAAATAATCACACAAGCAACATATCACACATTCCCGTAACTAATTTTTCCAAAAATGTAGAACATCAAGTTTTCAAGATTCATTTTTTTAAAGTTTGACAGTATTGATACAAAGGGCTGTTTTCAATATAATTTGCATTGCACGTACCACCCACATACTCGTAAAATTAAATCTCCAATGGTCTATGTAACTAACTCAATCAAGGATTATAAATGGCAGATACAATTTGTACTTGCAAATTTATGTTTATGTGACCATATTTTTGAAAATGAAACATGGATATTTTAATGAAATACCTGTTTGGTTAGTTTGTATGGTTATTTTAGCTGAATTAATGGATTGATTGTAACCAGTTTTCTCATTAATATGTCAATTTCTATGTTTACAGGACCTGTCTGGCATATGACGAAGAGATGAGATGCCATAACAACACCAGCATGGTTAGGTAAGTAAAAATGTTTTAAAAAACTGATGATTGTTCAGTTGGCTGCTGTGTTGTTTGCAAGTATTTGTTTAGAGATAGGGAATATTTTCATGTACAAAATACTGTAAATAAATAGAGGTCATAATGAAATAATGATCATGTGAAAATTTATAGTTGTAAAACTTATATCCATTTCAACCTATCACTTAGGGAAAATCAATGCATAGACAGGTGTCCTATTATATGGAGTCTCCTGAATATGTCTTGAAGTTTTATGTGTACACATTCATATGGATTATTTCCTTACTAATACCCATTTGTGTTTTCAATCAAGATTTACCAAAATATGCATATTGCATGTAAATAAAGAAATTTGGGTTAGGTTTAGAGTTTGGTTACTTGGTAAAATGTCCTTGATATGTTGTGATAAGTGGCAAAGACAAGTGTACTCTGTCCACATTAGACGTATACTGAATACCAAGGACACATAGATTTCCTTTAAAGATTCTTGAATGTGTCATTATAGACAGGTGGCAGGTTTCACTGTAATTTCTGTAAGAAAGTATATGTGATGTTTTATTTTTTTTGCTTTAATAATTAGAGTTGAAAAGAATAACTTATGCAAAAACAGTTATAATTGTATATCAGATTGAGAAAAAAAACTGGTGCCTGAATGCACAGATTCATCATCAAAGTACTCCTTTATTATACTATTTTATGGGAGCTATACCAATGACCCATTCTGTGAAGAAACCTCTTCAAGAAGGAATGTTCTAACAATGCTGTGTTATAATAGTGCATAGAAACCTAAACATACCATATATGCTCACTTATAAGTTGAGTCAGCTGCAAACTGCACAGACTTAGATCTGCCATCACATAATACACTGGCATATCTAGGTTTGTGCAGTTTGATAGGTGTAATCAGTTAAACAAACAACATAGTCCCTGATTTGCAGGTATATTGTGCAATGGCAGATCAGGATTTGTTTGTTTTGCAGTTTTACTTGATTTATAAGCAAGTATATATGATAGTTTTTAATTATGAAAATTCGTATTGTAATTGATGCTCATGTGCCAAAACATAAATTAAGTCATATAAGAAAAGTAGCAATAACAAAACAAAATTCACAGAATTTAAATGGATCCATGGTCATACATGTAGTTGCTTATAAATTGGAGTCTGGCTGCAGAATGCATCGACTCAGATCTGCCATTGCCTAATGCACTGACAGATCTGGATCTTTGCAGATTGTTAGGAGTAATCAGTAGAGCAAAGAACATAGACCATGATCAGTTGGTGCATTATACAACATCAGATCAAAGTCTGTACTGTTAGCAGTAAAACTCAGCTTAATAGTGAGTATACACAGTAAGAGGGGTATTGATATAATGAGGGACATTATAGTTAGTAACCAGTGAACTTTTATTCTTGTTTCCTTGTTTTCACCAATGTCATACTTGCTGTTGTAGCCGGCACTTTTAACAATGTCATGCTCAAAAATTCATCTTGAATTTGTATCCCATAGACTTTTACATTACAAGGGCAAATTTTCAATTTTTATCTTAACAAGTTATGAATAAAGTAATTGTCAACCTTTAGCATATCAAAAGTATTTTATATCAGTAAGTCTTTGTTTTATTTCAGGCAAGTTGATTTTAGAAAGCAATATAAATTCTGGATCATTACTTAGATTAGCTTTGATTTTTGATGATATTCATCCATTTGCATTTGTTGAACTTAAAGATTGAATACATTAAGCACATCATCCACCAATTCTACCAGTTTTCCATGTGATTTTTCTAAGTTGGAATCTCAATCATAATTTGAACAACCACTGTAAAACATTTTCTCTAAATTGGAATTGTTACTTTGGGAGTTGGAATTTTCTGTTTCATTGTGTGACATTATATGATTCATATGATTGAGTAATAAGTATTGTTATATCTACATGTACGATGAAACTTCCCCAAGTTGGCAACTCTGTAATACGACCTCTGTTGCGAACTGGCTGCCTATTTTGGTTGCAACAAGGTTGATCTAAAACTAATCAAAACTAATTGTGCTGGTCATCTCTGGAATAAAGTGTTGGTCCCATCATTGTCTGATTTTAGTTAATTTGCATCCATTTGTTTGATGTAACCATTGTGCCTTTTTAGTTCTGTTGCCAGATTCATGCATCTTTTTAAGAAAATATTTTTAAGTTTCTTTTTCATAAGATATTTTAATGTACAGGCTAAAATATATTTTATTAAAAAGGAGTTGAAAATAATCCATACACAATTTCCTGCTGATAGAATTTATATAACAGTTGTAATTTGAACAGTATTGTGTGTTTTATTTGATGTCACATAAGCACAGTACTGGCTTATATGATGCCAAATCAAACCGACATTTTAAAAATGCAGAGGATAAATACAAAAACTGTAGGAAGAAATAACAATAATGTCATTGTTGTATAATGTTAATATAAGACATAGGAGAAGTCTCTTACATAAACTTAGAAGTCATGCTCTGTTTATTTGTACTCAAAGGATTTTCAGTGTGTTTCTTAAAACGTATCATATGTGCTAAAATATCTTACTCAAAATAAAGACTACCTTTGCTGAAAGTATACAGAACATAGGGTAAAAATGTTTCTAAGAATGATGCAAATGCAGAAAGATTCTTTCTTGTGCCACATTCAGCTATGCATAATTCAATGCCCAAATCAAAACATGTGGAACCTTATTCAGATATGACTTATTCATTTCCCAAATCAACACATTGTGGAACCTAATTCAGCTATAATACCTAATTCATTGCCCATATCACCACATTGTGGAACCTTTTTCAGTTATACCTAATTCATTGCCCAAATCAACACATTGTGGAACCTTTTTCAGCTATACCTAATTCATTGCCCAAATCAACACATTGTGGAACCTTATTCAGCTATACCTAATTCATTGCCCAAATCATCACATGGTGGAGCCTTATTCAGCTATACCTAATTCATTGCCCAAATCATCACATGGTGGAGCCTTATTCAGCTATGCCTAATTCATTGCCCAAATCAACACATTGTAGAACCTTATTCAGCTATGCCTAATTCATTGCCCAAATCAACACATTGTGGAGCCTTATTCAGCTATGTCCAGTTCATTGCCCAAATTGACACATTTTTACCCTTTTTATATACTTTTTATTGTACCAGGCACCCAGAAAAACCAGACAGAATCACCAGTATTTTCAAGAAACATGAGGCATTTGGCTTCCTTGAGAGGTGCTTGAGAGTAGAGGTATGGCTGTCATTTTGTCTTTACTGTAGCAGATGGAAACACTTCATAAGATCTCTGTCAGGCAATTGTGTCTAAACTATGTGCATTTTGGAAATACTATATATACTTACATATAAGTAGTTTCTAAATTCATAAACACCTGATCTGCCTTTGCATAATATTTTTATTAATCAGAGTGCATGTTTCTGGTTCTACTAATTAGACCTGTGAAAATGCATAGATCCAGATCTGCTGGGTGATAATATGAAAGCAGCTCTAACTCTATGCAGTTTGCAGTTGAATGCGGCTTATTGCGAGTATATATGGTGCATGCTTCATAAACCTTATAAACCTTTGGATTTTATTTTCTCAACTGCAGTTTTGATTTAAACAATAATCCCTCATCACAGTGAATGAAAATATGGAAAGTGGATTGAACTCTCACTTCATACCTGCATTCAGAGTAGCACGTGAGACCTTATAGTATAATATACAATACAGCATATTTGCATCAGATTTTGTCAAGGTAAAAAATCTATTTTGAGGGTTATGAGAAAGTTAGATCTCACATTATATATGTAACCTTAAGTGAAAGAGTACACACATTACATAAACAGTTATTGATGATATTAAGCACATCACAGTTCAGCAATTCCATCTTGTGAAAGTCACAAATAACACTTTATATGATTCAGATACTGTTTCATATTCTATGTTTCTATTCTGGGTCAAACTATTATTCTGTTTCAGAATTCTGGGTCAAACTATTATTCTGTTTCAGTATTCTGGGTCAAACTATTATTATGTTTCTGTATTCTGGGTCAAACTATTATTCTGTTTCTGTATTCTGGGTCAAACTATTATTATGTTTCTGTATTCTGGGTCAAACTATTATTCTGTTTCTGTATTCTGGGTCAAACTATTATTCTCTTTCTGTATTCTGGGTCAAACTATTATTCTGTTTCTATTCTGGGTCAGACTTAATGAATAAATTAAACAAATTACAGTAACTCTCCATATCTCTGTTTAAATTTTCCTTTATTTTTGCATAGCTTGGTATGGTCAACAGTACTGTTCTTTATATGGTTTTGTACTGAATATTGCTCTTTAAAGTTAGACATTTATGTTCACTTGTTCTCTGACAATACTGTGCTGTGCTATTTGCATACTGAGAACAATTTGTATGTTACTTGGCACTGTAGGCATATGTTGAGAAGTGGTTAGATTTAGTGGACTGTAGGAAGAAAGGATTGGGGCATGGAGATTTTATCCAGGAGCTCTAGATAAGTGGCATGCAGTTAGGTGGGATTCTGCATATAAGTAATCAAATAGACGATGACAGCTCATGTTATTTTGTAATGCCATCCAACTTTTATTCATCTCAGTAGAAAAATAATCTTAACAATACTTAAGTCTCTGTCTCAAAGCCTGGCTTGGACAAGAAGTTTTTGGCAATGTAATCAAAATAAAACATGACAAAGATATTTAAGAACATGATTTTTTTTTATAAAAATGACTCTTTACCACAAAATGTACTTGTTGTGCCTCCAGTGCTAACCTTTTCATAAGGGGTAGGTAGCTTTCAAATTTGCTGCAAATACACCTCTACCTTTATAATTTGTGCACAGAGGGGTTCAAAAACAAGTACACTGTGCAGCATAATGTGAGGTTGCAAGTTACTGAGGTAACTCTGAAAAATTATGTAAAGATGGAGATTGACAGAGAGAATGGTGAGTAAATGGTTAAATACATATTTTATAATCACATTAGGCACACTTGTCAATAAATACTTTTTATCCTGAAGTTGTTTTCTTTGCTTTTGCTTTTTGTTTATGAATTATCTTTGTATTCAAAATAACTATTCTTTGAAAGATCATTAACAACTGTACTCCAAGAGGTTTCAGTGTGTTATGTCATTGCTTTGAAAGATCATTAAAAACTGTACTCCAAAAGATATTATGTCATTGCTTTGAAAGATCATTAAAAACTGTACTCCAAGAGGTTTCAGTTTGTTATGTCATTGCTTTGAAAGATCATTAAAAACTGTACTCCAAGAGGTTTCAGTTTGTTATGTCATTGCTTTGAAAGATCATTAAAAACTGTACTCGAAGAGGTTTCAGTTTGTTATGTCATTGCTTTGAAAGATCATTAAAAACTACTCCAAGAGGTTTCAGTGTGTTATGTCATTGCTTTGAAAGATCATTAAAAACTGTACTCCAAGAGGTTTCAGTGTGTTATGTCATTGCTTTGAAAGATTATTAAAAAATGTACTCGAAGAGGTTTCAGTTTGTTATGTCATTGCTTTCTAGAGGCATTATCAATCTATGACAGAAGTAGTGATCTCCCCAGAAATTATTTCAAGCATCAGGGTTGGCATGCTGTTGTGTCATAAAATGTTTAAAACAGCATAAAGTGAAAAACTTATATGAATGAAATATAATGGAAGTTCATATATTTACATAGTATTCTTTATATTTATACATTATAACAGCATGTAATGTCAAAACTCATTATTCTTTGAAATTAAATAAACAATATACTAGTACTAGAAGATGAAAATTGCACCTTTTAAATGGATAGACAAAAAAAATTCACAGTGCAGCATCATTTGGGTACATGTTCTTGCTCCTTTTTATGCAGTCGATAGATTTTAATTGCCAATCATATGTTTTCGTTATCATACATTTGCACTCCCCATTCATCATTACCATTTTTATCGCTTTACCTTTAACTGTTTGGTCTCCAATCGCTGGTCGATAAAATTATTTTACCAGTTTTAAATGAAAAAGGATATAACATTATGTTTGGCGCTAAATAGCCTCATAGTGCCGGTGTGCCATAAAAATATCAATCAATCAAACTTGCTCCAAATCTATTATGTAAATATAAGAGCAGCTCTTGGGTAAGATGTAATTTTAATTCAATAAAGTTTCTTCGTAAAATGTTTGGGAAAATAACAAGAGAACATTCACAATTACAACAACTACTGCTACTAAAAACAGGAATGCAGGAATTGTATTGTACACACACATACTGACTTACCTGTTGGTAACTAAGTAAATCTTAACCAAAATTTAGCAATATAGAAAACTTGCTACCCATCCAGCGATTTTCAACCAAGAATATGAAATCTTTCATTTGGTGTTGAAACCTGTTTATCAAATCTCATGACCTAAAGCAGAACCATAGATGATGCCAATCTCAGAATTTTGAACCTGGCCCAACAGGATGCTGGGTATTTTTGCCTCTTTTAACGTGTTGTGTCCTTTCATAGAATGAGCATTAGGGTTAGAGCAAAGACAAAATCAGTGTCAAAAGTCAGAAACTGGTAGTCAGGCCAGGGCGTGTGCTAAAGATAATAGCTAAGTGATCGAGTAATTATTCTTGATTATTTTAATTACATACCCAAAAAGATACAAGAACAGATGCTTTTGAGAAGTAGGGCTTTGAATTATGTGGTGGGATGTTTATTTACCTGGTTTTTTTTAATGATAGCAGAAGCATCAAAGCACTTGTGCAAAGCATGTCAGTGGGTTCTATAGTGTTGTGGACTGAAATGATAGCATTATTTAACTGCTACAATATAAGACCATTGGGAGAACAATGTGTTCAGTCTTTTCTTATAAAAAAAAGATGGACATTAATTTCAAGAAATGTAGAAATTTAACTGCTTGTTTTAGATTTTATATTCTATCATTGAAATATTGGCTGATGGAAATCATGAAATTTATGCTCATCTTTAGCAAAGCTTTCATTGCTAATTCAGAAATTTCAGGTTTTCAAATTTTTTGATCTTGCTTCTCCATTATGAATATTATCATTGATGTAAAGCTTTTCAAGCACAGAATACACCTTTTGCTTGGTTACTGTAATATCCTTGAACTTCATATGATTAGGATAAATCACTAATTATATACTTGAATCGTGTTCCATAATGATATTTAAGATAATGTTTGATTGGTGAATTTTAATTAGTTGACAAACAACCATGACTGCTATCCTTTGACAAGTAGAATTTGCATGCCTTGTAAAAAGTTTTATTCCATCTTCTTTACTCGATTTGATACAAAAGACTAAATTAAAGTGACATTACAAAACATGTCTAATTCAAATGTACTGTAACAATGCAATAAACAATTCTGCACATTGCAAATATAAATGCTGTTAGTACTAAAGTTTTCACAGATATGTTTTTCAGGCTTAACTGACACTTTTCATATTTGAATAGAAGAGGTCCTGTTTTATTTATGATGATTACACTAAACCCAGTATTAAAGTTAAGATTCGTGTATGAATTTTGCTTGATAATACTTGTTTAATTGGTGTGTAATGGCTAAAGTCTTGCCACCGTTACCATTATTCATGAAGGAAACTTGCTCATCTCTTACTATGAGTGTTGTAATTAAAATATTTCATAAATATGTATATTTATTGTTAGTGTTGTAATTAAATATTTCACAGACATATATGTGTTTCATGTGTTGAAATTAAAAACTGTCATGGCTGAAATGATAGCCTTTTTCAACTGTTGCAGTAAAAAGCAATGGGGAGAACAATGAAGCAGTCTTTTTTATAAAAAGAGATGTTCATTTATTTCAATAAATGTTAAAACTTTACTGCATGTTTTAAATTTTTGTATTATTCTGTCAGTCAAAAATTGACTGCAGAAAATCACAAAATTTTCACTTATGTTTGACAACCCTATGAATGCTAGTTCAGGAATTTTAAGGATTTTTAAAATAAATTTTTATCTGGCTTCTTTATTATGAATATTATCTATAATACAAAGCTTTTCAAGCACAGAATATCTTTTGCATGGTTTGTGTGATATCCTTGATTACAAACTGCATATGATTAGGATAAATCACTAATTGATATTATATACTTTAATCATGTTTCATAATGATATTTAAAATAATGTTTGATTGGTAAATTTTAATTAGTTGACAAACAAGCATGCCTTGTAAAAATTTGTTTTCTGCTTTTGTTACTTGATTTGATACAAAAGACAAAATTAATGGGACAATACAAGACAGGTCTAATTCAAATGGACTGTAACAATGCAATCAACACATCTGCAAGTCACAGATATCAATGCTGTTAGCACTTAGGTTATCTCAAGCATGCTTTTTAGGCTTAACAGACGCCTTTTCAGGTTTGAATAGAAGAGGTCCTTTTTATGATTACACTGAAACCAATATTAAAAAAAAGATTCATATATGAGTTTCATTAGATAATACTTGTTTAATTGGTGTGTATTGGCTAAAGTCTTGCCACCTGTAAGCATTGCTAACATTTTCCCTTTATTCATGAAGGAAACTTCATCCTATCTTACCTCAAGCAAAATTGCATCAGTGTTGTAATTGAAATGTTTCATAGACATGTATATGAATTTCTAGTGTTGTAATTAAAATATTTTATATACATGTATATGAATTTCTAGTGTTGTAATTAAAATATTTTATATACATGTATATGAATTTCTAGTGTTGTAATTAAAATATTTTATATACATGTATATGAATTTCTAGTGTTGTAATTAAAATATTTTATATACATGTATATGAATTTCTAGTGTTGTAATTAAAATATTTTATATACATGTATATGAATTTCTAGTGTTGTAATTAAAATATTTTATATACATGTATATGAATTTCTAGTGTTGTAATTAAAATATTTTATATACATGTATATGAATTTCTAGTGTTGTAATTAAAATATTTTATATACATGTATATGAATTTCTAGTGTTACTTTATCAGTCTTCAAGATTACTAATCTCTTAATTGTTTTCGAGTGAAATTTCAAACTTTAATGCCAGATGCACTTTACAAATGGTAATATATTTTTTTGTTGAAACAGTTTGAAGTGAAAGCCAACATATTTTAGGATTCCCTAGGCCAAGATAGTACACTATACCTTTAAGTCAAGGTCTTAATTGGTGTTGTTTTAAAGTTTATTTTTATTTTACAGTCAAGGCAGGCAGATAGAACTGAATTAGAATATGTACACAGGTGAGTCGTAATGAAACTGCTGAGACATGTATGAAAATTTGAATGAATCTGAAATTTCCTATATATATATTTTTTACAAGCATTGAAGAAAGCCACTTGCTTTTTATCCTTACTGATTTATCATCTTTATCATTTAATTTTTACATTTAATTCTTATCAGGATGTCTGTGTCTGTTCCATTTATGAAGTAGGATTCATTTTGATTATATCGCTTGATAATTGAAGTCAGGGACTTATAAGATGGGTTTAAGAAGTTAGCATCTTTATGGACTGACTGCTATAATAAGTTCAGCTATTCTGATTTTTTCTTTAGGTAATGTATTAGAAATGGATGTTCTGCCTTGATCAGTTCATTTTGTTTTATAGTTCCTCGCATGTGGATTTCCTGATGAGTTTGAATGACAAGTTACCCATGGAAATGAGAGATCTAGAGAAGAAACACAACTCTGTCTACTTTTGCAATGTGAGTAAGGGGAAATCATAAAGATTTTATATTGCTAAAGTACAGATTATTACAGATTTTGTGACTGTAGCAAGGGGATACCAAAATGTTTGGTTTTGACTAACAAATGCAGTGTGACTCAGCTATAGCACACTCCATTATAACATGAATTAGGATATAACACGGTCGTGGTGTTTCTCCAGAAATTTCATATTGTACGTGAAAAAATTCTTTCATTAAAGTATGAAAAACAAAAAAGTTTACTATCATTTTAAGGAAGAGATTGCATATGAATAATACAAGACAATTTTGGCAATGCTACTGAAATTTTATATGCATTTTTTCATACACATAAAAAATAGTGTTTTCTTCTTAAAAGTATAAAAAATAACGTGTCAAGATTTGCTCAGGAATCGTGCAGGGCATTGCCATTGTCGCAAATTGCAAATTTTTTCCCTTATTGGCAGCAAAATATACCATTTAGCAATTTTTTTTTATTGGCGACATTGTTGGCTGTTTAAACTTGTATTTATAACCATTGGTTTGGAGTGGAGAAATTCACAGGCCCCATGATAGGAAGCCATAAATTTTATATAAAATGCACTGAAATTTATCTGTTGTTACATATACAAATTCCTTGTCCATATTGACAAACCAATGTAACAGTGCATTGTTATATTATAATCCACTTATGTTGACATCTAGCATGAGTACTGTAAGTTTTGAGATATCCGCTTTTTTTCAAATTTACATTTCTGGTAGTGGAGATGAACCAGACCAGGCATTATATCTTTTGTCGGATTTTTGGCCACTCACTAGTAATTAATATATTTACATAGACTGACATGTGTAAATGGATGGTAAATAAAATTCCTCTTCTTTTCACTCAGAATTAAATCCTTCAGAACATTCACATTTTCTGTAGTAATCCCTGCCATCAGAAAAGAACATCTTCGTCTTTATCGTCGATTGACCCTTTCTTTAAAATTTTGATGCATGGATGGAAGGTAGCATCTCTCCACTACCATAAATGTAAAAAAAATCCCTACCCAAAACAAGCTCTCACTTGTCTATTCAATAGGCAGGGAGGAACGGTAACCAGAACTGACCATATGACAGCCAATTCATTTTAAAAAATGTACGCAGATAAAATAGTAGCTGAAATTTAAAAGAAAACATTACCTTTTAAGTACCAATTGTTATGAAAAAGTACTAAGTAAGTGGGAAAAAAATCAGTTTCAATCATGCAATACATTTTCTTAATGTTGCCGCCACAATAAGAAATGGGCATTCATGTGGCTTTCCAAAACTGTCCTTTAGCAGTGACTTCAATAATGCATGCACCCTTCATCAAAGAAAGCTGAATAGTCTTCAATAAAAAAGCAAATAACCTTTCTTTAAAGGATGTTATTACCGAACTTATATAAAACCAATGGAATCAGATTGTTTCATTTTCCAATGTGACTGGAACATTTTTACTGTGCTGTGAAAGTTTTCTTTCTAGAGGAGAAAAGTTTTTTTTTTCGAACTCTACATATGACACTTAAAGCACAAAGATTTACCAACTTAAGACATACTGAAAAGTAAATTTCTTCATCATTCATTATGTGATTGTGCTATTATTTTATCCACTGAATTCAGACTTTTATGACCTGTGACAAAAATTATTGAATATTTTAAATCTCTGCACATATTTTTGATGGAATTACTTATATTGTGGAGTCAATCAATTTAAGATGATAACTGTGTCAATGAAGCATTTTTTTGCACTGGACTTTTTTATATGCATCATTTTTTTCTGCTAACTGACCTGATTGCTTATAGCATGGATCGGTCTAGTCAGGTTCTATAGTAGGGTCACACTATATATATTTATACACAACAAAACACAGATCCAGTTAAGTTTTTATTTAAAATTATCAGTTTGCCTTGGGGGACTGTCTGCTGCTACTGATGAGACTGTTTTGTTTCATTCTGTCAGTGAGTGATTCAGTGGTTACTGAATGGCACAACATGGTTGTACATAGGGCTGTCAAAAATCACAAAAAATCCAACCCAGGTACCCATTGCAAATTTTAACGGGTACCCTGGTACCGTTAGCACATGAATGACATGTATAACCGTAGACCAACTAATTGTTATCTCCATTTCTTTATTATTTTTTTATGGCAATAGAGGCTAACCGTGTACTACTCGGTCTAATTCGTCAACGCCGACGTAGCTGTGAATTGTCTGACCGCACGCTGTTAATTAATAAATTTATTTAGAATGACCTTTGTACACAGATGGTAGGTATAATCCAACTTTTAATGATCACTGTGATCAGCCGCATTAAAAGCTTTAGAACACTCACCTATTTTAAAGCATAAGTCCTTGTTAGAACGCACCATGTTTATTCATCTGCTTTTGACAGCAGATTTGAATTACCCACTCATGCGTGCCCCAGTTATACCACGTGACCACGCAGTTGCATAAGTGTTATTATTTTGGAATTATAATTCTTAAGATAGTTATGGCAAAAACGTATCGAAAATACAAATATCGGTATATGTATGATGGCTAACTTTCAAAATTAGCAGAGCTAGTCGACTAGAAAAACAATGAGCTGCTCAAAGATTACTTTGAGGCATTATGAAGATTTCAAGGTGTCTAGGTGATAATTGTTCATAATATAAATTGTGGGATTTCTTTGACATGTGTGTTTGAAAATCAAAGGTATCCATCTGGATTTCATTAAAAGATCACGCAACGTTCCGATCATTTAGCACCCACATTCAATAGTTATCAATCTACAAAGAAAGTTTATTACCTGTAGAACAATGCTATGTTTTAACCTTGGTATATAATGTCTCAGGGATAACGGTTTGTCCTGTTGCACAATGCCAATGAATTTTATTAATCCAAACAGACAGTCTGACATATTGTTTATTTTAAGCAGAGATCTGGTTTCTAATTATAGCCATAGCTGTCACACCTGTTTGAAGTGGTTGGCGAGTGTGGCGATTTTTTTTTTACGGGTACCCGTGTTTACGTTTCAATACCCGGGTTTTTCTATACAGTCGGGTACCTGGGTAACCGGGTACCCGATGACAGCCCTAGTTGTACAGAGGTAACAGCTGGTGTGTGAAACTCCCTGACAGAATGTTATGGATAACCCTTGAGTAAAGTTTCTTCAGCAGAAACTGAAGGAGCCCAGCGAATACTGGGTGTCCAACAAAGGTTGGGATGACAGCGGCAGCTGTATGGACTTCACTCAAAGGGTTTAGTTTGAATAAGCCATATATTGCTGACATTAGATTCTTGGCTGAATAAGCTGAATTTGAATGAAGTGAATCCACTTAGGGGACTACTTTATTAGGTTAAGTATCATGCAGTAGCACAGACACTCCCATGTCCATTGAACACTGTAGGCATTGAGGCGGGGATGGCGGCGGTTTTCGACAGAATTATACTTGCTGTTGCTCTCAGCTTCAAACTAAGAATAACTGAACAAAGACGCTGCACGTGACATCTGGGACTGTTTTGATTGGCTGGCAACAGATGTATTAATCTCATACATAATAATGCAAACTATTTGCAGGAATGGTAGCAAATAGGTCACATATTGCTGTGTATAAACCATGCTTAAGCAAGCACTTAAGTGACAATTTATACACAACAAAAACACAGATCCAGTTAAGTTTTTATTTAAAATTATAAGTTTGCCTGAGGGGACTGTCTGCTGCTACTGATGAAACTGTTTTGGTTCATTCTGTCAGTGTGATTCAGTGGCTACTAAATGGCACAACATGGTTGTACAGAGTTCACAAATGGTCTGTGAAACTACCTGACAGAATGTTATGGATAACCCTTGAGTAAAGTTTCTTCAGCAGAAACTGAAGGGGCCCAGCGAATACTGGGTTGTTCAACGAAGGTTGGGATGACAGCGGCAGCTGTATGAACTTCACTTAAAGGTTTAATATGAATATATATTGCAGACATTAGATTCTTGGGTGAATAAACTGAATTTGAAGTGAATGCCCAAAGAGAACATATGTGCAGCAGATGTTGTTCCCCCAAGAATATAATAAGTTGGAGAAGCCACCAGTGTTCAATGAATATGAATATTTCTGGATACAACTGCACATATCAACAATAATGCAAAGAAAGTAATATATATATATATATATATATATATATATATATATATATATATATATATATATATATATATATATATATATATAAAGGTTGGTTCCAACTTCTAACATTGACTCAGAGATGCTGTTGCATTAATGCTTTTTAGGACCAATCACTCAATACAGACCTGATCTCAGTTTATTGTGTGCCATCAGATCAGGATCTGTGTTGCTTATAGTTGCACCAGGTTATAAGTGAATATGCCTGGTATCTCATTGTCTACTACATATTATGGTAAACTCTTTATTCAAGACAAGTATATTTGATGTCTGTTGAAAACCAGCGAACAAAACAAACTAGCAAGAGGTTACTCAATATACTTTAAAAGAATTATGATCACATATATATATAACTAGGGAAAAGGGAAATCTTGAAGTCAACAACTTCACACTAAAGTTTGCTTTGTGTGGGGTATTGATTTAAAGTTCTCCTACTAGGTTCTTTTTCTAGGCTGCCACCAGATTTTAAAACATTTTAAACTTCTGATATAAAGAAGACCTTAGACCAGAATCTTAGCAAATTCAGGTTTCAAAATACTTTGCATTAGAATATGTGTTCGTCATTATATTTTGTAGTGTTTGCCAATGGCTGCTGAGAGTCTAGTGTATCATGGTCTTAATAATTTCAACTTGTTTTAGTGAACGGCAGGTAGTTTTTTGAAGAATTTATTGAAAAGTGAATGAAAAAATGTTCTTATGAGTTGTAGTGTTTATGCACAGTGTAAAAATATTCTTTATTATTTTTATATCTATGAAGAAACACTTGTAAGTTCTTGTATCATGGAACTCATACAGCAGTTGTACTTAAATGAAAACAAATAATTCTTGATCCAACAAGTAGCATATGAAAATATTTGAGTATTTTTGTAGATTTATAATTATAAGTATTACTCTGCACATGCAACATTATTGCTGTAAAAATCAAACCCAATCAGTTTGGGAAACATTGCATGGTGCATAGTATTTTGTTACTGGCAATAGTTTAAAATAATTTCCTATGAAACAGTAGAGTTATGATCTTTGTTCGATGCTTGCGCAAGATTCAAAATCAGTAATGTCTTTATGGATTTTGCTGTTTGTTGGATAGTCTAGATTCCATAGTGTCTGAATTAAGTTCAGTAAAGGTGTGTGTGTGTATGTGTGTGTTTAAGATATTTTTAAGTTAGTTTTAACAATTTTTCAGTCATATTTCTACAATGTCTGCAGTGTGACAGTTTATAGTGATGTCTAACACTGCATCATTATGCCACAGACATGTAGCATGATGTCCCACCTAGTCACATTATCCTCACACCAGGCCGACTAGTCCTAACACCAACCTCTTAATGCTGAGCGCTAAGTGAGGCAGCTGTTAGTACCATTTTTAAAAAGTCTTTGATATTACTCGGGCCGTGGTTCGAACTTGCAACCTGCTGCATTCTAGATAGATGCTCTAACCATTAGATTACTGGAGCGGTCTCAATAAATGTATATAGGGTAATTAAATGTATTTCAGGTAAATTGAATATACCTATTTGGGGTGAATATATGTATTTAGGTAAATATATCTATTTAGGGTGAATATGTCTATTTAGAAGAATGTATTTATTAGGATGAATATATCTTTATTGGGTGAATATATCTATATAAGAAGGATATATGTATTGGTTGAGTATGTGTATTTAGGGTGAATATATGTATGTCAAATAAATGTATCTGTTCAGGGTGGATGTATGTATTAAGATTAATATATCTATTTAGGGTGAATATATCTATGGTGGATGTATATATTTGGGTGAATATATCTGTTTAGGGCGAATACATGTATTTAGATTGAATATAAATATTTAGTTTTGATGTGTGTATTAAGGTTGAATATATCTATTTATGGTGGATATATGTATTAGGTTGAATATATCTATTTAGGGTGGATATATGTATTAGGTTGAATATATCTATTTAGGGTGGATATATGTATTAGGTTGAATATATCTATTTAGGGTGGATATATGTATTAGGTTGAATATATCTATTTAAGGTAGATATATGTATTAGGTTGAAATATCTATTTAGGGTGGATATATGTATTAGGTTGAATATATCTATTTAGGGTGGATATATGTATTAGGTTGAAATATCTATTTAGGGTGGATATATGTATTAGGTTGAATATATCTATTTAGGGTTGATGTATGTTTTAGGGTGGATATATCTATTTAGGGTGGATATATGTATTAGGTTGAATATATCTATTTAGGGTGGATATATGTATTAGGTTGAATATATCTATCTACGGTGGATATATATATTAGGTTGAATATATTTATTTAGGATGGATGTATGTTATAGGTTGAATATATTTAGGGTGGATGTATGTATTAGGTTGAATATATCTATTTAGGGTGGATGTATGTTATAGGGTGAATATATGTATAAGGATGATTACATGTTTTAGGTTGAATATAGAGTGCATATATCTATTTAGGGTGAATATATGTATTTAGGGTAAGTATGTGTAGTTGGAGTGGATGTATGTATTTAGGGTGGATGTATGTATTAGGTTGACTATATCTTTTTAGGATGAATAGTTTGATTTATGGTGGGTGCATGTATTTAGGTTGGATGTATGTGTTAGAGTGAATGTATCTATTTAGGGTGAGTATATACATTTGTGATGAATATATGTACTTAGCATGAAAAAGTATTAATATGCTTATATGTTTATACATGTTTCAGACTTTGTTACAATCATTTGTTTGATTATTTATCCTCCTATGCCATTAATTTTGGAATCCATTTTCATAGAGAAATAATGTTTTGATCATCTTAAATTTAGATTATATATCTTTCTTTTAGAATACTGACCTCAAATATGTTTTGTGTAGGCTGTAATAACTTCTTAATATTATTTCAAATCAGTCATTACTTTTTTTATTACAGCAGTCAGTGTCAGTAAATTTTGTTCTCTAGGAAAAAGGTTTGTTATCAGCATAACTGCTCAATTAAAAAAAAAACTTTTGTGCTGTCATTTACTCCAGCATTTAGTAGTTGGTAGTTGTTTTACACATAATTGGTCTATTTCATTCCCATATTATTATTGTATTATTCTTATGTGTGATTCTTTACAAAGTTTGAAACACTTGTAACATAATTAGCTGCATGCAATTCATTTAAACTACTTACTCAAACATTCACACCACAAGGGTCCGAAAACATAGACTATGCTATAAGTGAGGGTATGAGTTACTAAAGGACCTCCAAAATGTAAGAAGGAGTGATATCCCCACTGAACACTGAAAAAAACATGGGGGATGGGGTGGGGCAACTGGACTATTTAATGGCTAATTACTTTTTTTATAATTGCATTAGGAGTGTTTGTCAACAAACAGCTTTTATAAAAAAAAAGTTGCTTGTTTTTGTGTATCAACTGCCTTCATTTTTGAGATGCTAAACCTCTCAAACTTCATTAACATTATTCAACTTGGTTGAACAAATTTCATGTGTATGTAAAAACATTGTTTATTACCTCACAGCATTTTGTTGTTTTTCATAAGTTTGGTCCCTTGCTTCATAAGATCCCTGTATTGTGACAAAAGGAGTGAATAAAGCAGTGAACCAGACTAGTTGATTCAAAACAAACTAGATACCATTCTTTAAAAAGCTAGGGCAATTTATTTCATGAAACAACCATCGTTGTCAAAAGTCATTTATTTAAAATTGTGGTACTAGTAAAATACTGTTTACATTTGTGAATTAGTAGGCTAGTTTAAGGTAGTTCAGCTACATTATGCATACAATGATATTTATAACAGTAACTGGTCAGTTGAAATGAGCTGACCTGACCAATGAATTCTACTTCTTATACAAATAGCATTTATACACCTTTTAAGTTATCTTTAATTCCACCCCATCCGTTTGATACAATAGGCATACTTAATGTGATAGTAGGGAACAGGTCTGTTTTTAATTCATTGCAACAATGCAACAAATAATACTACCTATCATTTATTAAAACACAATCAGTACTAAATTAGATTCTCACGGAAATGATCATGGGCATAGATATTATGGTAAATAAGCATATTTCATGTTTCATATTTCATATGGGCACCTTGCACTCATGGTGATTACACTGAAACTGAACTAAAAAATTGTATTAAAACACAGATTTCACTCAATAAAACTTGCTTAATTGGTTTGTTTTTTTTTCAGTGCTACTTTGAGTAATCATTAATGACATTTTCATGGATCAAAATTTTCTTGAATTTATTTACAGTGTACTATAAATGTTCTTTGGAAAGAAAATTTAAAAGAATATATGACTTCTTATTAAAAGTTGAGACTTTCATAATGTTAATTCAAATTTGCAAGTCCTATCTACCATTGACAAGCAATATATCATGATTTCAGTTACCAATTTTGATCACAAGTTTCTTCAGGTTCCACAAATCGGGGGCAATTTTAGTATGTTTTCTTGTTTGAAGAAATGGAATCCATGCTTGACTTTGCATTATAAATGGGTTCTTGAGTTATCAGAGCTTGAGTTGTTGGGGGTGTAGTGTGCTAAAAATAATGGAAAATAATTGACATGCACTGTTCCCAGCTTGTTATTTTAGTGCATGAGGCTTTTGTGTGAAAGATGTTGAAATGGTGACATTTGTCCTGAGCCAGTATCCTGATATAGCATGTGCATTGAAGTGGAGACAGTAATAACCCAGATCTGTAGTTGCATAGTGTACTGGCAATGATGGCAGTTCTCATTCTATGCTATTGTCAGTTAAATGAACATTATAAATGAATGAATCCTGTATAATAATCCTATTCTTTTTTAGGAAACATACTATTGTGCTTCCCTTGCTGTTGGCTGCACTTTGAATGTGGTAGATACCATCCTTTCAGGAAAGGTATGTATTGGATTATGATGGTGATGTTTGACAAACAAAGATTAGTTGGAAATAGAATGTTCCATAATATTGCTATGGTATGTTTTCTTAGTTTTATAAGTATACCAATGTCACCTAAGCATCTATCAATAAGTCTTTCTGCTAACTAAAATTGTTTTTAAATATGTATGGTTTGTTAAAGAACAGTACACTATGATGAGAATTAGTCATATAGTCCTAGTTATTTGGAAGAAGGCAGTTTCTCTTTTCAAAATTTTGATTCTGTATAGACTGAATGAAGAGAAGTTTTTTAGAAGTACAAGCCCAGGGTTGAAGTGGGAGATTGAGTTGGAGAGCAAAATCAAATACACATTTTTATCGAAATACAAGAGTATCAAAAGACTTTTTTATTGTTTCAGGCTCTAAATGGTGTGGCCATTGTCAGGTAAGTGCATGTTATGTGTTTGGTTTGGTCCTTTTGAAACAGCAGAAGGTGCAATGGATATTGCAGTTGTGATGTCCTGTTGTCCTTCCATCTGTAAACACGGTAGTTTCTGCAGCATAACTTTAGTTTGCAGTTATCTTTTTCTCAAGCTTCATATATGCCTTATCCTTTGCTTTAGGCAGAAGACCATCATGTTTAGAGCAGCTGTGTCCAAGATCAAGTTACCAGATTCACAGGATCTGAAAATATGTTTTCCTCTCTGCATGAAAAATCAAGTTTCCTTGGCCTAATTCTAGTCAAACTAAACAGGTAGACTACATTTGGGCCGGAACTACTCCCTATTCATTCTGAGTTGAGTAGTTGAAAGGTCAAGGTCACTGAAGTAAACAATGTAATTTTATTTTATTAATTCTTGAGAAGTAAATATTCTGTGATCCAGTTTTCATCATGCTAGGTCAACTGTGCTTGGCATTTTGCTGTTGATTTTTTAGTTTAGAGGTCATTTTTCTCTTCCACATGATATGTTTTTTTTTCTAATGGTTATTCCCATTCCCCATTTTTATTAACTTCATGGTTGCCTTACATTTGAGTAAGGGCAGCTCCCTATTGAGTCAGTAGTAAAATAAATCAGGTCAAAGTCACATTGAATTTGTGGAATTATGTAATTGCTCTGCATGGCCCAGGGTTGAGCTTTTTATGGGCTTTTTTCTTATTTCACTCCAAATGAAGATGGGGTCAGGGTAGTAGCACTGAAATATGTCACGCTTTTGTTTTCTTACTATATCCTGATTTCATTGAAGTACTTCATACAACTTTATATGTTTTTCTTCCATGACTAGTCATTTTGTCTTATGAAAAAATGAAAATGGAGTCTCTCTCTGATCAGCATTTCTCCTCGTTTTAGCTCACCTCTATGCACTGTTATACATGGAATTGTGAAACTTGATGAGGGCATGTATCTTGATGAGTACTATAACTCCATCACAAAAGTAGGTCACTGTGACCATTAGTTCATGCTTCACTCATTTTAATTAAAAGTTGTGTTTTAAGTTAATTTTTCATACTATTTTTTTATGCTAGAACTGGCATTGACAACCATTTTGAACTGCTGTGCCAGATCCAATCAATTGTAGGATACAACGAAGTCTCCAGAGATAAGCTGCATTCTACATTTGTTCTTCAGTCTTCAGGGTCATGGTGACATGTTTTTTATAAGGTTTCAATTGTTTCTGATTTGAAACTATTAAACTGTGTATATACATACTGTTACCAGAAGATATGTTGCATTGTGGTCCTGAACCCCTCACGAAAGGCCACCCCATTAACATGACCAGTGAACAACATATTAGTGCAAAAATATAAAATTTACCCCCCCACAAGTAGCTGCATTTTATTTTTTTTATATGTATCCAGAACCAGTATTTTATTATATGTCATGTGTTTAGAAATCCCATATCTGTTTCCCAATGTCAGATTTTCGTTACTGAAAGAAGCTTTGACTAAAGTACCTTTACAAATAAGGTTAATATTACATCATTTACACCTCAGGAAAAGTCACATTTATTCCATTAAGCTGATAAAGACTCAAATATTAATCCATACAAAAAAGGTAAGTACACATAATCCAATTAGCCTTACTGCTGTGATGTCATGCTAATAATTGTTAACATTACAATTATTGACCAGTAGTAACAGCTAAGGAGTGGTGGTATTGATGTACAATACACTAGTCAGCAGGATAATGGTTTGATAGCCTTTATGGCTTTTCTTAGCAAGATGTTGAGCTTGTTCACTTCATAATTAGTGGATATTACTATTGACAGTAATTGTCAAGTTTACAGATCCTAATGGCCACAAGATGCTATTGTTCAGGTCAAATATGTGTACATATCAATGCTATTTTGGCTTCTCTCACTGAGTGTGAAGCAATGCAAAAACAATGGGGTACCAGACTGCCTCTAATGAATCATGTGACAAATCATTACCTTTAAAATACCAGGCATTTTGTTTAAATGCAGAAAAATTGTTTTATCAGTCTTGTAGTTGACAACATTGATAATTATATGATGATTATAACCAGACATAACTGTCAAGATCATAACAGGGTCAACATAGGCTAAAATAGATTTTGTGCAGAGAAAATAACCTTGAACAAAGCAGGGTACCAGACAAAGACCAAATAATCATGTGACAACACACTTGTCGCTTTCTGTAAAAAGAAGGCATTTCGTCTGCTCTACAAATGTTTCATCTGCATAATTAAATCTCATACAGTTAGCAACATCTGAATAAATCATTACCAAACATTAACATGTCATGTAGATGGAGACAATTATTTCAGAAAAAGTTGGTTATTACTGTCTACAACATTGGGTGAGGTGGGAAGGGGAGAATTGCCAAACAATTTTCAGTAGAAAAGACTCGAATAAACTACATCATAACTGATAAGGAAGTTATTCAGCAGCAGTGGGAAAATGGAGCAAATAGAAAGAATTACACATGTACCAAGATTAAATGAAGTTTTAAATGATGTTTTTAAATGGTTTTGCAATGTACATGACAACAATACCTGCTTGCATATCACGCTTACACCAAGAATAAGAACTATTAATGTTTATTCAGTTCAAATAAATCAATTATTATAACAACAAGAAACTATTAATAATTAATATTACTTTTAAACGAAGATATTGATAAATGTAGCTTTCATACTGCATACATTACATATTCATATACTTCTCACAAAAATTTTTGTCCCACTCTGGAAAGGCCATTCACCATATAAGGCCATTTTCCCGGTGCAGAACGGGTGGCTTTATAAGAGGGGGACTGCTGTAATATTATTTATAATTTTTCAGACCACCAGGTCACCATGCTGGGTGTGATTTATCCATGGGATTTTGCTTCTTTAATACAGTCGCCATAGCTGCCAGGTTTGCACAGAAGAAATACAACATAAAGAGGTAAATCAAATATTTATCAGAAATGCAAATCACTTTAAATGTTGCTCAAACAACAAATTATATTTGTTTGTATTTTTTAACATATTTTTAACAAAGCTTCAACAATTTTAGTCAAAATGCTATGTCTGTATTGTGGCAGTTTGCAGTGATGTCTAGATCATGCCGCAGACCAGTAGCATTATGTCCCACCCAGCCACATTATACTGACAATAGGCCTAGCAGTCCTTACACTAACCTCTCAATGCTGAGTGCTAGGTGAGGCAGCTGCTAATACCATTTTTATGTCTTTTGTATCACTTGTCATGGGTTGGAAACCATGACCTCCCATATCGGAAGCAGATTCTTTAACGAGATAGACTTCTGAAGTGGTCTAATAATTTCTGTGATTACGGTATAAATACACTAACAGGTAGCTGTGATTATGTTATTGTCTGTTATAGAACACTTATTTATTAAATTTTAAGTAAACAAATAATTATAGATACAAAAATGAACTTCAATCACTTTTCAAGGTAATTAAACAAGTCCTTTGTACCAAAATCATTTAACGAAAATATTGATAATTTTTTTCTATTGATAGTGTATGAAAAATTGCACAATAAACAGTAGGTAATATAATGTTTGGCCAACAACATCTGTTTAAAACATACACTTTTATCATTCCCAATTAGGTGAAAAGATAGTCTATACAAGTCTGACATGTTCACATTTTGTCCAGGAGTAAATCTAGCTTGCCATAAAAATAAAAAGCCCTGTATTTGTTCTGTTGCCCATTTCAGGTTCTCAGAATCTTTGGGCAAGCATAGTCATTCAGTATAAAGTGTCTGTCTGTCTGTATGTATGGATGGATGGATGTGGATGGATGAGATGGGATGGATGGATGTGTGTGTGTGTATGGATGGATGGGTATGTGTGTATGTATTTATGTATGTACATACATATATATATACACACACATACACATACACACACACTCCTCATCTGCAATCGATCTTGTTGGATTCACTAATGTACATAATATTCATATTCTGGTGTCATTCACACACACACACACACACACACACACACACACACACACACACACTCCTCATCTGCACAAGATCTTGTTGGATTCACTACTGTACATAATATTCATATTCTAGTGTCATTCACTGTCAGGAAATAGATTTTGTGGGTGTAATACCATTTTTCAGCACATGATATACATGTTGGCCAGTATTTTTGGTGGAGGAAGGTAATTATTTATTATTTTAACCACTTTACGATGTTGATGGTGATTCATTAGATAATAGTGCCTGATTTTTTTGTATGACTATAGTGTTTTTTAATCATTTATATGATTGACTCTTTTTTTTTTCTCATGTCATGTGTACCTCTCTCCCATGCCAGTTAATTTGTTAAATTTGCCTATAGCTGTAATGGTAAATGGATGTTTTTTACATTGAGACATATAGCATTTATGATGATTACACTGATATCTCTGCACCAATTGGCATTACTGATATTTTCATGGAATATCGTTGAATATTGCTATTTACAGTGTACTTAGAACAAGATATCTGACTTGTGAAACATTGTAAATTTTATGGCATATGGCTTACTGTCTGCCTTGCACCAGCAATTGTAAAAATTACAATTTCTACTTAGTTATTTTCTACACTAGAAAATCAATATCTGCAGTGTTATCTGTGTGGAGGATGCATATATCAGCTAATTAAATAAATAAAAGTTATCAAGTAAAAACCATATAAATATTTAATTTATGAATGCATTGTGTATATATGGCTATATGGTATTTTTTATGTGGTACATTTTCCATAATAATGACTATGCATGCATTGTAAATTCTGATAGGTTGAAGTATAGGAAATAGATGAATCAACTGCATGTTTTTAACATGAAGTTTCAGTTGCCATGGCAACTCAAGGTAATTACTACTACATGGGCTATGCTTTTAATACTGGCTTTCACTCCAAAGTTGCTCACATCTTGTAACTTTTATGCAATATAATCTGGCTTCTATCCATGATCAATAATGATAAAAGCTTTTGAAACAAATTTTAGAAGAAAGTTAATCTCAGGTTTTTGCTCCACTGGTCAAAGACCAAGAGAAATTATGGGAGGTTCTGTTGTCTGTCATCCCTTGTCAAATATTTGATGTCAGTCTGTCCATGTGTGTGGGTGTGTGATTTGAATTTTTAATGTAGCTTTAACAATTTTTCAGTCATATCGCCACAATGTCTGCAGTATGACAGTTTATAGTAATGTCTAGCATTGTGGCATCATGCCACAGACATGTAGCATGATGTCCCTCCCAGTCATATTATTTTGACACCAGGCTGACCACTCCTAACACTGACCTCTTAATGTTCAGCACCTAGTGAGATAGCTCTTAGTACCGTTTTTGTAAGTCTTCAGTGTGACTCAGATGGGGATCGAACCCACAATCTCTTATCCGAGTCGGATACTCTGACTACTAGGCCACTGTAGTGGTCTGTCCATTAGTAAATGTTTGCTGCCGTTACTCTTCCTAAACTACTTGGAGGACTGCCACACACATTCATCCCAAGGTCTAGAAGGTCCTTAATAAAAATATTACTGCTCAGACATCCACAAGGGCCATCACAACAGTCATGATCTTGAAAAAAATAAAGTTATTGCTACTCCTTCTAAATGGATGGTGATATCAATATTGGGGTTTCACTAAAAGACTTCTTAAATTGTCTAGTTGATCCTAACTGGAAAATGTGTCGATCTGACATACAGTATGATCACAATGGCAGCCAACGTTAAAATTTTGCTATTTCAACATCTCCTATACACTGTTAATGGATTTATATATAGATATATAAAGTTTTAAAAATTTTAGTTGGAAGGGGCAATTTTTGTTTTTAAGATCAGAAGTGTATGCATGAAAATTAATGTCTAACAGTGACTGCTGGAGACATCTAAATACTTCATTGAGTCAAGCTGTATAATTGTTGATTACATTCTGTTATTTGTTTTATTTTAATTTTGCATCATCAATCAAGATAACATGAATGCTGCCAACAATTTTTTGATTGTTCACATGATAATACTAATGCCTGGTCCAAACTCATTAACATTGTCATTTATACATGTACATTGTCATTAATACATGTACCTTGTCATTTATACATGATACAGTGTGACCCTGCTATAATGCTATAACGTAGTTGGGAGCAATAGAACCTGAACATGTTAAGAACCGAACTGTGTTATAAGCAACCATGTATGTTACCAACAAATTTGCAGGGTTATCGGGGGGAGGGGGTAATAAAATCGGGTGCAAAAACTTGTGCTTCATTGGCACAGTTGCCATTTTAAATCAAGGTATATTAAATGAGAAAAACACTTGTAGTGATAACAGATTGCATATATCATTATTACTTTATTCAGAGAACCATGCATTAGTGCATACACGTGTATAGTTTTATATATACATGTCTAATCTATTGTATGAATACAGTATCAACACCATGTATTCACCCATGAATCTCATCATATACATTGATTCGACAATACAAATATTTCCTTCGAAAATATCTGCACACATATTTAAAATATTCAGTATTTTTGTTACAGATCAGTATGCGATGGAATATAATTGGAAAAAAATAAATAGCAAATAGTATGTAACAAATGATGAAACAGATTGTCCAAAGGTTAAATAATGGTGTCTGTATAAATTTTACACTGCTAAATTTTCTCATCCATGATTTGTAATACTTTATTATTGTTTGAAAAACTCTGTAATTTTTAGCTGCTTTGACTACAGCAATAAATAAGAGGGTTATTTTTGTAAGGAATGGATGACATTATTCACTGGTCAACTGATTGCATAAAACAACACCACCAAGCCACATGCACATGTTGGCGGCTTGAGTTCGTTTGATGTTTTATAAATCGTCGACCCATAATTTAAACAAGTTTAACCCAGCAATTGACTTTGATGATAAGGAACATACTTAAATTAATTGATTTATAAATTCAGATGAGAATCTTTTATCAACCGCTGCATTGTTTATTGCTTAGTTTTGAATGCAGCTTGTTGAACATTTGTCAGATATTGTAGACAAACACAAAGTAGATTTGATGGCTTCATTGCTCATGAACGAGTAATAAAAACTTTTAACAATAAACAAAGACCAAAGTTCTCAAAAGGCCCAGACATGGGTTCAGATACTCATATTTCCGATGTTTGTCACAAAATTGTAAGATATTTGTTAAATTTAAAAATTTTAAGAGCTATGCCATGATTGTTTTATATTAGAATCCATACATGATATCCTCCACATAACAATAATAAACTTTCTACACGTTATTTTTTTGCACTTTTAAGAAGAAATGTTTTCTGTGTATGAGAATAATACATGTATGTGATATTTCGGGAGCAATGCAACAAACATCTTATATTCAAATTTATAAGCAATATCTTTTTTCAAAATGATAACAATATGTTACTTAATTTACTTTCCGTACTTAACTACATTTGTTTGCGACAAAAATACCGGTAATAAGGTAAATTAAATTAAGGGAGCCATGCCACGATCATTGTATATTAGAATCTATGTTATTTCCTTCCCAAAATGATAATAAACTTTCTACACGTTAATTTTTGCACCTTTAAGAAGAAATGTTTTCCATGTACGAGAATAATGCATGTACATATATATGATATTTTGGGAGCCACGCCACAAACGTCTTATATTCAAATTTATAAGCAATCTCTTCCAAAATGATAACAAAATGTACGTAATTTACTTTTTGTACTTATTTTTTTTTACGAGAAAAATACCGGTAATAAGGTAAATGAACTTTTGAGAGCCACATTTAGATCATTTTATATTAGAATCCATATGTGATTTCCTTCCCAGAATGATAATAAACTTTCTACGTTTTTTTTTTTCAGTTTTAAGAAGAAATGTTTTCCGTGTATGAGAATAATACGTGTACATGTATATGATATTTCAAGAGCCATGCCACAAATGTCTTATATTCAAATTATAAGCAATCTCTTTTCCATCATGATAATAAAACTTTGCGTAATTTACTTTACATGCTTAGATTTTTTTATTTATGAGAAAAATATCGGTAACAAGGTGAATGAAATTTCGGGAGCCATGCCACGACCATGTTATATCCAAATTCACATTATAATGAACTGCGTTATAGCAGGGTCACACTGTATGACTGAAAAATTGTTCTAGCTGCATTAAAAATCCAAATCATACATACACACACATTTATATATGTACCTTGACATTTATACATGTAGATCATTGCCATTTATACATGTACATTGTTATTTATACATATGATTGAAAAATTGTTAAAGCTGTGTTAAAAATCCGAATCACACATACACACACACACACATGCACACACATTTCATACAAGTACCTTGTCATTTCTACATGTAACATGTCATTTATGTATGTATGTTGGACAGTACTCGGATGTGTTTTAAACAGATTTAGTCAGCATCATCTTGTCATATGTCTGGGTATGTTTTGAAAGCATGGCTTCAATTTTTGAAATTAATCATGGAGCATTAAAAAACATAAAATGTTTGTTTAATTTGTTTACAGAGTGCTGATTGTGGACTGGGATATTCACCATGGAAATGGGACACAGGATATGTTTTATAATGATCCCAGGTTAGACTGGTTATATGTTATGTATTGAGAACATTGGACAGTTTTCCGGTATGGTACACTGTACTTTGCATACTTTTATATTATGTACAGTTACATAATAGACATGTCATGCTTTATATGCCAGTTATAGGATCAAGTATATTATGTTTAATCATGTCTATTAGTCTAAGCATGTCCATCTGTCTATTACCAGTTCCATTCTAAACAAAACTCAAAGTCATCCACCATCTTTTTGCTGTTACCAATCTTTATGAGGGTTTGAACAACTCAAGTTGTCTGCCATATACAGTTTCTAAACTTTGAAGATGACTTTCACTAAAGGTATGGAAGAATCCTTTCAATTTTGGGGTCAAAAGATTGAAAGTCAAGGCTGCTGACTGAAGGAAGAAAAATAGTTTCTGTATAATAACTTTTCCACCATCCAGTTTCCTAAGAGTGGGTATGGAAGAAACCAATCATTTCCAGAGTAAACATCTCATGATCACAATGCAAATTGTTTCCAACATAAGATTTCATTTTACTTAACAGATCTGGACCAAGCTTTATGGCTGGCAGGCTTTGTGTAAGAAAGAACCCTACTGATTTTAGGGTCAAAATTCAAGGTCACTGTGACTGAAAACTGCAAAATAGATACAATTTCCCACTATCTACAGTAATTAATGTAACATTGTGGATGGCTTAAACAAGGGGTAAGGAAGAAGCCTATCTTTTTCAAGTTGATTTTTTAATCCTATTTCAGCCATTTATATTTATTTTCCAAGCATATACATATATGCTTTTGTTCACTATCATCGAATTTCTGATGTTTAAGTGGTGCCTAGTAATCTTGCAGAATTTCCACATCTTTCCAATTGTCACCACACAATGCAGTGAATGTTTATCAGCAACCAATCTAAAAATGAAACCAGTATCTAGAATTTTCCTTGTTTATCAAATAATTACAGATGATATCATTTGTCAATGGATGTGTTCATTACATGGATTTTATCAGCAGATATAATTGATATATGTAATATAAATAATATCTGTATCTGTCAACAGATATGTTCAGTGTATGGATTTATAAATTAATATGGTCAATGTATGGAGCTATTAATAGATGTGATCACTATATTGTTCATCAGCAAGTATGATGGTGTATTGGAGTGTTGCACATAATGACAATGAGTTTTAGATTGAAAATACATATGATGATTAAGAACAATGGTCCATTGCTCCAAACCTTGGTGAAGGAACTCTCAGGAACCCACCATCCTACAAACCTGTTGGTCCAGATCCTTTAGCCCCTCACACTGTGTGAATGTGTTAACCCCAGAGCCAAATTGCTAGGCAGTCCCCTACAGCATACTTGCAGAGATCACTTAGACCAGTGTTAGTCTTACAATTGCCTGTACCCCAGAGACTTGCTGACAGCACTTGGCTTGCATAATTTTCCATAGGGCTTACTTGCAGTAAATATGTTATTATTTATTTATATTTGTTTAATTTGGCTGAAATTTGGCATATCAGTTCTCAATAAAATTATGTACATAAAGGTATAAATGTCATGCTACATGCGGATATAAAACTTGTGCATAAAGGTGAAAATAAATAATCTTATCAATTTCCTTCTCTTGCCATGAATAATCCATAAAATCCATTAGGAATTCACACTCAACAATTAACACATGAAATAAAAAATTATATTTTATGTCCTGAAATTCCACTTGTCATCACTCTTGTAAACTTAACCTCCTGTGAATACTTTTCAAAGATGCACATATTTTCCTTGCTAATGAATTACCTTTCTTCCTTAGAATTCTGACTGAAACTTTGAATTTATTCTCATCACTCCCGCTTTTATTGTTAATGGCTGTTTTGATGTCACTATCAATCTCATCAAATGAAAATCCTGAAAAATCTCTTGTCAGAGTCTATCAAGTAAAAGTCTGCTCCAGGTTTCTTGTCAGTCTGCATCATTTAAGATCTAAATATCTTCACTATTTCTACCATTATTGAAGTCAAATTTTTCTCTTTTGTTCATCAGTGTTCACTCTGTATGTAAGCTAAAATTTTATTAGTTCAACTGCCTGCATAATTAGGAAATGGCTAGAAATCAACCAATGGTTTGTGATGGTAAATAAGCCCAGAGAAATACTACCACTCAAACTTGGCGCTCAGGATACAAGCTAGGTAAACTCTGTCATGCTATTGAGGAGATGAGTAAGGAAAAGTGCAATGAGTTATCGAGGTGGCATGGGTTAATGAGTTCACCAGTATTATCCCTTGAACCATTGTCACCATTGACAACAGTATCCAAGCTACAAAACCACACAACTTAAAATGACAGCTAAAATAATACAATAACTATATAATACCTTAATGAGAATGCAGGTACAGATTGTGATAATACATTAAACATGTGTGCACTAGAATTTACCTTGTTACAAATTGAGTTCTTTTTATAAAATCAACTGAACAATCCACATTTGTTGCACTAATCTATTTCCAAGAAGAATAATACTACATTTGGAATATTTCTCATCATTTAATGCATACAGCATATTATATTCAGCATATTGTTTTTTTTTTATCAGTTATCAAACATGGAACAGACGTTACAGCGATCATCATGGTGTTTGATCGGACCTGGTCAACATTTAGAATACATTCCCAAACATTCAGTATATAAACTAATTTCATCACATATAATTAAATAGCAAGAAAATATTACATTTCACATACCTTAATAGTAGAAGATTGCTTCAATAAACTGGAGAGAAGTCTGATAAGACATAGTTTAAATTTATGATACAGAAAGAACTAATATTATAAGTACTAAGGTTGTAGGATAAATAATAGGGCCTGAGAGCTCCGGATAAATAGGCCCACCTCAGCTGGCATTTTGTATTTGCTACAAATTCTGGACAGAAGTCAGTATTTTGAAATCAACATACACCCTGGGTAACACTGTACACAGCAATAAAAGCAATCTATTTTTTGTTTATATTTATTACAAAGGTATTCTCCATCACAAAATTCCATGATGATATTCTCATTATTATTTTGTGGCCAACTTTGTCCAGTAGAAATTTTGTGCATCGACTTAATCAGTTTTTCATGCCAACAATTATCTTATTGTCATTATTAAAAGAGTGTTTGTGGCAAAAATTTTCTTTATGAAAAAATGTTGAAAGACTTATGCAATGGATCAAAGTTATAAATGTATATGAGATCCAGTGAAAATAATTTGACATGTCTGGCAGCTTAATGACTATCACTGATATTTTTTAATACAGTGTAGTAGCTTGATTATATATAGATAGGATTTTTAAATGACTTCATTGGAATATTCAGATAGAAATTCTCAACATACATTTTGATAAAATACTGTTGTTATTTTGTCACATTTTCAGAGTCTCTCACTGTTTTATGTTATCTTTCTGTTTCCAGTGTTCTGTTTATGTCACTGCATCGTTATGACCATGGAATTTGGTATCCAAGTTCAAAAGATGGGGATTATAACATGGTTGGGACGAAAGGAGGGGAAGGATTTAATGTCAATATTCCATGGAATGAGGTAAAACTGACAATTCCTATGAAAAATATCACCTTTGTCAACTCTGAAAACATTGGATATATTGTTATATCATTATAACCTCCATATGTCTCTCTGCTCATCTATATACCCAGCAAGTAATATAAAATTTGTACTTGCTTACTTAATGATGTAGTGTGCAACAATCGTTGGTTTTTTAATTTCATTTTTTTGATAAAATTGTTTAGCTGATAAAAATGTCAATATTTGGGAAACACACTTGCAGATGCAATCATGAATGTAAAGACATATAGTGACAGTGCCCCTCAGTCCAGTTGTGGATTTGATGAATTGGGTCACATGTAGATTGATGTGACATTCTGAATTATTTTCATAACTGGATGAACAACCATTTTCTGAACTACACAGACCTAATGAACTGCACAGATTACAGAAATGGCAATGTGATCGTGTTTGTGTTTATTTCCACTTCAGGTAGTACCATATATACTTGCTTATAAGACAAATCCAGCTGTAGACTGTACAGACCCAAATATGTCATTGTGTACTACACTGGCACATATGGTTCTGTGCAGTTTGTTATGAGTAATCAGTAGAACATAGACCCTAATCTGCAGGCATATCATGATATGGCAGATCAAGAATTTATTTCCTTTCCATCACAATAAGGATTGTAGTGCAATGAAGTACTGTTCCTTGACACAGTCTAGGGCAAATATTCTGTTATCCAGGCAGATATTTTACATTTTTTACACATGCAGCAAAGATGCTGAGATGATTACAGGTTTTACTTTATGAAATAACTTCCTTGATCATTGATAAACTCGGCTACCTGCTTAATTCAGCAGTGATAAAAAAACAACAAGATCCGTCTTTCTGGTCTATATGTAGTATTTAGACAAAGAGGAAAAACACTTGCTCATTCATTATCTTGCCACTGTTTGTTGGCTATCCATCAATATCATTTTTAATAGTTTAAACTTTCACTTAGTATGATCTGCACTGTACTGCTTTGCTTCATATTAATCAAGGATTATTTTTTTTAATTTCAATCGCCCATTTAGTTTATTGTTTTGTATAAAGGTATTCAATACATGTTGCAGTAATTATTTTGTGAATTTGGGCAATATGTAAATTCTTTATTATGTATGGACTTTAGAATTCTGACTTGAACTCCAGTAAGGTTTTATTGATGCTTGCTGAAGTTCAAGGTATATAAAACTGCGCAAAACATGTCTGGCATGCACTAAATGCATTTTGACCTGCAGTGTTTGTGCTTTGTGGTCAGAAGGAGTTTGGTCCATTGTACTGAGAGCAAGGAGGGAAGTGAGAAGTGCTCAGCAGAGTGCGATGTGCAGTGCATGCATGCCAAGACATCGTCAAATGCAGGTTTAGCCAGGACACTATGATGGTATCTCCCCATCTTAAGATGATGTGGACAATGCCATCCTAAACTGTATCTTTTGGGCAGCTATAGAGATGGGTGGTGGATGTGCTGACCCCAGTTTTTTGATTTAGTGGAAGCGCATATGCATCAAATGATTTTCGAAATGACAATGCAGTTGCTTGCCTCCATTGATTTATACAGAGTTACTCAGGGATCTGGCAAAACTAATCTTTCCATTTTGCCACTGATCCACTGATGCAGTGCCTGAGCCAACTAACCAAATGGCTACTATACTGACCAGGTTAATTTTTAATGATATCTAAAATGGGGAAGTACATTGCCTATCAAAGGTCATGACTTTGATTTGTCCATGTCACCAGGTGTGCACAGTACCAGAAGAGGACAACCCCTAGAATGAGGGCAGTGATAACCTCATTGACTTTTCAAACTTCCAGTCCCATTATAGAATTGATGGAGCTTAGCTTCAGGAATAAATTTATTAGATTTTGTCAATTTCCTAGTGCTCATGGCCACCATCTGCAAACAATGCCAATCAGGTGGAAGTTTCTTTAGACTTGGAATATAACAACATTCCATCAGCTGCTGCATTCCGAGAAGATAAAAGAGATTACAGACCATTTATCAGAAAAGATCTAAGCTCCAAGTCTTTCTTCTCTGACAGCCAGCTACCAGCATCTTTTTGTTGTGCTGGTATCGGACACATCAACATTTTGCAGATTGATTTATCTCTGACAATATATTGCAGAAGTCCGCATGATGACCCCATTGTTTTACAAGGTGGATAGGATTGTTTTCCAGGTTACAAAGTTAGTGTGAAACTAGTTTTCAAATTCCTTGTTGTTATACTTGGCATCATTAGCAATTTCTCTTTTGACCCAAAAGTCAGGCAGTGACCGTACATGGGAATCCACATCGCAGATTGCCAAGATTATTAACAGGCAGTGCTCCCTAATATAGCTAATGCCTGATGGCTTCAGTAATTATCACATAGTGCAATGAGATGCCTGTCTCCATTCATCAGCATAAAAGTCATATCTTGCCTTGACTCAGTGGCTCTACACTTTTCAGTATGACAACACCATTCAGTGATAAAATAGAGGTGTTGAAGATGATAGCACAAGAACTGCCTCCAGCTTGCCTTGCCATTGGTACCAGTGTTCATGCCAATTGGTTCCAACTGAGGCAAAAGAAAGGTAAGAGGTTGAACACTGCATGAACAACAGCAGCAGTTATGGCCTCAGCTCAGTTTCAAGTGACCTCAGTTCAGGAGAAAATTTAATACAGGATAGAAGCAAGGTTTCTGTTTCTGCAAGCCTCCCTACAAACATCTTTGCTAGCCACTATTCCTGTATGCTAACATATCTACACATTGACAGATTAGACAAATATTTCAATACTTCGAGACTCTGAATTTCATTGGATGCACTGGCAAGCTAAATCATTCAAGTTGTTCAGATTTGAACACTGTTCCAACATGATTGAAACAAGGGGAGCACAAAACTGGAATGGATTCATAAATAAGCAATTTTCTGCTGCCATTCCAATCAGTAATCAAACCAAACAAGAAATGGTATTGGTGTATGAACTCAAGCTTGCCATTTATTCTTAAAGGGACAGTGTGAAATTTCTGAAAATCTTTTTTTATTGCAACTCCTGAGTGGATGGTCGTACAAACATGGGTGATTCACAAGAGATGTCTTGTGATGCCTAGTTGCTCCCAAATAAAATAGTGTCAATCGAATGTCCAATATGGCCACCATGGCAGTCAACTTGAAAATCTTGTTATTGATGTTTCTCCTGAATAGAAAACCATATCAGCATGGAGTTTTCACTGGAAAACGTTTTATGATGTAGTGGGTCCTTAAAGAAAATGGTGATCTCTGGGTATCCACCACAGTAGCCATTTTGAAAATCTAGTTATTGCTATTCCATTTGAATGGATAATGACATCAGCATGAGCTTTTCACTAAAATACTTCTTATTATGTCTAGTTGGTGATGCAGTCTGATATCCACTATAACCACCATGGCATCCATTTTGAAAATCTTGTTATTGCTATTCCTTATGGTCATGTTAACATAAGAATTTTACTAAAAGACTTCATGTGATATATAGTTGCTCCTAAATGAAAATGGAGCTGATCTGATCATGATTATTAGGTGTCACACTAAACAGGTCACATTAGTATATATTCTGATCCAGATTCCCTCTATGCAATGGTGTCTCCATGTCTGGTGATATCCTATTTTTTCCCCATATACTGTCTTAAAATCCACTTTGCATCCAAAGTAGGGATTTTCAATCATTTCTGCTCTGAATTAAACTAATTACCAAGCATTGTTGAGCTTGTAAAATTCATTGCTTCATGCGTTTTTTTTTTGTACATTTCATCTTTCTGACATGAATCGACCAAAGGAAAATAAATATTCCTTTTGAAACATTTTGAAAAACATGATAATAATAAAACACAACAAAAAATCCACATGTTTAAACAAATGTTTGTGCCATAATAATTAATTTGGTCAGTATCTCCTTTCTATCTTACTTCTGCCAGGGTCAGTCTATTTTTAATCACAGTTAGTGCTACAAGCCATGGTGGACTTCCTTTGATCTCTTTATTACTTATAGCAAATCTGTAAATATTTTGCCTTTGACTATAAACTCATCAAATTGCAACTTGTTTGCAGCTTGTTGTCTATGTTAGTCATTGAGTAACAATACCTAATGTAATCAGTAATCAGTCAGTATGCATCATAGTAAGGTAAAACAGACTGGCTATGACAGGTTTATATACTGTGTGGATAGAATGCATACAAATGCTGCTTTATTTTTATTATATTTTTTTAAGCAGTAGATTTGAACTATAAAATGGTACGTACAAGTAGATGGCCTCTATTACAGTATTTTTGTCCTGCTGCAGGTAGAGTCACATGTACTAGTCCAGTTTGTTCTAAATTAAAATTATGCAATCTTGTATCCAGTATGACTGCTACAGGAGCTAATTTTAAAATCTTATTTTGTGAAAAAAAAGAGACAAAACAATTATGGATTAAATCATATGAGGCAATTGCTTTCAGATATGTCAAAAGAATTACCCAGGATTTACTACTGGTTACTGGTTATTTTTAAAAGACATTGTATATCTTAGGTATAGTTAAAATAACTTTTAATTCTCTTTATTTTGGTAAATGATTGATGAGTATAATTTGGATTATAGAGTATACAGCTTGGCCTTACTTAAGATGTGCACTTGATAAATGACTGCTTGCTGTGCTTTGTCATTTTTGCCTCCTGGTCTTCAAGGTAAACTGAAAAAAAATTAGAAGAAAAATTTTTATTACTTTTTATATATTTTATAATTCAATTATTGCACTTTCAGTAGCTGATATTGTCTATCTGGTAAAATTCATTTCTCTTATTTTAATAATTGCTAAAGTTAGTGTACTTTGGACTAGTTCAAACAGGCTCATTTTCTTGACTAAACTGATCTGCATTGATAAGATGCTATTCTTAATCAGAGGAATAAACCATGAAAAATCCCCTGTTTGGGAAAATCCCAAAAATCCCCTGTTTGGGGAAATCCCAAAAATCCCCTGTTTGGGGCTGCTTTTGAAATCCTTGTATAGTCACTCTGCTGATCAGCCACTCTTGTGATAGCAGTTTTTAACATTATTTTCAGGGCAGCATGGGAGATGCAGAGTATATTGCTGCATTTCAACAGATCATCATGCCTGTTGCTTATGAGGTCAGTAACATTTTTTTTCTTATTCCACAAATAGCCCAATGTAGGTGTCACTTTTTGGATCATGAAAGGGATTGATCTAGTGAACAATTTATGTAAGTTTTATAAAAAGTTTCAGGATAAATTAACAAGTGCTATAGTTAGATTATTGTTTCAATTTATTTTTGCACTTTCTTTGTGCAGACAATTTTGCATGAAAACTAGTTTTATTGAGATGTGCCTTTGAATTAATTTATAAGGTTATTGTTTATGTGAGAATAACAATTACCAGAGTGTGTATAGTTTGAAAAGCTTCCAGACACGCTTACAAAGCTTGAACCTTCAGGTCTTTCTCTTTAGTTTACAAATCTTTTTTTATGATATGAAATGCATTGAAGTTTTGCTGACTTTTGCAAACTTTGTATGGTTCTATTTACAAGACGTGGAATGTATAACAAAATACAATTCCAATGAATGACAAATAGATAGAATAAGCATAGTGTTTCGCATTATTAATCTAATGGAGTGAAATTCCATGCAATAAAAATCACATTGAGAAAATCAACTTATAATTGGATTGATTCCAAGTTAAATTGTCTTTGTTTTTATTGTTTTCAGTTTGCTCCTGAGTTGGTGTTGGTGTCAGCAGGATTTGATGCAGCTTTTGGTGATCCACTGGTACTGCATTTTCCCAGATCATTGCATTTAAATATTAAAGAATCATACGGTTTTGTTTGTATCCATTATGAAATTCAGATTGTTGGCAGTTTTCGTACCATGTTTCATTAATCAAATTAGCATTAGGTCATATGAGTTTTAGGATCAACTTGCATGGCACACTATTTCATGATGCATTTTAATTGACTTGGGTATTTGGAAATATGGTTGGCGATTTATGACTTGCTAATTGCATAATACATTTTGATTTACTTGGGTATTTGGAAATTTTTTATGGTTGACACTTTATGACATTTGTTAATTGTGTTGTGTAACACATTTTGATTGGCTTGGAGATTTGGAGATATGATATGGTGTGCCATTTATTACATTTGTTAATTATATAATACATTTGGGGTTTTTTTGTTTTTTGGAGATGACATAATGAAGCAAATTAAATTTATTTTTTTAAAAAAAACAAAATCTGGTAAGGTGTTTGTAAGATATTTTTCAGGTTTTCATAAAGATGTGTAAATCTGGTTGCTCACATCTTTTTCTAAAAATAAAAATTTTGGTGTAAATATAGTTCATGATGTCATTAAACAGAATTTGTGTGTTAATATATAGTTGACAGTGTCTTTTTTAAAATCAGAATATAGGTGTAGATGTAGTTGTTATTTTCTTTTTTTAAACAGTTTTTGAGTGCAGATGTAGTTAACTAACTTTTTCAAACTAATTCTGGTGGTGTATATGTTGTTACTGGTGTCTTTTTTAAAAACAATTTAGATATAAATGTCATCACCTGTGTCTTTTTAATCAAAATTTCGGTGTAGATGTAGTCACTTGTGTCAAATTTTGATCAGAATTTGGGTGTAGATGTAGTTTCTTGTGTCTTATTTTAATCAGAATTTGGATGTAGATGTAATTACTTGTGTCTTTTTTTGATCAGAATTTGGGTGTAGATGTAGTCACTTGTCTCTTATTTTGAGCAGAATTTGTACATAGATGTAGTCACTTGTGTCTTATTTTTATCATAATTTGGGTGTAGATGTAGTTACCAGATGTCTTATTTTAATCAGAATTTGGGTATAAATGTAGTTACAAGTGTTTTACTTTAATCAGAAGTTTGGTGTAGTTGTAGGTACTGGTGTTTTAGTTTAATCAGAATTTTGATATAGATATAGTTACCATATGTCTTATTTTATTCAGAAATTGGTTGTTGATGTATCTAGCAGATGTCATTTTCTTTAATCAGAATTTTGTATGATGTTGGTTGATGCAATAGCATTTATAACTCCCAATTTGAGAAGTACAAAATTTCCATTACAGGGTCACTATGAAATTAGTCCAGTGGGCTATGCCCATATGACTCACATGTTGAGCAGTCTTGCAAATGGAAAGGTTGTCTTGGTTTTGGAGGTAAGGAAATAATATTTAACTATCCAAACTTTTTAAGAGCAACCCTGCAACACACCCCAAAAAGGTAAGCATACTAAACAGCTTTCTGTGTGTGTGTGTGTGTGTTATTTTCCAAAGCTTTAAAACAAATTTCGATCATATTGCTACAATGTCTGCAGTGGGGTAGTTGATAGTGATGTCTAGCATGGGGCATCATGCTACAGACAGGTAGCATCATGCTCCAACTAGTCGCATTATCCTGACACTAGGTCAACCAGTCCTAACTTCTTAATGCTGAGCAGCGAGGCAGTTGCTGGTACCATTTTTATAAGTCTTTGGTATGATTCAGTTGGGGTTTGAACCTATAACTTCCCACATCAAAGGCAAATGTTTTAACCACTTAGGCCACCGAATTGGTCTCCAATCTGACATTAAAATAGTAATTACTACTATTTCTGAATCAGTAATTTTATCAACATGGGGTTTTCACCAAAAGACTTTTTGTGATATTTGGTAGATACTAAATGAATATTCCTCCAATATTGCCTATGGCAGCCATAATGAAATCTTATTATTGCATCTTCTCAGTGGATTGTCATATCTGTATGGGATTTTTACCAAAAGTGGCCAAGTGGTCTAAAGAGCTGTCCGTTATGGATCACTGCCATCTCACCTCTGTCTGCGTGTGTTCGAGTCTAGGATTTGGCGAATGTGGTTATATGAGAAAGCTTGCCAGTAGCTTCTCGTGGGTCGGTGGTTCTTTCCGGTGATTTCCCGGTTTCTTCCTCCACCATTAATACTGGCCGCCATGAATAGCCTATCGTGTGCTGAAAAATGGTGTTAGGCCCAACAACAACAACAACAACCAAAAGATTTCTTATGAAGTCTTGTTTGTCCTCATTGAAATTGGTGCCAATATTACATTCAGTATGAACACCACCATGCCATTGTGAAATTCTTATCTCAAGAATATCAGAAATGATTTCAAGACTCAGCACTTAAAAAGAAATTTTCTCATCATGGATTCCTGGAAATTCTTTTGCTAGTAGAGCACTCGTCCCTTCACTAGACTTCTGTTCTTCATATATTTGGAAGAAAAGAAAAAAAAATTCTTAGCTTTTTCTATGCCTTTTATGTCATGTCATGAGTGTCAACATTTCGTAAGTTAAGATCACTTTGATCTGAAGTAGTTTATGCATAAAAATTAATGTTAAAATTGTTACAGTAAAAATGGTTACTGGAGATGAAGAAAAGCTTGGTTGAGACAAGATATATAATTGCTGATTATATTCTGACTGTATGGTCCCTTTTAATGACAGTGGTTGAAAGATAATTTATTAGCCATAAATAAATAAAGTTGGCACAGTTCTTGTTTGCATGCACTTTTCTAAATGCTGATAAAAGTTATTTTACAAGTCTAAGCAGAATATCTATTGACTTTACAGCATGTTTAAAGACAGTTGATCTTTCATTCTTCAAAACAGTATATTTGCAATAGGGATGGATAATAGAACATCTATAATAGGAATAGAAAATACATTGCCCATCTGTAATAGGAATAAACAATACATTGCCCATCTGTAATAGGAATGGACAAGAGACTGCTCATCTGTAATAGGAATAGACAATATATTGCCCATCTGTAATAGAAATGGACAAGAGACTGCTCATCTGTAATAGATATGGACAATATATTGCCCATCTGTAATAGGAATGGACAAGAGACTGTTCATCTGTAATAGATATGGGTAATAGATATGGATAATATATTGCCCATCTGTAATAGGAGTGGACAAGAGACTGTTCATCTGTAATAGGAATAGACAATATATTGCCCATCTGTAATAGAAATGGACAAGAGACTGCTCATCTGTAATAGATATGGACAATATATTGCCCATCTGTAATAGGAATGGACAAGAGACTGTTCATCTGTAATAGATATGGACAATATATTGCCCATCTGTAATAGGAATGGACAAGAGACTGCTCATCTGTAATAGATATGGACAATATATTGCCCATCTGTAATAGGAATGGACAAGAGACTGTTCATCAGTAATAGATATGGACAATATATTGCCCATCTGTAATAGAAATGGACAAGAGACTGCTCATCTGTAATAGATATGGACAATATATTGCCCATCTGTAATAGGAATGGACAAGAGACTGCTCATCTGTAATAGATATGGACAATATATTGCCCATCTGTAATAGGAATGGACAAGAGACTGTTCATCAGTAATAGATATGGACAATATATTGCCCATCTGTAATAGGAATGGACAAGAGACTGTTCATCTGTAATAGATATGGACAATATATTGCCCATCTGTAATAGGAGTGGACAAGAGACTGTTCATCTGTAATAGATATGGACAATATATTGCCCATCTGTAATAGGAGTGGACAAGAGACTGTTCATCTGTAATAGATATGGGTAATAGATATGGATAATATATTGCCCATCTGTAATAGGAGTGGACAAGAGACTGTTCATCTGTAATAGATATGGACAATATATTGCCCATCTGTAATAGGAATGGACAAGAGAATGTTCATCTGTAATAGATATGGACAATATATTGCCCAGCTGTAATAGGAATGGACAATAGACTGCTCATCTGTAATAGATATGGACAATATATTGCCCATCTGTAATAGGAATGGACAATAGATTGCTCATCTGTAATAGATATGGACAATGTATTGCCCATCTGTAATAGGAATGGACAATACATTGCCCATCTATAATAGGAATAGATAATACATTGCCCTTCTGTAATAGGAATAGAAAATAGACTGCCCATCTGTAATAGGAATGGACAAAAGAGACTGCTCATCTGTAATAGATATGGACAATATATTGCCCATCTGTAATAGAAGTGGACAAGAGACTGTTCATCTGTAATAGATATTGACAATATATTGCCCATCTGTAATAGGAATGGCCAATACACTGCTCACCTGTAATAGATATGGACAATATATTGCCCATCTGTAATAGGAATAGACAATATATTGCCCATCTGTAATAGAAATGGACAAGAGACTGCTCATCTGTAATAGATATGGATAATATATTGCCCATCTGTAATAGGAATGGACAAGAGACTGTTCATCTGTAATAGATATGGACAATATATTGCCCATCTGTAATAGGAATGGACAAGAGACTGTTCATCTGTAATAGATATGGACAATATATTGCCCATCTGTAATAGGAGTGGACAAGAGACTGTTCATCTGTAATAGATATGGACAATATATTGCCCATCTGTAATAGGAATGGACAAGAGACTGTTCATCTGTAATAGATATGGACAATATATTGCCCATCTGTAATAGGAGTGGACAAGAGACTGTTCATCTGTAATAGATATGGACAATATATTGCCCATCTGTAATAGGAGTGGACAAGAGACTGTTCATCTGTAATAGATATTGACAATATATTGCCCATCTGTAATAGGAGTGGACAAGAGACTGTTCATCTGTAATAGATATGGACAATATATTGCCCATCTGTAATAGGAGTGGACAAGAGACTGTTCATCTGTAATAGATATGGACAATATATTGCCCATCTGTAATAGGAGTGGACAAGAGACTGTTCATCTGTAATAGATATGGACAATATATTGCCCATCTGTAATAGGAGTGGACAAGAGACTGTTCATCTGTAATAGATATGGACAATATATTGCCCATCTGTAATAGGAGTGGACAAGAGACTGTTCATCTGTAATAGATATGGACAATATATTGCCCATCTGTAATAGGAGTGGACAAGAGACTGTTCATCTGTAATAGATATTGACAATATATTGCCCATCTGTAATAGGAGTGGACAAGAGACTGTTCATCTGTAATAGATATGGACAATATATTGCCCATCTGTAATAGGAATGGACAAGAGACTGTTCATCTGTAATAGATATGGACAATGTATTGCCCATCTGTAATAGGAATGGACAAGAGACTGTTCATCTGTAATAGATATGGACAATATATTGCCCATCTGTAATAGGAGTGGACAAGAGACTGTTCATCTGTAATAGATATGGACAATATATTGCCCATCTGTAATAGGAGTGGACAAGAGACTGTTCATCTGTAATAGATATTGACAATATATTGCCCATCTGTAATAGGAGTGGACAAGAGACTGTTCATCTGTAATAGATATGGACAATATATTGCCCATCTGTAATAGGAATGGACAAGAGACTGTTCATCTGTAATAGATATGGACAATGTATTGCCCATCTGTAATAGGAATGGACAAGAGACTGTTCATCTGTAATAGATATGGACAATATATTGCCCATCTGTAATAGGAGTGGACAAGAGACTGTTCATCTGTAATAGATATTGACAATATATTGCCCATCTGTAATAGGAGTGGACAAGAGACTGTTCATCTGTAATAGATATGGACAATATATTGCCCATCTGTAATAGGAATGGACAAGAGACTGTTCATCTGTAATAGATATGGACAATATATTGCCCATCTGTAATAGGAATGGACAAGAGACTGTTCATCTGTAATAGATATGGACAATATATTGCCCATCTGTAATAGGAGTGGACAAGAGACTGTTCATCTGTAATAGATATTGACAATATATTGCCCATCTGTAATAGGAGTGGACAAGAGACTGTTCATCTGTAATAGATATGGACAATATATTGCCCATCTGTAATAGGAGTGGACAAGAGACTGTTCATCTGTAATAGATATGGACAATATATTGCCCATCTGTAATAGGAATGGACAAGAGAATGTTCATCTGTAATAGATATGGACAATATATTGCCCATCTGTAATAGGAATGGACAATAGATTGCTCATCTGTAATAGATATGGACAATGTATTGCCCATCTGTAATAGGAATGGACAATACATTGCCCATCTGTAGTAGGAATAGACAATACATTGCCTATATGTAATATATATAGGAATAGACAATAGACTGCTCATCTGTAATAGATATGGACAATATATTGCTCATCTGTAATAGGAATGGACAATAGATTGCTCATCTGTAATAGATATGGATAATGTATTGCCCATCTGTAATAGGAATGGACAATAGATTGCTCATCTGTAATAGATATGGACAATATATTGCTCATCTGTAATAGGAATGGACAATAGATTGCTCATCTGTAATAGGAATCGACAATAGACTGCTAATTGGTGATAGGTATGGACAATAGACTGCCTATCAGTAACATATATGAGGACAATAGACTGCCCATCTGTAATAGGTATGGGCAATAGACTGTCCATCTGTAATAGGTATGGACAATAGACTACCCATTGGTGATAGGTATGGACAATAGACTGCCTATATGTACTATATATGGACAATATACTGACCTGCCTATATGTAATATATATGGACAATAGACTGCCCATCTGTAATAGGTATGGGCAATAGACTGCCCATCTGTAATAGGTATGGGCAATAGACTGCCCATCTGTATTAGGTATGGACAATAGACTACCTGTCTGTAATAAATATGGACAATAAATTGCCCATCTGTGATAGGTATGGACAATAAACTGATCACCTGTGATATGAATGGAAAACAGACTTCCCATCTGTAATAGGAATTGTTAATAAGGTGCTACAAATACTGAATTATTTAGCACCAATTTTTGCTTTCCACTTTAGGGTGGTTACAACTTGGTGTCAATTTCCAACTGTATGGCAGCCTGTACTTCTGTTTTGCTGGGTGATCCCTGTCCACACTGGGCATACAAACCACCAAAAGACAGGTAAATTTGACCATGAATAGTTTAGACATATTTTATTTTCTCAAGTGTGTATTGCTTGATGTATAATTACTTGTTTTTACTTTTTAAAATTGTTCATAATGATAGCAATTTTGTATGTTCATTGTCTGAATAGCATGAATGTTAAGTGACATAACACAGATTTTAACATTCTGAGTAAACAAATTAGACCTTGCATTTTGTGACTACCTCCTCTGATATTTTCACAGGTGTTGGTAATAGGACAATATCTCAGTAGTTAATTCCAAACTGTTCTATCTTTTTGAAGAAAATGGAAGATGTCTCATGCATTTATAAATCAGATTATTCAGATCAGTATTAGTTACCTTTTAAAATAGTTATAGAAAGGGAACAGGAATAGTGTTGTTACTTGAGTTACATGCATCCATCTGACCCTGCTTAATATATTTTTACATCAACCTTGCAATCTGTCAGTATTCTGAATACTTTGATTGATATTTCACCAAGTGTTTTGTATCCATTACTTATAATAGACCCTGGCATCAAATGATATGTAAAGCTTGCTGTTAAAATAACAAATTAGCCAGAAAACTGGGCCCTAAAAAAGATTTGTTGCTTATTCAGGAAATTCTGTTGAATATGATTCTTTGTTTTGTATTTTTGACAGTACTAACCAAAATATATGGTCCAAATATTTTTACATTTTCTTAAGTTTCATTATAACTAATTATTTCACATTTTATACACATTTGTCTTTCTGGAGACATAATGAGTATAGACTTTTCATATTCTTTGTTTTAATAGTATCTTTTAGCAATTAATTTAGAAAATATCTTTCACACTCATCCAGGACATTCAAATAGAAGGTGATTATATAATATATTATCTCTATGATTTTATAATTTTTTCACCTAATTTTGTTATATAATTTTTATAGAATTTTAGAAACTTTTACTTTGTAGAAATGAATATTTATCATTTTTAAGAAGGGGTTTCTCACCACAAGAATTTAAAAATTTCTTAGTATGATTATATTTTGGCATTTAACTTTTAATCAACAGCATATAGCCAGTATTGTGCCGATGTGTTATAAATGTCAAAGATCAAGGTCATAATTACTGAAATTAAGAAAATTGTTTCCACACAATAACTTAACTTGTATACCAGATATCTTGTTTAGTTTAGAAAAAAAATACAAGGTTGATTTAAGCATCAGAAGGTAACAAGATCAAGGTCACTGTGACTTTAAGAAGAAAAATGGATTTTGCACAATAGCATGAGTTTATTGTATGGTCAGACTTTATATATGCCTTGCATTTGAGACAAGGATAACAGCTCTTCATTTTGAGATCAAAGGTTGAGATCAAGGTGACTGAAAAAGGAAAAAGTTTTCTAAAAAATACTTCAATTCTTTGCATATTACTCGATTAAACTTTACAGATGGCAATAATCAAAGTTATGGAGATATTTAGAGTATAAAGGTCAAAGGGTAGTGTTAGAGGGCAAATGATCCCCACACACTGACTCCTGTGCCTTAAACCATGATGACACTTTTGGATGGCCTGATTTTGAGACAAGAAAGATGCCTATCACTTTTGAAGTTAATGGGTCAAGGTCATTTAGACTATAGTTGTGAAGAAAAATGTCATTTTTACCAGATTTTGCAGATAGCTTATTTTTGAGACCTCTAAGGTACTTTTATTTAAGGTGTGATTTAGTGTTGTTAGGCATAACCACTTTGCAGTAGTGACAGTGTAAAAAAAGTTGAATGGTTGTATGTCTTTTATTACCTGAGTATCTGACCAATAAAAGAATGTTTTACATAAAGTAGTATAATAGTCTGTTTTGTACAAGCTTGGCAAATAATGAAAATTAAAATTTTGTGGGTTTGTTTTAATCACTACCACTGACTTGTATATTGCTTCTTTACTATCTTATACAGGTTGTATTTACTGCTATGTTTTTTTAGAGAGAGTATTTCTTTTGTTTATCTTCATATCAGCAGACCTGCAAAACTTAGGAAAATGCAGTAGTCATTGTCAGATCCTGGTGCTGGGTTGTCTGTGTTACGGGAATAAATCATATTTATAGGATCACCTCAGATGCTTTAAACTGCACATATTTGTCATGCAAAAACACCTGCATGATCAAGCTATTGCTGATAGCATGTTCTAGAAATGGTATCCAGTAAACAAAATCAGTTAGAATACAAAAAAGAGACAATAAACTTCATAAAAGTCTAAATAATCAGCATTGAAGTGTAAAAAGGAAAATTCAGATTCTTGGAAAAAAAGCATGAAAGCAACAATTTTGTTAATGGAGATCATGTTTTTTTTAGTATGTCTTATGGTGGGATAGATGATTTGCTACTTACAATTGAAGAAATCCCTTCACCCTAAAGATTACATCAGGTTTAGAGAGACTTTGACTTTATTCATATTTAGAATTGTTTGTTTCTGAAAATTTATTGGAGGTAATAAAAGACTAAATACACTTTACAAACATTTCAGTTAAATATAATCTTTGTTTTTAATGCATGGGTGTCAGATCACATTTCTCAGTTTTTTAAATTCATGTTTCCAAGACAGCATTAGCAGTATATGATATTTTGTTACACATACAGAAAATTGGTCAACCTTGAAATGGGGGAAAAAATTGACTATCCTACTGAGATGGCCTTGTCAAGGTTGGCAGGTGTGTCTCAGTTGTGCATTTATATACTTGTTTTCTTCTTTGTAATTGCAGTGCAGTAAATTCAATACAAAATGTTATTGGGACTCAAAAGAAGTACTGGAAGTCACTCAAATTTGCAGGTCAGTTCCAATAAACTAATAAATTTTAAACAATATTTTTTTTCATTGGGTTGATGCATAATTTTGCAATCCTTTTTTTTGGCGTGGGTGGCGTGAGAAACTTAGAAACAAAGGATCTGCAAAGAGAATGTTGTATAATGCAGCATTGGAGATGGTTTATTTTCCATTGTTGTCAGTTATAGATAGAGTTGTCCTATATTGTATTGTTTGTATGGGACCCATAGTCTATCAAAGTACAAAGGAGGAATTTCATCGAAGGTTGAGACTCATTCCTGATTTGGCAAATGTTTCCATACAGTAAAGCCATGTATAATCATTATTCTTACATTATTCTGTTGCTAGGTACATTAATGAGAATGGTAAATACAGATGAGTTTCTGGAATGCAGAAAACATGTCATCACGAAGCACTCACATAAGTGTGGCTGACCTTACAGTCTCATGCATTAAACCAGCAGTTATATGCCTGATAATGCAAAAATGCTGTATCAGAGAAAGTTTCATTGAAACATTAACTCCACATTCTGTTTATGAATTAAATATGTTGACACTGTATCATAGAATACTTTTTGATCAGGTTGTGCATTGAAATGTTTTTCTCAAGTAAAGTTGATGTAGTGCTGATGTTGTCATAAATGAAGGAATATAATTATTTTTAAAAGTCAGAGGTCATGAGTACAAGGATGCTGTTGTATATGTGAGATTGAAATCTCTACTGTTGCATTTTTGCATGTCATTATTTAGTAAACATTATGCATTACTTAAGGCTATCAACTCCCATTCTTCCTTCCAACTTACTTAACCAAAACATAATTGCAAGTAAGGGTGGCCTCATGAATAGAAGAAAAAGAATGTACTGCTTTCATTTCATATTTTGATATTACAGTTGGACTGCCAGATATAGGAGGTATGGGGGCCAAGGTAAAGGTCATTTCTGATGAGACTGATGCTATATCTGTACAAATAGGAACCGTTTTGAAAGAGGGGTATGTATAAAGGCATACATGTTCTTAACATACGAATCATATATTTGGTCAGTTGATTATAAACCTGAGATATGTTCCTGCATCAGCCATATATCTTTTGTTTTGTCCATTGTCTTTCGATAGTGACTTCTTACCACCTTGATATTTATGTTACTTTTAATTTGTGTGTTGTACGAGTTTAGCCTCATTTGTTTTCTCCAGTGCCATGACTGGTTGGACTAATGCAGTTGTCTTAAAAAATCACTGAAATCTGTTTTTAGATGTTTGCTTATTATTCAGAGCAGAATTAGAATAATATTTAAAAAAAAAATTTGGAGATTCAGTCAGTTTTTGTTCATATCAGTTTGTTGTTGTTCATAAAGTACTCCCTCCTTGTAATGTGGTACTTGGAGTCCATAACAGCCATCATGCACTGACCACATTATGAGCAGAACCATAGTATAGTGAGAATTGCATATCTGCAGAACCATGCTGTAGTGGTTATGATTTCATTTTATCAATAAGAAATAAAGATATAATACTAAGCTTTGTGTTTTTTTCCATGGTGCCATGCCATTAAAAAGCTGAATGATATACAGAGGTTTAATGTTGGTCATCAGGTCCATAGCTATACCATATTATATCCAGAATTGTGTTATAATGAAGTACATTACAATGAGTGTGTGCTGTACAGCCAGATTTTACATCAGAAAATCCACCCCCACACACAATGTTTGGCCAACCTGTTTTGAAAGAGATAATGCATTGATTTACTTAAAAATTATGTTACAGTAAAAGCTGTCAGACAAATTATCTTGCTAATGATATTCACTGTTATAATTATACAAGTAGTGTGCCATAGATAGATAACTCCTTTTCTTATACTTCAGCTTTGTTATCCATTTTTTTGTGAGTTTTAGTGTTAGATATTATTGCATTAGGTGGATAATATTTTTACCATCAATATTGTTGTTGCCAACTGACAAATCCCCAGGCTGAACCTAATTACCACTGGACATCAATAAAGTATTCTCTGTCCATTATTCCAAATGACCACTATGCACTCTTATCATGGTATTCATTTCATGTATTATCTAATTTGTCAAATGTGCCAAGCTTGTCTGTGAAGTTGTCTGGTTAACAGCCTATTTGTCACATTGCTTAATATTCCAATAATGTTAAATGTGCTAAGCTTGTCTATGAAGTTGTCTGGTTAACAGTCTGATTGTCACATTGCTTAATATTCTATATAACATTTACAAATTCAAATTGTTATAACTTCCAATTTTCAAAAAATATTTCTGTGAGTAAAAATTTCCTCTAGAAAGATGTTACATACAAAATAAAATGCTTTGCTAATTTGTATTTGGTGTTTTCTCTGATTTGTTGATTTGTAAATTATTTGTCATTATCTGAAATTTTATGGCAGACCTAAATGAGGAAGAAGGAGAACTGTATTGATCCACTGTTAGACTGTCTTGTTTATACTCATTGCAGTGGCTTGAATTAATTGACCTTTCAGGTGTGGATTGATAAAAGTATCAAACTAATCAAATTACAACAAAACTGTGAACAATAGTCATACAAAAACTTTAAACCTTTCCTGTTTTCCATCACTGAAATGTTCTTGAAAGTCACATCTACAAAAACTGTCTCAAGCAGTTTTACACAAGGACATGGTTAATATTGACAAGATGTTGTTTATTGTAATAAACAATTTAGTGGATGGAAATAGCTATTGGCTTATGTAGAATTACCATCTTAATGGTTGTCATCTTTTGCAGTATCACCATCATTATATTTATTGTCATCAATGGTGCTTATTCAGTATCACCATCAATTTATCTGTCGATAAACAATTAATTTAAGGCTTAAATTATATAAACAAAAATACACTACAAGAAACAAAGTAACTGAATGTATGCCATATTCCAAACTAAATACACAAGAGCAGATTCATTATTAAACAACAACAACATTATTAATGCACACATAACTCCGCCCAGACAAATTTGAACTTAGTCAAGCACTAGACATAACTTTTGAAGAAAAATGGCATTTTGGTCTACCTAAGATTGAAATTTGTAGTCATGTTGTGAATGATTGTGCACTGCAACAGCTTTTCTATTTGATCTGGAATGAATAGATTTTGGTATTTTTGTCGATTCAACGAAATTTCATGATTATGGACTCAGCAATGGAGCAAGGGAGAAGCATGTTGATTTCTGCAAGTGTGTTTCTGTTCTGTCATTGAATTTTTTAAATCATAATGTGGGAAAAATATGAAGTCTTTCAATTGCAATTATCAAAAAGACACTATGGAATATAATGTTTATTTCATTTTGAGTGCAGTAAGGAAAATGTAATTGCACTTGGAATATAGTTAAAATTATAGTAAAATTTCAAACTTTGTAATTAGGGGCCCTGAGTGGCCGAGTGGTCTAAAGCGCTGTCCGTTACGGATCACTGCCATCTCACCTCTGTCTGCGTGGGTTCGAGTCTAGGATTCGGCGAATGTGGATATGTGAGAAAGCTTGCCAGTAGCTTCTCGTGGGTCGGTGGTTCTTTCCGGTGATTTCCTGGTTTCTTCCTCCACTATTAATACTGGCTGCCATGAATAGCCTATCGTGTGCTGAAAAATGGCGTTAAGCTCAACAACAACAACAACAATCAAACTTTGTAATCAAGCTTGGGAACCCATGACATGACTCATGTAATTCAGATTTTCAGAACTAAGAAAGAACATTTTGAGGAAATTCAGGATGTAAAACTGTGATTATATTTGTTGCCATTCATATTACCAGCTAAAGAAGACAGTTTATGCCTTGTTACATGCATGTTATTTATAAGGACCCTGTCTGGTATCTATAGATAGCCTAAATCCAAAACATTGTATCAAAAACGTTAACGCGGAATGTGCGAAAGCAGCTGGTATGTGACAGTCCATGAAACATCTGCTTTAGTCCATTCAGAGACCGCTCCCTAGTGGTTAGAGTGTCCGCCTCGGATACAGGAGGTCGTGGGATCGAAATCTGGCCAAGTCATTCCAAAGACTTTAAAAATTGGTACTAACAACTGCCTCGCTTGGCACTCAGCATTAAGAGGTTAATGTTAGGACTGCTGATTGGCCTGGTGTCAGGATAATGTGACTGGGTGGGACATCATGCCATGTGTGTGGCATGATGCCCCATTGTTAGATATCATTGTAAACTGTTACACTGCAGACATCATAGCGATATGACTGAAAAATTGTTAAACCTTCATTAAAAATCTAAATCATATATACACTTAGTCCATTCAGAAACCAATTTAATCAACCAAAACATAATTCAAGAGTGTACATGATTTGTTTACAAAGTAATTCCTTAAACGCTATTTGGCACTCGTGAATAGAATATGAAGAATGCAAGTTCGATATCGTAAAATATTGCATGATTCTGACAATGTAAAGTTAACAGAAAAAAAAATGAGTGTATTATAAGATCGGGTTTTCAGTAAGAATTTTCCTCTGACATTTACATGATATACAATTCTGGTAATCCTACATTTAATTTGGCATCCAGCTTGAAAATCTTTGTATTGTTAGTCCACCTTAACAGACGGTCATATTGACAAGGGGTTTTCACAGAAAGACTTCCTATCTCATGTAAATCATTCTAAATATAATTCCAAATAAAAATGGTACAGATTTTATATCCCTAAATTCTGGTTATCACTAGTCCACTTGCATGATTGGTTAGATAAGCATGTTGTTTTCACTTAAAGGCTTCTTATGATATATATATGGTCTGAAATGAAAATTGTGTCTATTTAACATCAGACATAGCCTCAATGGCAGCTATCTGAAAATAATTTTGTTGCCTCTTTTCTGAGTGAATGGTCATGTTGCCATGAGGTTTTCTTATGTAGTTTGTGCCTGAATGAAAATGGTGTAGTTATGACCTACATTCATTAACCAAGCCACCATTAATTAACCATGGTTTTGATAATGATAACCCTATCTACAGGTTGGCATATCAAGATAATATTTCTGTGCTTCAGGTCTGTCAATTTCATTGGATGCAGTGTCAAGCCACCACATACAATCAAAATTAAGTTGCTCAGATGTGAACACTGTTCCTAGATGATCAAGGCTAGGGAAGAGCACACAGCTTGAATGGACCGATAAATAAGCAATTTTCCACTGCCGGTCCGCATTTGTACAAACACCTTTCACTCAAATACACCTATAATGGCTTTCCTTTAGTACATAGTCATACTTTCAATGTTTACTTACAAAGTTTCTTTTTTAGTTCAATTCCTCCATTTCTGGCCAGTGTACAATGCACCACTGTTACATGCTATTGGTAAGTTGGCGTTACATACTAAGGGACCATACTCATGAAATCCAATAGATGTCACTAGGACAAAGCAATAAAATATCTGTTAGATCTGCCAAGGTGTAGATAGGGTTATCATATCAGAACCTTGGCTAATGATGATGCCATTGTGGTATCATGAGAATATGTTGTTATTGATTGCATTCTTGTTTAGTATGCATGTAAACACCATTTGCTTCATAGACCAAAATATTTCTGGTCTCCAGTACATTGGGTCCCCCTCTCCATTCTAAAAGTGTTTTTGCAGCCAACAAAATACATCATTAGAGATTTACTTTCTCAAATCTTAATACAATCAGTTTTGCAGGTATTTCTATTTTCCAGTAAACATGCTTACTATCATGGGCCCATCCCAGTTTTGCTATAATTTACCTTATACTTGCTTACAAGTCAAGGTAAACTGTAGACAGAATAGACCCTAATTTGCTGTTGGATAATGTGACAGCAAGTCATAGTTTATATTGTTTGTTCTACTGATTACTCAAAACAAACTGCACAGACTCTAATATGCTGGTGCATTATGTCATCAGATCTGTGTCTGAACAAGTGAGTATAGTTGATATAATTTCTACAAATATAGTATTACTAATGATGTGTCTGTGGAATTAATCAAATGGAAAAGTTTGAAAGAAATTTATGTCTTCAAATCTTGTAATATGAAACTATTAATCTCCTTCTTAGACTAGTGGATTTGTTATGAATTCATTAAGAATAACAATTCTGAGCCACATCATATGTCAGCATCATGATTATACAGTTTCACTAAAATTGTCTAAAGTATATTGTGATTTTACTGTTACAAAGTTTGATGCTGTGCATAAAAAAGCATGTTACCTGTTAGAATTGCCATCATAACTCATTTATAAGCCAGGTCCAATTGCAAAGGAAGCAGACTAATAGGCCAGTGCATAATTTGCCAGCAGATTAGGGTTTATGTTGTTTGTTTTATTGATTATGTTGTTTGTATTACCAATTGCTATTGACAAACTACAGATTATAAGATCTGCCATTGCATTATATAGCATAGATTTGGGTTGATGCAATATGCAGATGGACCTAACTTACAGGTGAGTATATACTGTCTTCCCCAATTCATGAAATATATGAATATTATATAAACAACAAAAAAGATTTATTGTTGTACCAGTAGTATCTCTTTTGAAAGACAGTTTAATTCCCCAGGCGAGTTTCTGTACTGACCTATATTTCCTACTAGATATGGGACCACTCATTGTTCTGTAACTAGTAACTAGAGAACAAGTTTACTACTGGGGGAATACAAAACGGAGTACTCAGTAGTTTGAGATGCACCCATTGGCTTGTAAATGGATTTTTTTTCCATACATATTTATAAACTTTATTTTTTGTACTTTGGCAACAACATATATACTTTTATTTTGATATGATGTATTTAATTTCCCACTGACAAAATAGCATATGGACTTTTGGTGTGATGCTATGTAATTAGGTGTAAAGCAGGGAGTCCCCTGTTTAGCATTATGTGGCACTAGAAAATGTTGCAAAACACTTGTTTTTCAAGACTGAAAATAACGTCTCTTAACTCTGATGAATAGAAGTACACCACTCCCTCGATAACTCACACCCGGATAACTCATCAACCCGGATAACTCATAACCACGTTTAAAATGTGGTGTCCAGCATGGCTCCCGATTTTTTTCCCAAAAAAATATATCTTAAAATGTGTTAAATGTGAAACAAGTCATGATAAGAAATGGTAAATTGGTAAATTGAACCTTGATACATATCTGGTTTTTATCATCGAAAATAGTGATTATTGCCTGTAAAGATAGAATCCATATTATGAAACTTGCAATTTCTAATAAGATATCACATATTATGTTAGGTTTTTTAAAATAGAGAAATAGTTGTCAATACACTGTAAATAAACATGGATCAAGGAAACATTCCGGTAAATTCTAACATGTGGTAACAGAGAATGAAATAAACACCAATTAAATGTCTTGTTAGGTGAAATTCACATTATAAGCCTTTAATTTGGCCTCAACACTATAATTGCAACATACATATTCTCTTATATGAAAACTGTCAGTTGACTGTCACATCAAAACCCATGAGTACTTCTGTGAGAACCTAATTACATGCCAGCTTTGTTTTGATCAACAGCTTGGGGAAGTGATTGTTGCAATAAAAGAATCAATTAGACCAGACCTGTGTTGTTTTATCACATTGAAAATGTCTTTTGTATCAAATCAAACAAGGTAAGTACAATTAAATAAAGTTTTAAGGTATGCCAATAGGAGCATAAGTTCTTGTATTCATTACCATTCTCAAATTTCATTTTATTTGACTAATTGAAAATGTTTTCACATTTTTATGTATTAACATCATTAAAGTATATAATATCAGTAATGTATCCTAATCATTTGTAAATGTGACCATGGAGAGCAATAATATGCCATGCCACCCCCATCTTCCTTTTGCCTCTACGTCGAACCCTTTGTTTTGTTGTTTGTTATAGGTCCATCACGGTCGATGTTTTTGTACCCTGATATCCATGAGTTATCAAGGGAGTGGTGTATGTGTGGTTTGTGTGCCAATCAAAAGAGAAATTAATTTTATTTTTGATATATTAACATTAAGTTCTTTGGGAAATGAATCATTGGTCTGAACCCATTACCATTCATACAGTTTATTAACATAAAATTTGTGTACATGTAGATAGCAAAACTTGAATTTAATCTTGAGTTAGGCTCTTGCATTAGAAATTACTTCTTTTTAATCAATTCCAGTGAGAAACAACTGTCCCATTCAAGGACAATCATTAATGCAACTACAATATTTGGAGGGGCCCCGAGTGGCCGAATGGTCTAAAGCGATGTCCGTTACGGATCACTGCCATCTCACCTCTGTCTGCGTGTGTTCGAGTCTAGGATTCGGTGAATGTGGATATGTGAGAAAGCTTGCCAGTAGCTTCTCGTGGGTCGGTGGTTCTTTCCGGTGATTTCCCGGTTTCTTCCTCCACCATTAATACTGGCCGCCATGAATAGCCTATCATGTGCTGAAAAATGGCGTTAAGCCCAACAACAACAAACAACAAACAATATTTGGTTTTGAGTTGGATTTTTTTTGTGTTTTTTTTTCAAATGATGGAAAGGATTGGTATGTTTATCTTATTAACATATCAAAAACTTTTGCTTCAGAGTATGCATATCCTGGGAAGCCTTTTTTATGTGTTATTGGTATGCTCACAATCAGGATTTAAGGCTTACACACTGTTACGGTCAATGAAGAGAACTGAAAATACACATTGCAACTCATTTTATGACATCTCAAACTATGTTATGCTGCATGCCATCTTCTAAATGCTGGACACCTTGATGTGTTTTTTAGAAGGCATTCTTTTAATAAGATCTTTATCCTTCCACTATTCTTTCATTAAAATTTGTCATATATATTTTCTGACAAAACAATAACATGGCAAACCAAGAATTATTTATTATCAATTAACAGTAACTCTTGCATATAAAAAACTAACAACACAAATGTTTATAATTTTCATCATCACAGGTATCATCAATTCTTTTATAACTTTACTTTTTTGTGTTGAATATTTGCATGCATGAGAAATCAATAACAGAGAGAGAGAGAGAGAGAGAGAGAGAGAGAGAGAGAGAGAGAGAGAGAGAGAGAGAGAGAGAGAGAGAGAGAGAGAGAGAGAGAGCTGTAGGTATTCAGAACTTTTGAAGTCTTTACCTATATTCTCAGACTGGGTTCAGGTGGCAGACTGAATAAATTGTAAAGCAAAAATCAAAAGTTCATGTTTTAAATGTGAACCAGTTTGTTAGACTATGTTCGCTAATGCTTTGATCATGACTGCTTTTTAAAAATGGAGATTAGATTATTGTAGATGTATATTAATACAATATAGATATAATTATTGTTCCATGCTTTTATTTGAAAAGGTGGAACATTAAATTGTATCTGACTGTTGGTCTTTCTTTCCATCAGTTGATTCATCATACTTCATTTTCCACACAAAAACTACCTTCATTATTATCCTTCATTATTATTGAATTTCAACCAAATTTGATATACAGCTTGATATTGATGAGATTTTGACTGAATTTGATTGTCAGACAAATACACATTTGTTTCCAAACATTAACTACCTTAATTAATTATGGAATTTCACCCCAATGTATCTCATTGCTTCAGGTAGACAAAACCTGGGCTCACTTTGATTGACAGCCTTCTACATCATTGTTTATCAAAGTTGTAATTTCTGTCAGACCCAGTCATATTCTTTCCAGTACAGTAAACCTATTACTTGATTTTAACAAATTTGATTTGCTGCTTAACATCCGTTTACCTTGGCTGAGGTTGATTGTCAGGATTCTGTGTCACTATTAAGCAGTGTTCTTTTGGCCTTTGCTGAACTTGATTGTCCAGATTCTGTCACTGTTAAGCAGTGTTGTACCTTATAATGTCAAGTATAGCATAAATACTTGTTAAACTTGTGTTCCCTCTAATAGCATAAATACTTATTAAAATTGTGTTCCCACTCCTTATTGTTTTGTTTTATTTTTAGAAAGGCATAAAATTAAATTTCTTTAGCACTAAGCATAATTTTTGCCATGTATGCCAATTTTCTTTCCAGATCAAATGGATATGTGTTTATATCCATAGCAAACAATACTTGCATTTTTCCATGTCCTGAGTTACAGCTTGTATGGAAACTATTATTACTTTTCAAAGTCTTTACTGTCAATTAATCAAAAAAATATATTAGAAACTATTACTTTCCACCAGCAGTTAGAAGTGACTAAAAAATTCATTTATTTTGCACAAAATATAAAGCAATATTGGAAGCCATTGGCATTTTGTGATTTCAGTTTCTTCTTTAATACTTTGACCTAAGACTGTACAAACAAATCTCCTTTTTAGTACATAATGAAAATAATGCTGTGTGGGTCATGGACATTCTCAATGAAAATAATACAGTGTTTGTCATGGACATTCTCAATGAAAATAATACTGTGTGGGCCCTGGACATTCTCAATGAAAAAAATACAGTGTTTGTCATGGACATTCTCAATGAAAATAATACAGTGTGGGTCATGGACATTCTCAATGAAAAAACTAGTGTTTTTCATGGACATTCTCAATGAGAATAATACAGTGTGGGTCATGGACATTCTCAATGAAAAAATACAGTGTCATGGACATTCTCAATGAAAATATACATTGTGGGTCATGGATATTCTCATTGAAATTAATACAGTGTTTGTCATGGACATTCTCAATGAAAACAATACAGTGTGGGTCATGGACATTCTCATTGAAATTAATACAGTGTTTGCCATGGACATTCTCAATGAAAAACAATACAGTGTTTGTCATGGACATTCTCAATAAAAATAATACAGTGTTTGTCATGGACATTTTCAATGAAAATTATATAGTGTGGGTCATGGACATTTTCAATGAAAATAATACAATGTTTGTCATGGACATTTTCAATGAAAATAATACAGTTTGGGTCATGGACATTCTCAGAAAAATTAATACAGTGTTTGTCAAGGACATTCTCAATAAAAATAATACAGTGTTTGTCATGGACATTCTCAATGAAAAAAATACTGTGTGGGCCATGGACATTCTCAATGAAAAAAATACAGTGTTTGTCATGGACATTCTCAATGAAAATAATACAGTGTGGGTCATGGACATTCTCAATAAAAAAAAACTAGTGTTTGTCATGAACATTCTCAATGACAATAATAGTGTGTGGGCCATGTACATTCTCAATGAGAATAATACTGTGTGGGTCATGGACATTCTCAATGAAAAAATACAGTGTTTGTCATGGACATTCTCAATGAAAATATACAGTGTGGGTCATGGACATTCTCACTGAAATTAATACAGTGTTTGTCATGGACATTCTCAATGAAAACAATACAGTGTGGGTCATGGACATTCTCATTGAAATTAATACAGTGTTTGCCATGGACATTCTCAATGAAAAACAATACAGTGTTTGTCATGGACATTCTCAATAAAAATAATACAGTGTTTGTCATGGACATTTTCAATGAAAATAATATAGTGTGGGATCATGGACATTTTCAATGAAAATAATACAGTGTTTGTCATGGACATTTTCAATGAAAATAATACAGTGTGGGTCATGGACATTCTCAGAAAAATTAATACAGTGTTTGTCATGGACATTCTCAATGAAAATAATACAGTGTTTGTCATGGACACTCTCAATGAAAATAATACAGTGTGGGTTATGGACATGCGCAATGAAAATAATACTCTTTGGTTATGGATATGCTCAATGAAAATTAATGTCACGGAATTGTATAAATATTTTTTCTTAAGTAAACGTACTCTGGTTTCGCTTTTAGTGTACAATGATACCCGAGGGTGATCAATGTATATTCCACATTTCGAAAATAGTGAGTTCGGTTCTTCCTTGCTCGGCACGTGCAAAGTGCTTCAGGCTGGAAAAACCAAATACATGAATTACACAGATGATGTTGAGATACATTGTGTATATATGATTAAAACTGGAACGAAAATAACACATTATGAACCGTAACATTATGAACCGTTTTGTCGATCAGAGGTCTACTGTGAGACCTGCATATCTCCAGCTATAGAGAGCTGTGTTGGTGTTGTGGTGCTGTGTTAGTGCAGTGGTTTGCTATTCTGTCTGTGTTTGTGTAGAGCTGTGTTGGTGTTGCAGTGCCATGTTGGTGTTGATGTGCTGTGTTGTTGCCGTGCTGTGTTATGCTGTAGAGTTTAGTGCTGAGCTGTGCTGTGTAGAGCTGTGAAAAGCTGTGTGTGCTGTGTAGAGCTGCGTATGCTGCATGTGCAGTGCCGAGCTGGGCTGTGCGTATGTTTTTGAGTGCTTTGAATATTCCAACGTTGCTAGTTGGGTTGAGGGAAATCGAGCGTTGCAGACCAAAGTGTCGGGTGCTGATTGTCAAACCCAGGAATCAGTAGTGGTCAGGTGACTACAAATCTTTGTCTAGTGGAACTGGTAGCAAAGAGTTAAGGGAGTATATACATTGCTCCAAATATATAATATTTTGGCTGTTGGCTAATGTTGGCTAATGTAGGGTTTTTGTAATAGTGTTTGCTATTGTGTAGATATTGTGATTAAAATTATCAATCCGTTATTTTGAACGAACTATCATTTGTTTTGCTATCATGAGTAAAACTATCAATTCGTTATTTTGAACGGAAATATAATTTGTATTTTACTATTGTGAAGTCATATTTCTGTTCTTTATATACCGTGAATCGTTCTTTCTTTATTTGTCTTGGTACCGTATTTGTTGCATTAGTAAGATCATGCTGATTATGTTTATTAGTTCCATATTGGGACCCATTCTCGCACGTATCTATCATACCTCATTTGATATTTTCATATAATATTAAATACATTGTATTGTATTCCCATCAATGGTGTTTTGTTATCAATCCGAAAATCCCAAACTCGGTTATCTTGTTACAATTAATACAGTGTTTGTCATGGACATTCTCAGTGAAAAAAATACAGTGTGGATCATGGACATTCTCAAAGAAAATAATACTGTGTGGGTCATGGTGATTCTCACTGAAAATAATACAGTGTGGGTCATGGACATTCTCAGTGAAAAAAATACAGTGTGGATCATGGACATTCTCAGAGAAAATAATGTGTGGGCCATGGAAATTCTCAGTAAAAAAATAGTGTGGGTCATGGACATTCTCAATGAAAATAATACATACAGTGTGGGTCATGGACATTCTTAATGAAAATAATACAGTGTGGGTCTTGGACATTCTCAATGAAAATAATACTGTGTGCATCATGGACATTCTCAATAAAAAAAAGTGTGGGTCATGGACATTCTCTATGAAAATAGTATGTGTCATGGACATTCTCTATGAAAATAGTGTGGGTCATGGACATTCTCTATGAAAATAGTATGTGTCATGCACATTATCTATGAAAATAATACAGTGTGAGTCATGGACATTCTTAATGAAGATAATACAGTGTGGGTCATGGACATTCTCAATGAAAAAAATAGTGTTTGTCATGGACATTCTCAATGAAAAGAATATTGTGTGGTTCATGGACATTCTCAATGAAAATATTACAGTGTGGGTCATGGACATTCTCAATGACAATAATAGTGTGTGGGCCATCAACATTCTCAATGAAAATAATACAGTGTGGGTCATGGACTTTCTCTATGAAAAAATACAGTGTGGGTCATGGACATTCTCAATGAAATTAATACAGTGTGGGTCATGGACTTTCTCAATGAAATTAATACAGTGTGGGTCATAAACATTCTCTATGAAAATAATACTGTATAGGCCATGGACATTCTCAGTGAAAATAATATTTTGTGGGTTATGGACATTCTCAGTATTGTGAGCACCTACCATTTATCAGTCATGAAATACATGTACTCCATATCTGCCTTCAAACAAACAAGTTCTCATCATGCCTGTTGTAACAAATTTGCTGATCCATTAATGACACACAGAAGACAAGGTGTCATGTGAATTCAACACATGGTTACTTTTCCTTTTAATTTTTTTTGGCTGAAACAAAATTACAAAATGCCAGTAGCCTACTGTATTAATGACTTTAAGTCAGTCAGTTAAAAGCAAACATGAATGGCAACTTATTACACTTTTATTATTGACTGTATTTAGTTCATTGTACTTTAAAATCATCCATAAATAGATCTAGATCTTCTAATTGCTTCACTGAAAATAAAATGGCATGTTTGAAGCAGACTAAATATGGAATGGTGTATAGTCTAAGACTTAAGTGTAAGTTTGTCAAAGTCTGTATATGTAGTGCTGCTAAAATACCTCCTGAGTATAATGCTGCCTTTAAGAATCATAGTTTATATTACCATATATTGAGACCATCTTATAATGAAATGCATGATACAATGCTTCATTTATTATAATGCTGTCCCTGAGAGTCATAGAGTATACTGGATTATAGTGAGACTACCTTATAGTGAGAATGCCTTAAAATGAAGTACATGAAGCAATATTCACTATAAGTATATTTACAGGAACTATATATTATACCACCTTACAGTGAGACAGCCTTATGATAAAGTACAGAAGGCAGCACTCCCACCATTACAACACTATGTGAGTCATACATTATACTGTCTTATAGTGAGATTGCCTTATAACAAGGTACATGAGACATCACTCCCACCATTACAACACTATGTGAGCCATTCAGTATACTGCCTTATAAAGAGATTGCCTTATAATAAGTACATGAGGCATCACTCCCACCATTACAACACAGTGAGTCATACAGTATACTGTCTTATAGTGAGATTGCCTTATAATAAAGTACATGAGGCATCACTTCCACCATTACAGCACTATGTGAGCCTTATAGTGAGACTGCCTTATAATCAAATTTAAATAATTACACTACAACATAATGAAATGGCATCCAATACTACAAACACCTTAAAACAGGAATTGTGCAAAAATTAAGGGCCTTGTGAAGTATCATAAAAAATATATCAAATATAGCATGGACAATTTATAACACTAGGATACACCATAGAGTTGCCATGTGTGATTTATTCCCTTGTGATACACCAATGTAGTTCCCAGTGACAGGTTGGTTTAATTCAGTTCATTTATTGTCTTTTATATCATCCAGATATATGACAAAGCACATTGAAGATTATGCCAGGTTATTCAAAACAAATCACAGTGGAGAGTAGGTCAAGCAATAAAATCAAAGGCCTAGAACCTCAAGCTAGAAAAATCTAACTGTACTCATCTGGTGATTGATTGAAGTTAGTCCTAATAGTGGAAAGCAATTTATTTTTTTACTTTACCTATTTTAAATAAGGACTCTGTATTTATCTATTTATAACTACTTTTATCTAAGATAGAAAATCCTTTTAAAGAAACTCTCAGAAACTATTGAACAGAATTTGATCAAACTTTACAACATTCTGCTATGAATGCCTTCAAGGTTTGTAAAAATGGTGCTAATCCACCATCAAATATGACCATTTATACTATCAACAAAAAAATCTAAATGACTTCATCTGTAAACCTTTCAACAGAATTGAGTGTGAAGGCCTTCCAAATTAATATAAATGAGTTTTGGTCATTTAATATGACATCAGGTACTTAATTTTTTTAATGAAACTAGATAGAAAGCAAAGGCCTTTGAACATATTGGTATCAAAGTTGTGGGACTATGATTAATTACAGCTGCATTACTAAAATTAGAAAATTCATTAAGCAACTTCTTCTCGAAAATGTCTGAAAAACAAAAGGCATCTAGATATGAAAGTTGGTATAAATGATGTAATTGTCCTATTTTCAGATATAGCCAGTATTACTAAAAATAGAACTGTTAACAGTATCAAAAAAATGTCTTAACAGATTGGTTTACTGGTTTTTCTTTGACATGTTTCTACACAGTCACTTCAGTGACTGCATTTCCTCAAATGAAATTTCCTTCTGCATCGATGTTTGTCAGCAACCACATCAGCTGATAATTATCAAAATATTGGTATAAATAGATGACTACTGTACTCAATTGTAAAAGGAAAATATTGCTAATGAATGCATGAATTAAACATAAAAATGAGATTTCAGAAACTGAGCAAAGTAACAAAAATCCTTTTGATGTGCAGTAATTATTATGAAATTCATCATACTAGAACTGTCAGATTTGCATATGTAAAGGACTGATGAGTAGATTAAAAATAAGTGCAGCACAAGTAAACAGAAAACATTGTTGCTAATTATGGCATGAAGATTCCAGCAGTTAAGCCAACTAAACTAATCCTTTGAATGTACAATAATTATTATCAAAATCATAATTAACTGAGGAAGTTACATGCACAATGGTGAAAATGTGCACTGTGCTGACCAAAGTGTTGGTGCAGATTGATGCATAAAGTTAACACAGGTGAGATTCTGACAATGCAACCAAATGACTAACCTTTTTAATGTGCAATAATTGTCATCATACCATCTTCAGACTTTGAATAAAATTGTGGGAAGTATGAGTAGATTATAAACAGTGCAGTAAAAGTAACTATAAAGAATCATTGGTAATTGCTACGGGAACTGAGCATGAAAGGGAGATTTCGGCAAGTGACCCAAGTAAATAACCCTTTTAATGTGCAATAATTATTTTGAAAGTAACATCGCAAGCCCATTTTGTATCTATTCTAGCAACATGGTCTTGCTTTTTTTAAATCTCTGTAATATTATAAAGGATTAATTTCTTTTTGACACCTACAAATTAAATGTTGTTAACTGAAAACTTTTGTACGAGTTTCATATAATGAAGTCTAAATTCTATTTTTATTGCTCTTTCAGTCTCATTTCTAAGTTTTTCTTATTGCCCCTTTTTGCCTTTTTAAGATTTAATTTCACCTTTCGATTTTCAATAAATTTTTTGTTTATCACCTGTTTCTGCCTGTTATAAAAATGACATTTAGCAGTTACAATGCCGATGGAAAAAAAAATGTACCATTAGAGTTTTACTGAATTCCACAGAAGTCATTCTGATATAAAGACATCTCAAAATTTATACAAATTGTGTGCATCTATTATCAAATGTAACTTTAGTTACTTTGAGAGAGATTTCAATAACTACTTCTCATAAACCACTCAACATATTTGAATGAAAGCTTCCTGGCATTAAAGACTTTTTAATTTAATTCTTTATATGATATGTGATGATAAATACAGCTACCATTTCAAGAGATGGACAAATATTTAAAAAATTTATCATAAAAAAAAAATCACTGAAGAGAATTTGACTAATTTGACAGAAATAAGAAAAGCTCTTAGCTCATTTCAAATAATGCCAAACAAACAGAAATTGACCAAAATTGACAAAAACATTCCGCTTTAAAGGTGTTCTGTATCTGTACAGATGATGCGGAATTAAAAATAATTGCATATTTTACCATAGTTTTCTGAAGTCATGAATCTGTCTGAATGTTTTTTCCAAGTTATCTGAAGCCATGAATGCCTCTTTGAGTTCCTAAGTTTGCATTAGCTGTATGTTGGAATTAGTAATTTCAAGGTTTGTTGCAGTAAGCACCAGTTTACATTTAATTATAAGATTCTATAGTATTTGTTATGTACTCCCTACTGATTTTAAAGCATTAAGGAAATAAAAAATGCACAAAACTTAAGTCATTTCATTCATCTTTAATGATTTCTAATCTAATAGTTGCCAAGTGGTCCCTAACACCTTTGACTTATTGGCATTTCAGTGCAAATGGAAGCTCCTGCTTGCTGTCTCTTTCTGGTTTCTAGATTAGTCTTTTTCAATAAAAACAGATCAGCATCCAATATTTCAATGACTAGTATTAATATTTCAATGATAAATTGAACAAATAAATAGGAGGAACTCTTGTATACATCTCTTCAAAGAGATGTAACTCCAAAATTTATGGAATTATTGAGATTATCTGAGATATTGAACTACATCACATCTGTTACTTGAAAACATAGACTGACACAAGCAAATGTGGCAATCAAGTTACAAAAGAAACTACTTTTTGATTTGAAATGGTAACAATTTGACAGTGTTTGAGACCCTCTGGTGACACTCAGGTTAGAACTTATAAATCAGTGAATAAAATAACCAAGTATTTTGAATTTTTTTTAAATCCTTGGTCTTTTCTGATTTTTAAATTAGTAAGGGAACACAAACAAATGGTATGGTGTGAGAAAACTTTAGTATTTGGATTTTTATTCTTTGTAATCAATAAGTATTGAATTTGGTGGTAATAATACACTATGTTGTATAATTGATATAGAAATTAAATTCAGTCAATATCATGTAGCTGATGCAGAAATATAAGTACAGCACTCTCACTAGATTGCCCCTCATTATAACACAGTTCATGTAATATAAGGCAGGTCTGATCTTGGGCCCCATTTCATCTAATCATAATACCATTATATGTAACATGTACATTATTATCAGGTGGTCTTACTTGACAGAAAGCATCCTGGCATAATGACCTCTTCAGCTTTTACAAATTTTGCACATCCATCTTCAAAATAGAACTTTTGTTATTAGAATAAGGGAAATAATGGTACACTGTTTAATGCATGTTTTATGTGGATAGTGTTATAATGAGAGAGTAACTGTATATAGAAGTACCATAGTGTCAGATTTACATTAGTCCAACAGTAAGATGAACAGTAAGGAAAGTCTTGGTCTCTTATAACACTTCTTGAACATTATTAGTAGGTGGGCTAAATATATAATACACAACAATCCATCTGACTTACCACTTTATATTGACCAACATAAGGTGGTTTACACAAGTTGAGGTGGCCTTGTGTATTGAGTTACAACATGTTCCTTCTTAATTTCAGTATTGAAGATTGAAATGAAGAATTTTTTCTATCAAATGTAACAGTTCATGTGATTGTGATAACCCAGCTGATAAAAGTAGTGTTATATTAAACATAAAGTTTCAAAAATAGTCAGCATCCTGATAGTGTTTTATTTTTTATCTCAGAATTCCCTGAAGTAATCTTACAGTTTTATCTTGCTAATTTTAATGTTAACAAGTTTGGACTGTACAGACAAGATCATCCCAATCAGAACAGTGAAGTATGCTGTTGGACATCAAGGCATATTTTTGCTTTGCTTATAATTGAGCCTATCAATTTTATCTGACTTATCCATGCCCCATAGTCAGGCCATCATACCATTCCATCCCAATACATAGACACACGAACATTTCCTCTTCAAAAAAGCAAACTAGGTTGATTGATTGATGCATGATCATTAATCTCCATGATCTTGTCATTTTTGTGTGACATCATTTTTATGGTTAATTAAAATGAGTGTCTATGACTTAGCAAATCTGATCCCAGTTTTCTGAGTTTAGATTTAAGCCCTTAATGATACTTGTAGAGGAATTTTCTTAGGGATCTGACATTAATTTCTGTTACTCTATATATTCACTTTTAATTTGGGTCCAACTGCAAACTGCACAGACCAAGATCTGCTGGCAGGATCTATGTTGTTTGCAGTAGAACTCAGCCTATAAGTGAGTATATACAGGTAAACTAGAGCATACCTTTGTACTTTGTAGTACACCTTGGGTTGTTTGTCTTAGGCATTAAACTTTGCTGGGTCAAAAAATGTGGTTATTCTTGTTTATTTAATACCTTTTCACCCAATTTTATTGTTTTTTTTAAATTCTTGTTTCTCAATTGGAAAAAGCTTGAAGATTGAGTTACATTTAAGGTTTGTTTATATATATAGACATAGATTAAAGTTTTTGTTTAAGGTTGTGGTTTTATCTATTTTTGGATACAGCTTTAACCTCTGGAGGGGTTTTCAGTTGGCATGCTTGATTGTATTATTAGAAAAGGTAAAAAATGTCAAAGTTGAGGCATAGAATTCCAGTATACCATAGTTACAGGAAAAATGAATGCATTTTTAGTGATCTTCAGAAGTATGCATTGGTCTAAAGATCTTAGAAGACAGTAATGGGAAATTGAGTTGGATGGCTGGATGTATGGAAGTAGTGTTGAAAGGGTGCTGACAACAGGCAGGCAACTGAACATCTGTCTTCCAAAATACCTCAATCCTGATACATCAGGCAGAGCTTAGACTCTGAGAGTTCAAATCAGGAGTCTTAAACTCAAACCACCTTGGGGAAGGCATGAGAGCATTTTTGATGGCCCAAGGGCCACACCACCTTTGTTATCTCTCAGGACACCTGTGATGCCAATAATTTTGCAGCCACAGGATACAGATTGGTGGGCCACATGTTTTGAGACCTCTGGTTTAAAAGATAATTGTTAATTGTCCATTACAATGCTACCTGAATCTTTTTAGCATTGTTAATATTTAATTTTGTGTGTATATGCTATTTAGAGATGGCATAATCTAACTCAAAGTGGGGACAAACAAGAACTTGATAAGTAGATCCCAGATAAAGATGACATAATTTAGTTCAAAGTGGAGACAAACAAGAACTTGATATGTAGATCCCAGATAGAGATGGCATAATCTAACTCAAAGTGGGGACCTGAAACAGAACATTATTTCTCTAATTTGACTGCTTTTTGTCTTTGTGGGTTGTTATTTTTGATGAAATAAAAGTTATGTTTGTTTTGTGTAACAATGTGCCCTAGGACCTTGTACTGATTAGAAATTTTGACTGGTATCTTTCTGCTAGTGATTATTCTGATTTCTTGAAAATAGGGGCACCATTTGCTGTTAGCCATTCATTCAGAAGCCTGACTGTTTCCAAAGAATGTGAAATGATTATCTGTAGAATTGATGAAATTTCTACCTGCAGTTTAATTTGCCCAACACTGCAAATTTGTCTGCATTTAGTTCTTTTTAGCAATTTGTAGATGTATAGGTTTGAGATCGGTACATCAGACTATAAAAGTCTTTCTGATCACATACTTAGTAGTTATAGTGTAGTAGTCAATCTTGAAGAATTGAACTGTCAGTAAGTTACTGTACTGTTTTCTGACAACTGTGACAGTCAAAGTTTTGATTTTTCAGTGAGAAAAGATTGAAAATCACTGTTAAGTGTATTTACTTTTTCAGTTGTGTGTACCAATATTTTACCATCTTATTTAAGTATGGCAGTGTTGTATTAGCCTCATCTTAAATTGACCTACAACCACTTGTCAATCACCCTGGATCAATTAACCAATCAGCCATGTAAATTAGACACACCTCCAGGCATTGCTTAAGTCCTCCATTTTCCTACAACAAGCTGCTTATAGCCTCAATGAATTGATTATGATAAGTATCTACAAAATTGTGCAATGATTTCTTGATTTCTTGACCAAAACAGTGAAAAGAAGTCTTGTAGTTCTGACAGACAATATCCAGATCATCTAAATGGAGGAATTAGATGTATTCCTTTCCTGCAACATAGGCGCTTATTTGATAGATAACTTGTCTTGTGTACTATCAGCTGAATAAAGATACAATTGATGTCAGTTATAACATGTTTGTTTGCATAAAAGTATGTCCCATTGATAGCTTGAAAGAAAAAAAAATGAATATATATATATATATATATATATATATATATATAGATATATATATATATATATATATATATATATATATATATAAATTAACATTTCAAGAATATAGGTGGACAACCCCCTAACTTTCAGGCTTTGATATATTGTATTTTTTTCTCATATAGGAAGCACTGAACCCAAGGCTGGATTTTTTTTAAATGTGAAATTTACACTTTAATTTTGGTTTGTCCCAAAATTAATTATTTATTGTCTCAATCTTTCAGATACTAGAGTGATGCTTTTCTTTCTCATTGGATTGAAGGAGGGATGGGGATACAAAAATGTAATTAGTAATAAAGTAATACAAAATAAAGGTTTCAAATAATTATCTTCCGATATATTAAGCATGCATTTGCATGTTTACATCAACAGACTTTATTGATTGAAATTCCATTTAACGAACATAAAAAATTATTATGAACAACAGTTTATTTCTAAACAGTAATTGTTTATGATTTTGATATTAATTTTTAACTCAAATACTTCTAAAGCAGCATAAACATAAGTCAGATAAAATAAATAAGGACAACGTTATATGCTAAATCAAGTTTCCTTTCATGTGAATAAGTTCTTAAACAGCTTTATAATTGATTGTTATTATTTACTGAAATAAAACAATTAGATTATTAATGCGCGAACATGAACTACATATATAAATATTGTCTATTGTAGTATAATTAATGCAACTTTGTAATTTTATATTTTTAAAAATAATACAAATCACATTAAATAAAAATATCACTTAAATGAAACATATTAGATTATTAATGTGCGAACATGAACTACATATATAAATATTGTCTATTGTAGTATAATTATTGCAACTTTGTAATTTTATATTTTTAAAAATAATACAAATCACATTAAATAAAAATATCTCTTAAATGAAACATATTTCTTTGCCAAATACTGCATGTTTGTCAGTGGTAAAGGCACTTAATTTGGTTACAGGCACAGGATCTTTTGTCTGGCATAAGGTCAACTGCAGCATCATGATAGATCCAGTAGACTTTTGATATAGTTTTTGGAGCCATCAGAGACCCAGTTGACCAGTTGATAATAATTTGTTGATATAGTTTGTGGAGTCATCAGAAATCTAGTAGATTGTTGATACAGTTTGCTGAGTCATCAGAAATCTAGTAGATTGTTGATATAGTTTGTGGAGTAATCTGAAAATCCAGTAAATTGTTATATAGTTTGTGGAGTCATCAGAAATCTAGTAGATTGTTGATACAGTTTGCTGAGTCATCAGAAATCTAGTAGATTGTTGATATAGTTTGTGGAGTCATCTGAAAATCCAGTACAGTAGTCCCCCTCTTGAACGGCCCCCCTCATCAGCGGCCACCCGCTCCTTACGGCCAGAATCTGAAGGCACCGACGAATTTGTGTTCAAAATTACCCCCCACGAAAGGCCACCCGGCTAACGCGACCAGCATATTTTTGCAAAAACATAAAATTTACCCCTTACAAGCGGCCGCATTTTATTTTGTAATATGTATCTAGAACAATTTTTTTTCTAATTGTGTTAAGTAATCAGATTTCTGTTTCCTGATGTCCGGTTTTCGTTCTTCAAAAAAGTGTTTTACAGGTATGTTTGTTTCATATGTGTTTACAGTCATGTTTTATGTTAGTGTTTTATGACTTTAAGCCCTGAAAAGGGCTAGTGGCCTCTCCCCCTTCCGGGGCCGGGCTCACCAGTGTCCAGTGCTGACACTTTTGCCCCGGCGCGTGGGCCTATTAACCCCCCTGGTGGCTCACTGCCTAAGCTGGATATTATCTTTTGATAACATTGCTATCCAGGGAGGCGCTTAGCCTTAGGGTTGGGCTTTTGGTCGTGGTGCTGACCTTTATTGGCTGAACTTAAGACCCTTTGGTTGGCTGCGTATTGTAACAGAGCGTAACGGCCCTCCGCCTCAACTCCCGCCTACTAAAGTCCCCAATGTCTAAGTTCACCTAACTTTAAATCCGGTGGATTATTGTCAAATTTAACCAGTTTTTCCTATGGGTGTCCCTATACCAATGATGTGTTAGCCACCTATTCAATTATCCAAATGTTCCTGAGTTGTGAATTTTGAATATATTTTGATGAGGTTGAATTTTTTCATACTTAGCGTACTTATAAGGTTCTAAAAAATTAACTCAATCTCTAGGTGTATGTCACCTAATTTTGACATTTGTCACCGCTTTGACAATGTTTGGTTTTTAATTTTGACTGCCTTTCCAATGGATCTCGTTTTAATGTTGGGTTTTCCAGGCCAAAGTGAAGACATAGGTTGTAGACTTATTTTCGAACAGTTGGCCGCGCGGCCCGGACTGTCCATCGCTAATTGTTTGTCCGTTCCATTCACTTTTGTGATTGTAGCCTTTACCAGGTTACTTTTCGGTCTTTGTGTGCGTCGGGCTAATCTAATCGGTCTACTCCGCTCCTGGGAGTAGTGTTCTACAGGTACCACTAAGGTTAATAATATTATATCCTTTACACCTCACGAGAAGCCCCATTTATTCAATAAAGCCGAGAAAGACTCAAATTTTAATCCATACATAAAGGTAATCCATATATCTTTACTGCGTGTTATCATAAGATGTCCAGTTTATCCACTGATAATTGTTAAGATTACACTTATTAATAGTAGTAAGTGGCAAAATTGATGTACCACACAAAAGTCTGCCCGGAAAATGGTTTGATAGCCTTTATGTCTTCCCTTCGCCAGATGTTGGGCATGTTAACTTACATAATTAATGGCTATTACGCAACAATTGTAAAGTTTATATATCCTAACGGCCCGCAATGTGCTATAGTTCAGATCAAATCTGCTTACCTATCCAAGCCGTTTTTGCACTTAGAGTAATAAACAAAAAAAATATAAAAACAATAGGGTACCAGACTAGGACTAACGAATCACATGACAATCGCTGCCTTTAAAAATATACGGCATTTTGTTTAAATGGAGAGAAAAAAAAAATGTTTTATCAGTCTGGTAGTTGCAATATTGAGGATTAGAACTGGACGTAAGGTCAAGATCACACAGTCAGCATTGGCTAAAAATAGAAACAGGTTACTAGACAAAGACCGAAAAATCAAGTGACTACACAACTTCTCGCTTCTTTATGAAGAAAGCATTTCGTCCACTCAACAAATGTGTCATCTGCATAATTAAATCAGCATACAGTTAGCAACATCGAATAACTCATTACCAAACATTAACATGTCATCACGTAAACGAAGATGATTATTTCAGAAAACGTCAGTTATTATAGTCTACGATATCGGGGACAAACAAATTTAGGTAGAAAAGACTCGAATAGAACAAATTTATGTTGAAAAGACTTGAATAAATAACATCGTAACCGATAAGTTATTTAACAGCAGTAGGAAAATGGAGCAAATGGAAAGAGAATTGCGTATGTACCAAGATTCAAATAACGTTTTTTAATGGTTCTGCAATGCGCATGACAACACCCGCTCGCATATCATACTTACGCCAAGAATAAGAACTATTAATGCATATTCATTTGAAATAAGTCAACTATTATAGCACAAGAACCGTTCAATATTTAATGTTGCTTTTAAACGAAGATATTAAATGCTTTGCAAAATGAAGCTTTCTTACTTTGTACATATACTTCTCACAAAAAATTTAGTCCTCCTCTGGAAAGGCCACCCGCCTTATAATGCCACTTTCCTGGTGCAGAAGGGGTGGCCGTATAAGAGGGGGACTACTGTAAATTGTTATATAGTTTGTGGAGTTGTCAAAATTCTAGTAAAGTGTTAATATAGTTTGTGGAGTTATAAAATATCCAGTAGACTGTTGATATAGTTTGTGGTGTTGACAAGATCCAATACACAGTAGATATAGTTTGTGGCCTCATTAACACCCATCAGTCTATTGATATAGTTTGAACATGATGGCAGAGGTAAAAACATTGAAAATCCATGGTTGTCTATGGGCAACCAGCTTTGAAAAGCTGGTTGCTGAACAGATTTTTATGATTGTCTGATAAATTAGTGCAATTATGCCAGGATTTGTACTCAGTGTCAGTCCTGCTAATAGAAACTGTCACACATGTTGACACTCATTGAATATATTTGAGATAAGCAGAGAAAAGATAACAGAACAAGTTCCATTTTTTTCATGGTATTTTGAAGTCCAATAAACCAGCCTCTGAATCTATAACGTTTTGATGAGCAATCAGAAATAGTGTCTTGTTGGCTGTCAGCTTTCAGGTGGTAGGCCAGCCCAGCTGAGAAACGTATCTGTATTTTAATTATTTTTTTCAAATCTGACTTTACATCCTTAAGGTTCTCTTTATTGTTCATCCAATACAATTTTAAATTATCAAGTAAATTAAAAACTTTCTTTATAAATTTTTGTTTAGTCATTACCTTACACATGAATAGAGTATGGAGTGTTAAATATATGAATGGTACATGATTGTGTAAATATTATATGTAGTTTTAATTCATAGCTATAAATTGTAATGATCATCTATAGTCATGATATAAGAAAGCTAATCTTTGTACACAGGTATAAAATTCTCTTTTAAGTTATTAAGAATGTAGAGAATAGTTGTTGATGTAGGTATTTATGACCTTTAAAAATGTTAGTAATAAATCCTTTTTATAAGTCAGGGATTGTTTCCCATTAGACAGGTCAGTCAGGTGAGTTCATTTCTTAGAAGAATAGAGTTATTTCCATTGGATAGGTTAGGTCACATGAATAGGTAATTTGAAATATTGAGGAGTAAGATAGTGAAGCGAGAGTAGTGAGTAACAGTCCTATTTTGTATTCTCATTTCTTACGTTCTTGTTGTATCATTGGTGTTCAGTCATATTTAATGTTGTGTTTAGATATTATTTGGAGGAAACATTTGTTTGGATTATTATTGCAATTACAAAGTACTTGTTGGACTAAAACATTATTGTGAGACTATTGTGAAATACTCAAAGAAGTTATGGACAACACCATTGTGATATGCATCTATGAGGATCTGAAGCTCATTTGGAACAGTCATTTCTTTTGGACTTGAATAGAACTTTAGGATTTTTTTGGATTTGGATCAAATTATTATATTAAATTTTCATTTTATAATTTTGATAATTAAATTTGTTAAATTTGACAAAACTTGTTGGTTTGCATCTTTTATGTTTCTTAATTTATGACCATAGAGTCATAACAGCAGCAACTAATATTATTGATTTGATTCTTTATTCTTGCCTTGTTCCTTTAGTTAAAGTTAGCCATGGAAACAGATGCCACATACTTTTCAGTGAATGTACATTCTTTCCACTGACCAGTGAGAAAGGTGCTACTAGATAATAGGCATTAAGTGAGACACGTCAAAGACAATCCATGCATATTCGTGAGATGATTTTGCATCTAATTGGCTTAGGTTCTTGCTACTTTTGAAGCAGTAGTTTTGATCTGACTTCAAATATAGTGTTATATGATCAAGATCTAGCATGAATTCCATAATATGCACTGTCCATTCACCACTCTAGAAACTATTTCTAATCCAGTTAGGATCAGACTTCATCAACAAGCAAGATCCTTGCAATTAATGAAGAGACTATGCATTAGATTTATAAGCTTGTCAACACCTCATCAGCTATATTTTTTTAAATATTTTTTCATCAAACTTTATAGATTTATATCTTCAAGATACATAATGTATTTTATTATGAGTGAAATTTACATATATTAATAAGGTAAACTTACATATGTTGCATATGATTGGCCGAGCTTTTTATCACTTGAGACTGTATTTCAGGCTTAAATTTGATCAGACTGGGTGCAAAAGTATAATATTGTCAAGATGTTGTATATTTCTATGATGTGCAAGACCTATGTACATTTGCAATCTAATATAGAGATGACTTTTTTACCACTCAAGAGACTTGGGGGGGGGAATTTGTTTGAGCGCACTGGGTCAAAAGGCTTATGTCATGAAGATTTTGTTTGGGTATAATTATGAGTGGAATTTATGCAGATTAATGATATGACCCTGTATCTGATTAGCTGTTTTTATCAACAATCTAGCAACTGTATTTCTGCTCATATTTTGATCAGACTTGTTAAATATTCTTATATTATTTTGGATGAATTTGCCTGGACAACTGATCTTACCATTCTGGAAACTGAATTCCAATAGGAAAGGTTTGCTGTGCTATAAGCTTCTATTATCAAGACAGGTTTTATAAAAAATTAGATTAGAGCACATTAAAAAGATGACTTACATGTGATAGGATAAGTTATCTCAATACTGTATTTCTCATCCAGTTTCAATAAAACTTGGTAGGTGGGTTTATTTTCTATAAAACTTGGTAGGTGGGTTTATATCATCAAGATCTTACATGATTTTGATTATGCCATTATCTTTGTAAAGATTTTTTTTTTTATCAAGATGTAGTAAACTTAGTGAAATTAAATAAGAGATAGTTTATATAGAATGTGTTCTTGCAATACTACTTAAGCCTGCTTAGGACTGTTCCAGTTGCCTAGTGGCTAGGGCATCCACCTCAGATGTGGGAGGTCATGTGTTCAAACCCTAGCTGAGTCATACCAATGGTTTATAAAATGGTATTAACAGCTGCCTCACTAGGCACTCAGCATTAAGAGGCTAGTGTTAGGACTGGACGGCCTTGTGTCAGAATAATGTGACATGGTGGGACATCATATTACATCTGTAGCATGAAGCCTTAGTGATAGACATCACTATAAAACGACACATGGCAAGCATCATAGCAATATGACTGAAAATTGTTAAAGCTACAGTAAAAATCCAAATCACACACAAGCCTGGTTAATGAAATGGTGAACTGTTTATTTCTGGCAGCCAAGTGAGTAATCTCAGGCCTTCAAGAACCTCTTATTAATCATGTTGGAGCCATCAGAATCCAAGAGACTGTTGATGTAGTTTGAGTATGATAGCTTTATCTACTTTCTTACTAGGTTCTGGACTGTTTTCTTTAGAAACTTTTAAATGTTTCTATGTCATAGCTTTAATCAGATTTCTTGGGTAATCCAAGACAGAGGGCTCTTGTACTTAAATCAAATTTTTGGGAATGAGTTATGTATTAGTCTAGGGGTTAGGTATATTTGGACTAGATAGTGTCTTCAAAGTAGTAACTTAAGAACTGCTGTTATGGGTTTATTTAATCTTTTGTGGCTTCCCAATTTGCCTTTTTGAACAAGTAAATAAATTTTTTTTTGGTCAGTTATGGTTTTAGTCCTACATTGGCACAGATGATATCCTGGTCACTAAGGCCAGGTAGGATAATTATATCACTGGACAAGGTATCATTTGTTTCCCAGAATAGGTCAATAATATTTTGCTATCTGGTTGGTGTAATTATCATTTGAGTGTAGTTAAGGTTAAATTTAAAAATGTGTGATGTTGTCATGGGTTTTTATGTAGGAATTGTAGATTTCATGTTCACTTATGTATTTATTTGCAATTTTTGGCCCTTTTTTAAATTTTAATATAATTTTAAGGTTTTGCTATAATTTGTTGTGTAAGTCTGAAAGTATAGTTTTTATTTTACATTCATTCATAAAGTTCAGAGTTTTAAAATACTTTTGTTACTTTAAGACTAACTTTTTGATTGCTTTCAGCACACACAGACCATTTTTGTATGACCCACAATAAATGTGAATGGGGCATGTAGTGTTAACCTCATCTTCCTACTTATCTGCTTGAATGTCTTCTCCATTATTTCTTCGTTTAGTTTTACATTAATTTTAGGTAATAGGCATCCGGATCCAACTTTGTGAAAACTAAATTGTCATGCCAAAACTAGGTCACCATAGCCTACATTTTGTATTTCATGCAGTAGCAATTTCATTTACCATTTTAGTGTGATCATTGTGCTATACAACTTTAAGTGTACAGTCATGTGGCTTTGTCAATGAACAAAAAAATGTCACAGTGACTTACATTTAATGCATGAAATTACCTCAAGCTGTGATCTTTCCAGTGGAGCTAAGTACATTTGTGAATACCTTGTGGTATTTATGACATCATTCCAAAAGTAGATCATTGTGACCTATATTCCATGCTTTATTAACTTTTCTAAAAGTTGTTTGTTTAAGATTCAATGTGTTCTGCAGTAATGACTCTATAGTACATGTCTTTTGCAGCATATTTATCATGGCAAGTAGTAATCAGGTAAATCCCCAATTAGAAGGTTATTTGTTTATAGTAACCCATTCACCTGCTTTTGCTGTTTGCTAAAATTCCATTACAGAATGTAATTTGTGCCCTTAGGAGAGATTTTCCTGTTCAGTAAGCTAGGATTTCCCAAAATATTAAAGCATTTTTGTCTTCTTCAAAAGATACTGGTTAGCATTGGTGTATGGGCAATCTGTGCTTTCATCTGACAGCTCTTGTTTATTGGTGAAACTGAAAAGTTATTATACTCCATTGCAAACACTGAGGTACCTGCCTTTGTGGAAAGTTTACTACATAGAAGTTGCTTGAAGTGGAGTCTGATATATTCTCATATTACTAAGTATTTGCAGGCATCTTTGCAGGTGGTGAAAATCTCTAGCTTTGTAAACCACAGAACAATTTTTTTTTAGAAAAGGTTACCTGCATTTGATTATGCATTTTTTGATATCTTAGGTATGTGCTTTTTAAATTGGGAACAATTAATGTAAATGTTTTCTATAAAGGTATAATTTATATTAGCATGATATGAAACAGTCAGTTATTAATATAACATTTGCTGATATCCCAAATATTGCTTCTAAAGTTACAGCAGGTGTGATTAATGAGGCTATTTTGAAAGGTAGTTAACTCGGCATATTACAGAGATAGCTCTGTCAAACAGAACCCTGTTCTCATTGTAGATTACCCCATGTTGAAAAGGTGTTTTAAGGCAGAAGCATTATCTGAATCATTACACCAACAGTTAAAATTATTTTTGTTGTAAAGCCATTACTAAAGGAAGAGATGGGGGGATATGTTTATTTATACTCATGCATGAGCTGGATCCAAATGCAGACTATATTCACCCAGATTTGCCATTTGGACACTACAATTTTCCATACACACCATATTATGACATTTGGACACTACAATTTTCCATACACACCATGTTATGACATTTGGACATTACAATTTTCCATATACACCATGCTATGACATTTGGACATTACAATTTTCCATATACACCATGCTATGACATTTGGACACTACAATTTTCCATACACACCATGTTATGACATTTGGACACTACAATTTTCATACACACCATATTATGACATTTGGACACTACAATTTTCCATACACACCATATTATGACATTTGGACACTACAATTTTCCATACACACCATGTTATGACATTTGGACACTACAATTTTCCATACACACCATATTATGACATTTGGACACTACCATTTTCCATACACACCATATTATGACATTTGGACACTACAATTTTCCATACACACCATATTATGACATTTGGACACTACAATTTTCCATCCACACCATATTATGACATTTGGACACTACAATTTTCCATACACACCATGTTATGACATTTGGACATTACAATTTTCCATACACACCATGTTATGACATTTGGACACTACCATTTTCCATACACACCATGCTATGACATTTGGACACTACCATTTTCATACACACCATATTATGATATTTGGACACTACAATTTTCCATACACACCATATTATGACATTTGGACACTACAATTTTCCATACACACCATATTATGACATTTGGACACTACAATTTTCCATACACACCATGTTATGGCATTTGGACACTACAATTTTCATACGCACCATGTTATGACATTTGGACACTACAATTTTCATACACACCATGTTATGACATCTAGACACTACAATTTTCATACACACCATGTTATGACATCTGGACACTACAATTTTCATACACACCATGTTATGACATCTGGACACTACAATTTTCTGTACACCATTGTATGACATTTTGAAACTAGTTTTTCGCACACCAAATTTGACATCTGGACACTACAGTTTTCTGTACACAATATTACGACACACCATATTATGAAAATTTTTATAATTTTCATTATTACAAGTTCTTAAAATGTAGCGTCAGAGTTTGATCTTTTGTATAAAAAATTACTTTGAATCAAGCAATAAACAAGAATTTATCCAATTCAACACAAAAATTTGTGGATAGTACACAATGTGTGAAGTAGTAAATGTGTTAAGCGAACAGAAACCATGTGAAACAATGTTTTGATGATCTCCTCAATATACTGTAAGTTATCCTGAAATTAATGTTACTCTGTGAGGAAAAAAGTAAACAAAGTACACTGCTATGAAGAGATATTTATTCACAGTTAATCTTAGCACTATTATTGAGTATTCCAACCCATCCCCAACCCCTTTTGCCTCTACGTTGATCTATTTGTTTGTTGTGATGTTGTAGGTCCCTCGATAACTCGCGCCCTCGCTTATAATGTGGTTGATGTTTTTGGACCCTGTTGTGTGCAAGTTATTGAGGGAGTGGGGTACACATGTACACAAAATGACAGAAAAGCTTATACAATTGAAAAGACAGACACTAGAATTGCAACCAAAATTCTTTATTTATAAATAAAGACACTAACACATTATCATGCAAGTGTTTCTTTATTATCAGGTAATGGTATAATGCAACCTAGTTGACTTTGCCCACTTTTGACAGGTATTAACTCATTAACCCCTGGAGGTTTTTGTCATTTTCATGTGAAATGTCAGTAGAAAGCACATTTTGGGGGTTATTTCTGAATACATCCTAATACATAGATTTCCAAAAGATTTCTGGTTAACCTAAAGCCTAGTTGTGATGGAAACATGTTTTTCATTGGCTATTTCACTCAAGTATGAGCAGAATGGTAAAAGTTGGAGTTCTTTTTTTCATGTTTTTATTTTTGCTTAACAGACCCATCATTTTCATATAGAGACCACTCTTTATTCAAAATGCCCATGTTATCCTACTTTTTGCAAAGGTTTGCCTGTCTTTGTGCAGTTCAGACCAGTCTGCCTTAGATCTGAGGCCAAAAAGTCTAAAATCCAAACATAAATTCAGATTCTTACCACAGGTGAGTTTTGGCTGGAAAAAAATGGGGTCCATAAATTAGTTTTTTCCTCTGTATTTTGTAGTGTAACTTGAATGTTCAGATTTGTTATCATTGTAGAGCTACATCTGTCTATCTTTCTCTATTACCACCACTTTAGTGTACCATACATGATCTTGATGCTACAGATCCTGGAAGTAGGTTACTACCTCCTGATTTGTAAACGCAGTGCCAGGGGTTAATGAGTTAAGGAAAAAGAACAATATCATTAACATAAAAATCGTCAAGACAGAAAGAAGAAAAATTAATAGTTTAACTTTAAAAGCTTTATTTTTTTTATAAGTTTAAAACTAGCTAAAATCCACATTCTGTTGCTTCAGTAACATTGGTTAATAAATAAAAAAGCTTAAAGTATATTTATTTCTATAACATTTTAAAAATTTCTTAATTACTCTACTTTGGTCAATTCTAGTATTTTCAAATACTGTATGTATATTTTATGACAGAATGGTGGCAACAATTGAATGTAAATATATTGGTAACATTCATGGGCTAATTATGTCAATAAAGACCAGATTTTAACTCAGATTTATCACTGGATTTATTTTCAAGATAGATAATGTTGTGATGCACATATATGAAGGTAGCAGTAGGTAGTTCCTGTGAAAACCACAGTCCTTCATCAGATTAGTTCCAGACAACATCTCCCCTAACAGGGTTGTCCCCACCTCGTTAGCACTAATCTGCCTCAAAATAAATATAGTCTGCAAGGTTATCACTCAAAAGTGTGAAAGATTCTTTTTTATGGAATTTGTGAATTTCAGCAAGAATTTTAGTAGCAAATAATAGACACATGGCAGCTGTAATGACTAGTTATCTACTACAAAAGAACACATGGAACATGTTAGTTTCAAACTGGTTCTTGGATGGAATGCATCTTTAATCCAACAATAAGACTTAAGAAATTTTGATTGGAACAAGTTGTGTTAGAGGAAATTGTATAGACTCTATTGTAGCTGATGCAAATCAAATTGAAAATTACAGATCTATACCAGTGGATGGAGAGGGGTGGTTATTGAAGTAGTAGCATGACCTCATGTTTGAAAATTTTGACCATCAGAACCCACCATTTAGATACCATGAGTTTGAGTCTTGTACATAGAAATGTGTCCCAATATAGGTCACATTTACTTAAAACCAATTGACTAGCTGAGTATGGGTACTAAGAATTTATTGTATGTGTGTGTTAGAGGTTCTCAGTGTCATGATTCAGTGAATAATTTAGTTTATAACAATACAGACAAGGATTATTAGGATAATAATAGAATGAAACAAATATATGCAGCATTCAGAAAGAAACAGTTTCTGGTCAACTTTCTATTCTTCAAACAACACTGCCCAGTGGAAAAAATTAATCCCTTTGTCAATTTATGCTTGGATTTATTTGTTAGTGGATTTTCTTGTGTATTCTCATCAGAAACCTTTTGCAAGTTTAAAAGAATGATCTTGTTGACATGATTTGAACTAATTTTCATGTTGGTATAAGAGTCTACATCAAATAGTTGAAACTTGTTGGATGATATTTTTCAGAACATTTTTCTCTTTCAATGATGTTCTTACTTTTCTCACATCCAAATTCCAAATTGGAATAGCACTCTTATAAAAATCAACCTGATTTCTATCAGAAGTAAAAAATAAAAAAATTGGTTTTCAGCAGGTTATAACATCATAACTAATTATTATAGCTATGTTAGCCAGTTTTACATGATCACATGACCAGTCTTAGTCTGTCTTCAAAATGTCTGTGGTACAGGTGGATTTTCATTACGAGTCCTGTTTTAGTTCTGGATATAGCTGCTGAAAATGTAAGAATAACATTGAAAGTTGAAACAAAGTGTGAGATAAAATGTATTATCCAACAATAAGTTCCTGTTTTCTGTTAAAGACTTTCATACCAACATAGAAATTTGTTCAGAAGTTTTCTGAATCAAACACACAACCTTTAGGAATGCTTTCTTTAGAACCTGCAAAGGAATATTAGCAATGGTGAAAAAAGAATCTAATAAAAGTAATTCAAAGTCAAAGTCACTGGAGTTATTAATAAAAAGAATATAAATGTCTAAACACTGTATCTACCTGCACACACTCTTTAAAAATTCAAAGAATTTTAATCTCTCACAAGACAGCAGTTATTAGTACTTTAAATTATTTTTAAAACAAGTAATATTCTGTAGATATTTTTTTTATTGGTGGTTCTGGTTAATATTTATTCTGCAAGAGTATAGATTGATTGTAAATCTTCCTTTACAAAAAGTGCCTATAATAATCTCCCAAACCCCAATTTAAATATAAACAAGTACGGTAACTTAGACTACCTTTTGACTTAGATATATCCAATAATGAAATTGAATTAAGAAATCAGTCTGCATCCTTTAATGTGTTTTAAGAAAAAAAATTCAACATAAATCATGACCTTGCATGCGACATACCAACTGGACCTTGGTAGTTCAGCACCATAATTATGCATATTTCTGTGGGGAAAATGACATTAATACAAGGTATATCTAGATTCCAGACACTGAGTGTGGTTTCATTTTTATCTTGAGTAAACTGTGTAAGCTGTAAAGAATGTGTATTTAACAAGTCTGTTAGAGAGAACATGTGAGTCTGTTAGAGAGAACATGCAAGTCTGTTAGAGAGAACATGTGAGTCTGTTAGAGAGAACATGTGAGTCTGTGAGAGAACATGTGAGTCTGTTAGAGAGAACATGTGAGTCTGTTAGAGAGAACATGTGAGTCTGTTAGAGAGAACATGTGAGTCTGTTAGAGAGAACATGCAAGTCTGTTAGAGAGAACATGTGAGTCTGTTAGAGAGAACATGCAAGTCTGTTGGAGAGAACATGTGAGTCTGTTAGAGAGAACATGTGAGTCTGTTAGAGAGAACATGTGAGTCTGTTAGAGAGAACATGTGAGTCTGTTAGAGAGAACATGTGAGTCTGTTAGAGAGAACATGCAAGTCTGTTAGAGAGAACATGTGAGTCTGTTAGAGAGAACATGTGAGTCTGTTAGAGAGAACATGTGAGTCTGTTAGAGAGAACATGTGAGTCTGTTAGAACAAGATACATAAGAGGTCTTAAAGAGAGGCATCCTCCTCATGTCATGTGACATGTGCATCTATAAGCACAATACAGCATGAAACATGTTTAACATTATTTTGGAGCATCTGGAGAAAATAAAAAAATACAAACTTTTAGTGGAAATTTAGTTCATTCACAATAGAGTTGTCGAATTATACAAGAGATGTTTACTTTTATTTTGATATGCATCGCAGTACAAAATAGCTGGAGATACCCAGCTGATGTTTGTGTGTGTTTGAATGTAGACCTGCATTGGACTGGTGTCCAATTATGGGAAAGTAATTTACTGTGATTTGTTTCATGCCATTAAAAAGTAAGGTAGATTTTGGCCTTGTTAACCAAATGTTGTCTAAAGAAAACTCTAACATTAATATATAGGGTCAGTAGCTTCCCGGGCATAAGTCAACTTTGCACTCAGTACTTCAGCATTTTGGCTTACTCAACCACCACCACCACCACAAATAACAAATGCATCAGAAAATCATCTCCCATATCTGGAGTGAGCGACAGTAGCTCATTTGATAGAGTGGTGGACTGATTATCCAGGGGTCATAGGTTTCATACCTGCCCAGGCTATCCTGGGTTAGATGCCTTGGTGTGTCCTTATGAAAGGCATTTAGTTCTCATTTTATAAGCATAATATATCAAATAATGTGTTAAAAGTTTTCTTAAACCAGTAAAAACAATCTGATCATATCTAGATCTCCCCATCTGGCACTCTTAAAAGCTTTTGAAGTTGACTACAACAATTTGTTCCATATATGTTTTTTAGATACATTAATATACAGACTGATTTACAGATATATTTAAATGAAAGTCTTAGTTGTTGAATAAACCTATTCATTAACTGCCCAGTCTTTCATGGCAACACTTCAAGATTTGTTAGATTGTGTCCATATTATTGTAGCTCAAAATACACCAACAGTACATGTGCATGAATGCCTTCATTGACATTATCTATCCAGATGAATTTAGACTGTTAAAATGAAAGTCCTTTTGCACAGAAATAATCAGCTTGTTTAGCATTAATCCATTTTTAAAAAAAACATTTAAACCACTCTTGCTATTTTTTTAGAGCAGTTTATATATTTTTAATCCAGTATTTTAAATATTGGTATGCAACAACATTTTTGATAATAACTGCTTTAATAGGACAAAAAGGAAAAGAGATGCATTATTAACACTGAAAAGAAAAGATACCTTATAAAATATAATAAGTGCACTCTTTGTAGACCAAATAATATTTGTAATTTTGTAGATTGTATGGACAAGGCCATTAATTATGTCACAACAGTATGATCAAAACTCAGAAGAAGCAAACAAAAAAAAGCTAATGTAGTGCAACTGAGTAAAAACAGGTAACCTTCAAAAGGGTAGCAAAAATGTTAAATAAAAATACATGTATTATTAGTCCTAATCCAATCAGACACATTTAAATATGTAATTCACAAGATAAATTTAGGTCGGATATCTTTATTTTAAATCTTTAATTCTTCATGGCTTTATTATGGCACAAGTTTTGCTCTGCTTTCATAGCAGAAAACTCATGTTAGCATATGTACTTTCTCATTAAGACAAGTCTATCTGCAAACCACATAGATCCAGATCTGCCATCGCATAATGCAACAGCAGATATGGGTGTGTGCAGTTTGTTAAGAGTAATCAGTAGAACAAACAACATAGACCCTGATTTGCAGGTATATTATGCTATGGAAAATCAGGATCTATGTTGTTGGCAGTTTGACTCAAGTGTATACAGTATGTAAATGAGGTGTTGTCAGTTTACATGTTCTTTGTTGCATATTAGAAATTTATCTGAAATTAAACTATTTTTTAAAGATAATATGTTGCATTTTATACTGTTTTAAACCCCCACTTCTAAGTTTTTTTTACTATTTAGGATGAAATATGTATTTGTGAATTTGTCAGATAATCAAATAGTTTTTATAGGAACTGTTCATGAAGTCATGAAAAATGAGGAACATTGTTCATCATAGTTCATGAATATGTTCATTAACTGTGATGAATGATGATGAACCAGTTAGTGAACTTTTATGAACTGTTTATGAATTCAGTTCATGAATAGTTCATGAACGTTCAACAACAGTTTGTAAAGTTATGGTTCATGAACTCATTATTTCATGAACTGACCATTTTCAGTTCATGCACATTCATGAATAGATCATGAACCTTTTGATGAACTTTCAGGAATTGTTCATGAACTAGTTTTATGAACCATTCAGGAACAATTCATGTCAGTTCATGAATTATTCATGATCATTTTGTATGGGCAAGGAATGCAGAGAACCATCATCAAGAACTCAACAAGCATGTCTGGTGCATTCTCTCCAATGATCAGAGTAAGATCTTTTCAAGATGGTAGGCATTAGAGCAGTGCTTTTTATTTCATTTTGTGGAGTATCAGTACTAATTGGAAAATGCAAAGTGTTTACTATATATGGTACATGTATGCTGAATGTTTATGTTGTTTGATTCTCTATTACAACTAATCACTTGTTGTTTTGGATTTGACATGATTTTTCAGTACATGATATAATCTATACATTTTGGCCAGGATAACTGATGAAGGAAAAAAACCATGAAAACCCTGCTAAGAACCAACAAGGGAAGCTACTGGCAAGCTTTCTCACATACCCACAATGGCCAGCCTAATAGTCCAAACTTGTGTTGACATAGGTAAGAGGGGCATGATGGGTAATGGTGAGAGCTTTAGACCACTGGGCCAACCCCACTCCCAGTAACTCATCAGGAGATGGATAATGAAATAAGTAATGAGAATTTATTCTAATAAAGGGACATCTGTAATGAAATTTTAAATTGTTTCTGTTGTCTTAGATTTGTAGTTAGTGTATTCACTTTATGTGCAAGTTCAGCTCTTTTAGATACGAGACTTTTAATTAATCAGTGTGTGTCTGAATTGACATTTAAGTTGAAACAAACAAACACATACACACACACACACTATAGTGTCTGCCATAATAGATGTGGATTTAATTATGATACCCATTTCATTTACCATCATGCACCTTAGAGATTAATTGCTCAACATGATATGATTGCAGAAATATCCATTTTTGTAGTGCTTTCAACTGCAGTTATTAGGCATAGAAATGCATGCATGCCTAACTCCACTTCCACCAGACTATCTGTTCCTTGTAAACTCAGTGTCATCTTATTAGGTGTGCACTGTGCTATAAATGTTCTAGATAATTGCTTTTGTGAAATATATTAACTATATAATTTTGTTAAAATAATTTTTCCGGTGATATTTAATTATCTTTAATGTGCTGAATTAAAGCTAAAATTATTAGAATACAAAATGTGACTTCATGATGTGCACCCAGATTTTAAATAAAAGGAGATGGAACCAACTAGGAGTGAAACAACATGCAGGTGCAGTGTAATGATACATATAACAAACTATGATTCATTACATATTGATAAACATTTAAGAAATAAAAAGACAAATCAATAATAATTATTCATAACCATTTAAGATTAAAGGTAATTGATAATGTTAGGCATAAGTGTGTATTGATTCTACACCTTCTGTATTGGTGTATCAAAACAGCAAAATAATTGATGCAATGGTGAACTGTTTCACTCAAAGAACCTACAACTGGGACAGTTGAAACTTTCTGTCAGCTTTTTAAAAATAAATGATCATGAAATGGAATCAGTTTTAATCCCTTTTGGTTATTTGTCAGGTTTTTTTTCACTGTGAAAATTGTTGTGAAGTAAATGTGGTTTTCATTACCTGGTGGTGAGTAGTCTGATATATTTGAATCGACTCTTCTTGGTGGCAAACAAGCATTCTAAATTGCTTATTTAGCTGCATGACCTGTCACATAACAAGCATTGTAAATTGTTTGCTTAACAACATGGTCTATCACATAACAAGCATTGTAAATTGTTCACTTAGCAACATGATCTGTCACATAGCAAAGCATTGTAATTTACTCAGTGGCATGATCTGTCACATAACAAAGCATTTCAATTTACTCACTTAGTGGCATGATCTGTCACATAACAAATCATTGTAAATTACTCAGTGGCATGATCTGTCACATAACAAAGCATTGTAATTTACTCACTTAGTGGCATGATCTGTCACATAACAAATCATTGTAAATTACTCAGTGGCATGATCTGTCACATAACAAAGCATTGTAATTTACTCACTTAGTGGCATGATCTTTCACATAACAAACATTGTAATTTATTCACTTAGTGGCATGATCTGTCACATAACAAAGCATTGTAAATTGTTCACTTAGTGGCATGATCTGTCACATAACAAAGTATTGTAAATTACTCAGTGACATGATCTGTCACATAGCAAAGCATTGTAAATTACTCTGGCATGATCTGTCACATAACAAAGCATTGTAAATTGTTCACTTAGTGGCATGATCTGTCACAACAAAATGATGGCATCTGTATCCAGGCTCTAACTTAAACTGATATTATTTTCATTAACGTTTTCCCTATATTATTGTTTAATAACTTTGTACATATCTTCCTTTGCTTGACAAATAAAACAAGATTGATTTTAAACATGTGCATTTTAATTTTACACTGCCATCTTTGTCATTTCCATAAGTGATCTGTGGTTCAGACTAATCATGCATACAGTGCATAAATGTCAGTATTCTCATCCCCAGAGGATTGGATTTAGGTAATGATATTGTAAATTATGTTGTAATGATTTGTGTCTGTCATTTTTGTCTTGCCTAGGGGAAAACAGGAGGCAAAATCCAAATGAATTGGTTGCTTTTAGAAAAAAAGAAAACAATATAAACAGTACAATTGTCATTTTTAGAATTCAGTTTAGTTGTCCTAATTTTTAGAAGTTCTTGGAATGTTCAATATCTTATTATGGAAAAGAATAGGTGAATAAGACACATTATTTCTGTTCACATTCCATGTCAGTATCAACTCTTTCTTGCAATTCAATTTAAGCATGTATTAGTAATGTATAGATATGTTTGGTTTTATAATTGTAAGCACCAGGCAAAAAATCTTGAGATACCTGTCTGTTAGAAATAATAATTACAATACAAAATGTTGTCAAGTAAACACAACACAATTTCAAATGAAAAGTAATAATAATAAAAGTAATAATAATAATAATAATAATAATAATAATAATAATAATAATCTATTATAATGATGGTAACTATAATAATGATAGTAATTCCTCATAACATGGTGAATGCCATATATTTGAGCAGCATAACTAAGAGGTATGATATATATTATATTTCAGTTCATAGCATAAAATTAAAATAAATAATATAATGGTTTTGTTTTTTTTTTATAAAAACTACATTAGTAATATAATCTTGAAGAAATAGAATTAAATTCAGTAAATTAAGTAGCATTTTCAAAATAAATTTAGACAAATGAATGGGTTGCTATTTCATACTCACATTATGTATTGGATCACATGATACTGAGGTGTCACATCTTAAAGTATCACAATCATTATAACTTGTCTCCATGCATGATGTGAATAAACCTGCTTACTTTAAGACCAAATTCCCAAAGATTCTCATTTTCAACACACTAAATATTACTTTTGGTGTAAACATTTTATTTGGATCAGTACAGCTGCTCTGTAAATTGTGGCAGTATTCTTCATCAATTAAACTCATTTTTTTAAATGGAACTCCATTTCCTCCCCCTCATCAGCTATAAAAAAAATTAGTTTGTGCACAAGTTGACTAGTTTGATGCAAACGAGGACAGATTTTTTTATTCAGATAGTTCACATTAAATTTTTCAGACCATTAAAGTTAAGAGAAAATAGATTTGTTGTACAATACATGTAATTGGAAAGTTACATTTGTTTGTCACAACATAAACAATTTTTATTTACCATGTTTGATTTAATTAGAATTTTGCAATAAAATAAATAGAAGTTCATAATTTTGAGCTGTAGGTGGAAGTATGGAAAGACTGTTTGGAATATAATGTCCAGGATTTTACTTGGATTTGCTTGTTTTATCTTTTGGTTATTTTCTTTGGGTTCACCTTGATGATAAGTCTACAACATATATGGCGTAATTTAGTTTGCTGCCTGCAAATATTTGCTAATTTAATAATCATGTAAGCAAACGAGCACATGGTACATCTGTTGGTAGCTCTTGCACATATCCACACACTATGACTGTTTGTGTTATAAATTTTTGTGCACATATATAGCCATTTAGAACACTAATGCATAATCCATAAAATGTTTTAACAACGTTGTCAAATATATTCAACAAACATGTTGGGTAACTGAATCCTGGCATAATAAGTGATAAGCAAACAAGCAAGTGAAACAATCCCAGGAGTACAGCAAGGTGTCAGTGCTTACCCAAAAATAACTTTCAGCTGCAAACATAACAGGTAGTGAGTGGGTAAAGGTTGGATTTTGAATTGGTTCAATTAAATGACGTAATTTCAATTAAATTTATTTTTAAAAAAAATTTAGAAATTTTTTAAAATTTAGAGATGCAGACATAGAATTAAAGATAAAGCAACAAGCAGCAAATGTTGCTACCTGCTTTCGTCGCAAATTGGATGTGAAAGAATTCGGTTTTTGAGCTTAATCATCAACCAGGAAACCATTATTACAGTCTTTATTGCTTAAAATCTGATTTCCATTATATCATTGTCATATGTTCTCAGCTATTACTGGTGGGTGTAAAAATGACACTTAATTATGCATTCATTTAGCTGACTCATATACATGTAGTAAGGATGCTTTTCAAACAAATCATTGTTACATATCTGTCTTCATCATCATTGTAAGTGGGTGTAATAGCAACATTCAAGGAATTGCTGGAAGCACAGTCATATTGCATTCAATGTAAACATAGATTCAGCTTTTAACTTCATCAGATTATTTGAAATATTCATTCAACCAGAGCTTAGGGAATATACTGGTGTCAACTTGTCCATTTATCTGTCCTTCCATGGCAGTTTTGTCTACTTAATAACTTCTGAATCCTTGGTATGATATTGTGTCATGACTTGACACTGTGTCCTGTAATCCTCATTTTTATTACAAATTGTATAAGTCCCTCACATTCATGTCTGGTTGTAAAATATCCCCTGAACCATATTTTCATGAAACTTGTATGCATTTGTGTTGTGATCAGATGTTTGTGTTCCTTATAAGATTTGTCTTTGTCATATTAGTACTTCTAGAGTTATCTTCCTATTTTTCTAAACAATTATTTACACTTGATATCTTGCTGGGAATGGAGGTGGTGGTATATTCCATCATCACTTGCTTATTGACAGATTTTTTTCAGTAAAATTCAAACCTTAGATCATTGGGAGTTCATTTTTTTCAAAATTTTCTGCAGCAAAAATTTACATGTATTTGCACATTAAACAGGTATCTTAATTTCTATATGCTGCTGTATTTCTCAGAAAAAGGTTACTAGTCATTTATGCTGCTCAAGGCTGTGAAAAGTCACACATCACTGGTGTGTGTAGTGGCTGTTTTTCTTGAAATTTGCCAAACAAACAGTCATATTAAGAAAATTGGAAGATCATCACTTAGGAAACAGGGTCTATTTACATATGAACATTGATTGTAAGTAATACATATCTGTTTGGTTTCTTTTGTTGATATTTTGGGAAGTGGGGAGGGTCTTAAATGTAGATCTTGTGTTTTATAAAAACTCAGAATTGTTCCATATTTTTACTATTATAACCCATTTCTAAATAAGACAAAAATCATATCACAGTTATTCATGACTATAAATTATCTACAACCAAGATCACCATTGCCTGTAAGTTATATAAACATGTAATAATAAATAGGTAAAATTTAATAAATCTGACTTGTTTGAAACAGAATTTTGGCATCTGAATTCTTAATCACAATCACATAAAATTATAATTCCCTTCATTTGAAATTTTTTTGTACAACAGTTTTATCTAAGTACTAAGCTCAGTATTACAGTTGGTTGCTAGGTTCAAGTATCAAAGAGATGTTCCCCTTGACAACCTACTGCTATGACGACGGACAGGATGGGTTTCACAATCACCAACCAGGAAGTTTTTGTAAGCTGTGCGAAAATTATTATCCATTAGGGTATAGACTACCGGATTTAGGGTATACAATAGCCAGCCCATCATTGTTGTCCAGATATGGTGGATGGGATATTTGAATCTTTTATCTGTTACATTGAGAACAAAGTAGGGAAAAGTTCCTAAGAAAAATATAAAAAATATACATAGCATCATTCCAGACAATTTCAATGCTTTTGATTGTGGATTGTTATTGTTCCATCGACTCATCCTTTTAAAACTTTGGAAAGCAGCAATTCCAATTCTAGCATAGCAATAGACAATGAAAAGACAAGGAACAATGAAGCCCAGTGTCACCATGATAATTCTGTTAGAGTCGTCTGCAGTTTCATCAAAAGTACAAGCCAATATGGAGGGCTGGAACGTGAAGGAGCCCCACAGTTTCAGGGAAGGTGGAATGGTAAAAATTAAAGGAATCATCCAGCATAATACAATAGTGGTGAAGAGAATCTTCCCAGATGACAGATTGCGATATTGTTTGATATGCACAACATTTAAGTATCGATATAGTGCTATAGCACTCAGATTTAGCATAATTACACCAACTAATGTGTAGCGAATTCCACCAGCTGCTAGACAGAAAGACTGCTCCATTTCATGAGTTTGACGATGAAACACAAATGCTTGCATGGGTAGGATCAAAATGCAATACAAGAAGCCAGCTGTGCTTTGACTGCCAATCAGAATGCAGTTCACATTGAAACGCAGGCTGGAGAACACTATTGCAAGGACCGTTACAAGGTTCCCAGAACTTCCCACAATGCAAAGAATAATCACCAGTACCTCTAGAGCCACTAGAGTTTCAGTTTGTCCTTCCCACCACAACTCCTGCATTGCTGTCTTAGTCTCATCAGTTGCATTTGTAACATCCGCCAGTGTGGATATATGTTCGACTGGCATTTCAGTTATGATTACTTTTTCCAGATTAAGATTTATAATTGTATTAAATACACACCAAGAATCTTCTGCTTTTACTTTATGTACAAGTTCATGTTCTTCACATTTTAACCAGCAACTGTGTATTTTCTAATTGCAGGCCATTTGGCATCATTAATGATGAACATGACTTTCGCTTGTTTGATATTGATGTAAAGAACCTGTTTCTTGTCTTATTTGCAGAATTACTGGCTTGCAGGAGTTGTTAGGTTGCATACCTGGAAGAAGACAATATTTATGCATCAATATTTTAATTTTTTTATAAAGAAAACGATTCCATATATACTTGCTTATACACCAGGTCAAACTACAAACAACATAGATTCTGATCACTGTAACATAATGTATCTGCAGATCAGCATCTATGTTATTTGTTTTTATCAAACTGCAGAGACAATTCTGCCAGTGCATTATGCGACGGCAGATCTGGGTCTTTGCAGTTTGCATTTGAACTCAACTTATAAGTGATTAGATTTGGTACAATGATGACAAGCGAGTGGTTTATATAAGTGCTAGATTTTACTTACTGGGCATGCAAATGAATCTGGTTAGAAGATTTTTGTCCTCTCATTATGGTGTCTGTGCTTTACTAATATGTTGGCATTCTATCAGTCATTATTGCAATAAGATACTTCTGTGTTCTGCTCAGGAAGATTTGTCTATGGGTCTTGTTCATTACCAGGCAAAGTGATGGGTCTTTTATAATACCAGATTTACTCACTTATAAGTCAAGTCCAAGTGCAGACTGCACAGAGCCAGATCTGCCATCTCATAATGTGCTGGCAGATCTGGGTATGTGCATTTTATTAGGAGTAATCAATAGAACAAACAGCATTGACCATGATCTGCTGATGCATTGTGCAACAGCATATGAATTCTATGTATACAGTTCAACTTAAATGCAAGTATAGACAGTATCTATATTTAGAAAAGGACCTGTTACATTAAACAAAAGTATACCAAAAAGATCTTTCAGCTGTCTAGCATGGAATAGATAATGAGGTTTGATACACAGGAGGATTATTTGAAAGAGCCTTTTAGGCCAGTGGACCTGTTTTCATAGTAGATGTATGTCTTGACATAAACAACAAAACATTGTTTTAAGCACTAAATTAGACTTGTATGTTATTTTCTTGTAAATACATGTATTCAAGTTAAAAGTGGTTTAATTGTCAGAGTTCTGTAATTTAAATTAGTGTAACTCTGTGTATATAATGTTATTGATTACTTCAAGAAAGGTTGTATTCTTGATCCAAACTATAGTGTCATTCATTGATGTTTTGTGGCACTCATTTTCTGATTTTATAGGTATACATATGTTCATAGAGACATGATGTTTTCTCTCAATAGCACATTTTCATTGGAGCCATAAAAGTGATTTTTTTGTAAGTGAGGCTACCTTATTTCTGAGATTATCATTTAGGTTTTTGGATTGAAGTTAAACATGGCATCATAAAAACACAAACTGAGTCAACCATGTTTACATAAAAAACTCAGTCTACCAATGCCTTCAAAAAAATACAAACAAAATGTATTTGATGATGTTTCAGCAGATTATAATTGCTTCATTTTAGGTAGGAGCTAAATGTAGATGAAATCAATTAATTAGCAATAATAAAAGAAAATTTATGCAAATAATTATCATACACATGCTATAAGAGGGATGTCTGTATACTAATGGATTTATATTGAGGGTCCACTGTAATAACTTAAAGGTACATTAGCGGTCAAATATGGAGGTTTCTTGAATTCATTTTTTAACTTTCCATCCCATAAAACTTTATTATACAATTTCATTGTATTGTTTACATTTTATTACATTTAAAAGTGTGAGTCTTGAAAGTTGGTACAGGTATTAGCTGCCACTGATGTGTTTGCAGTCATAATGTATCACTAGAAGAAATAGATTGTTAATGTACATATTGTAGCAGAGGGTATTTGTGACAGGAGGAAAAAGAACAGTGATCTGGTGTAAATGTAAGAAATTGAATTAGCTTATCTATACCTACAATAAATATTACAATAAATATAGACAAAAATAGAAAACTTCCATGATAGGTTGGGTGAATAGACAATAAAGTAGCGTAAAGTCAATTTGGAGTGGGGGTATTTTCAAACCATTATATTTTACAAGTCTCAGAGAAAAAAAAAATATATCTGATAACTTTTTGCATTGGAATAACAGAAAATATTTTATTAGTATATACTTGAGTTCTTTAGGTGGTAAATGGTGGTGATGTCTCTCCAAACTTTTGAATTTCATCCCTTATCTCCTTGGATAATTATTGACCATGTTCTACTTGATATTTACTGTTCATGTTTTTTCTTCATTAATGAGTTAAGCAAAAGTTAAAATAATGCATGTACTTTCTTTTTAAACTTTATGTACACAATAAAATGAGATGACTATTTTTTCAGTACATCTCTCTCTCTCTCTCTCTCTCTCTCTCTCTCTCTCTCTCTCTCTCTCTCTCTCTCTCTCTCTCTCTCTCTCTCTCTCTCTCTCTCTCTCTCTCTCTCTCTCTCTCTCTCTCTCTCTCTCTCTCTCTCTCTCTTATTGATGAGTGCATGAATGTTATAAATCTAAATTCTTGTTCAAACATTTAATATTATGCTTGAAAGAAAATTTAGATTCAGCAATTCTTGGAAATTATTTTTTTATATTTCCCATTTGTACAGTGTGATTGGTCAATCCATATTTTTTGCAAAATTTTTCCTTTACAGCAAAAAAAAATAATCCATGTGCCTTTTTGTCTGTTTTTTATCTGTGACTTTGATGCACTAAAAGTTTTTCTTGAAAAGACAGTTGAGTCAATACACTTCAACAGGTTTCTTGTGGTATGTCATCACACATAAAAAGGAAACAACAATCCTAAATCAAGGATTGTAATGCAGTCAGTAATTTTTTAGAGTCTCACTCTTCACTGATTTTATCTGCCAATGTCAGGAATTCAATTTGGGTAAATTATACCATGGAAACCAGTTTTTAATTTACACATAGTATTCATCAAAAGCCATGAAGATTGTCTCCATATTTGACCTTTCAAGAATTCAGAGATGTTGCCATAGTGTGATATGCACTTTCATGTAGCCTTTCAAACACCTTGTGTTAATAGTATTAGTTCTACATAACACATTATTCAGATCAATTATGCACATATTATAAACAATGAAAGCCTCAAGACAGTACAGAGAAAACCAGATAATTTTGGGATGTTTAATTAACCTTCCAAATCTCTCTGAAAGTACATTTCCTTATAGAGATGGTTATGCACTGGAGATGGGAGTTACCATTGTGTACTCTATTTGAAATTCCTCAGTTTGTTAGTTTATGGTAATCTTATTTATGTCAAAGAAAAACTTAAAAGGAGGTAAGTATATTTTGCATGAAATGAATTCTGATCAACAGTGTGACTAGCTAAATTTGACTTAAGTTTTTGTTTTGTTTTCTTTTCTATTTACAGCTTAAAATTAATAAGTATAGCAGGCTGGCAGTCTAATTTATAGAATTTGTCCTACACTAATATTAATATGAAGATGGAAAGATTTGTCAGTTTTAATGTTGATAGTTTGAAATGTCTAAATATTTTCACTGCTGAACAAATAACATATACCCTGGTCTGAAGGTGCATTATGCCATGGCAGACCAGGATCTTAGTTGTGTGCAATTTGACTGGACTTATAAGCAAGTATAGATGGTGAGCTAATGTTCAGCTTTTGGTATTCAGTATTTTGATGTTCACATATTAATGTGTCACTGGACCTTGTCTTTGTTGGACTGGATAGTTTGAAATTCATTTTCAGCATTCCATTGTAGACCTGGAGTTTGCCCACATTTGTAGTTTGCCTACACTGATGTGATGGTCATGCTACATGCATATAGGCAAACTTGCCCACATTTGTACATTGCTTAGATTGATGTCACATTCATAATGCATACTATTATCAATACAGTCTCACCATCCCAACTCAAATTCATTTGGATCACTTCAGTCTTTTCTGCATCAGTTTGATATCTTAGCCTCTCTCAGGCAAGTTCAGATAATTGGTCAGTGTTGGCTAACAAAGGTAATTAGCTAATACTTTAGTGTGTCACAACCCTATGGCCTTAAACAAAGTAACAGAAAAGAGGGAAAACCAATAAAATTCAACAAATAATTTAATTCGCTAGAATACAAAGTGAAATATGTACAAAGAACTTATGGTATTGCGAATTAAACAACAAATAATCCTAGAATTTCTAACACAGGTCCTAATGTTTGAAGTTTTGAGGAAACTTTAGTGGTATTCCAAAATAAATCCAATGCTGGAAGTTTTGATGTGCCTGTGATGCCTGTGTAGAAGTGATGTGCCATCAGTCTTTTGATGAATTGCAATAATAAAATCTAAGAATATAGCTTTATTTGAATTTCAATAAAACTCTAAGTCTCTATGTCCAAGAATGTTATTTTTGAGCACCTTGCATTTCCGGTGAAGAAAAACTTTAATTAAATAATTTGATTAAAAAAATTTCAGCCAAAAGAAATACTGGATACAAAAAAAAAATACAATTGATTCTGATCAGATATTAGAGCACAAATGAATAATTTCCAGATAAATAATTCTATATAATCCTCTACTTGACCTCAGGTTTACAATTAGCATTTTCTAAAAAGAAATTAATATTACCTAATGGACGATTTCATTCTGGATGGTTCCACATGTTTACAAGATAAAATATTAGTTATAATTAGGTCTGTTACTAAAATTATAGTGCAAAATATAGTAAACAACAGACAGACCCAGCATTTTATGGTGAATTTCCAGTGTTCTGGACAAGATTAGGTCCAAATTGCAATTATCTTTAGCATATTTTAAATTTTAAAACAAATAACAAACAATGCAAATTAAATATACATAACAAGTATCACTTGTCGACTACATTATTTTTGCAAAATATTGCATAATCGAACATGATTTTGACAGTAATTTGCTATAAGTAATGTTTCGTGAAAATGAGGTAGTGCACCAAAGACAGTAAAGATGTAGTTATTTATTTTAGTTGGTTTTTGTGTCTCAGTGTCTCTGATTTTATCACACACTTCAACCAATTGTTGTATTTGGCTGTCACATCAAGCTGCTACCAAAAATCAGTAGTAGTCCACGTTTGTGATGTAGAATGATGAAACTGATAAAAATAATTCTGTGAACTCCATTGATTAGGTTACAGAATCCATATGTTACAGTTTTCAAACCAAGTACATTAAAAATATATTTTACTAATATATTTAACCATGGAAATCTCTTTGATTTTTGTGATGGAATACTTGTACTGTGTACATACCCATGTTGTCATAATCTAATAATTAATATTTGCATACATGTAAATAATTTCCTGTAATAACATGCATTGCATCTAATTTGGATAAGTGTCATACAAGCAAAGCAGTTTAAATAAAATATTCATTTGTTGTGATATTTTTAAAAAATTTTAATAATGCAGTTAAGTACAAAAATAATTATTATTTGATTCTGGTGTTCTAATGGTATATCCAATCTATGAACTTTTACATAGAACATTCATTAGATTATTATTATTATTGAGACAGGTTCACCAGATCTATCATGACATGACTATGGTGACCTTGAATTAATTTTTAAAAAATTGCTTAACATTTTGATGATTAAAATTTGGATTCTTACATTAGATACCTTGAACATGAGATTCCTAAATCTTCTCTGCAAACTTTCATGATATTTAACATAGATTACAGGTATGAAAATTGATTAAGAAATGTATTGATTTTAGTGTCATATAATAAAACCCAACATATGATAAAAAGTCTTTTTTTTAGATCATTTTTGCTTGACCTTCCTTTGCCCTTTTTATTCCTGCCTGAATAATCTTAAATGCATTGTATGTGAATATTTTAGCCAATAACCTAAGCATCTTTGTTGAATCAGGTATTTTTGACAAGATAGCAATTACAAATACTACATTAAGCCCTTGTGTACCCACTTAACTTAATTAAAACTGGTCTGTGTACATAGAATTATATCAATTTAATAACAATAATAATAACAAGGACTTTATATAGTGCCTAATCTTTAGATGCTCTAAGCGCTTTACAACATTTTACAACACTTAAAAAGAATAAAAAACATTTAATGACATGATTACAAAAATAAAAACAAACACCCAAAATTAGAAACAAAAAAACATGCTGTAAAATGTTTAAGGTAAGGATACATTATTAGGTCTTTATGACTGTTCTTGCAGCTGAAATAGATGGTTTTAAGAGTGCTCTTGAATGAGATCACTGTGTCTTTGTGTTTAAGTGCAATGGGCAATTCATTCCATGTTGATGGGCCCTGGTATGCAAAAGAACGTCCATATGAACATTCATAGTGGGAATATTGAGAATACAAGTGTCAGATGAGGAGCCTAAGTATCTTGCAAGTGTGTACATATGGGTGAGGTCAGATAAGTATGTTGGACTGGAGCCCATCAGTGAAACGTAGAACAGAGAACAAATTTTGTGTTTAATTCTGGGTCATATGGATAGCCAGTGTAGGATACAAAGCAGCGGAGAGACAAAGCAGCGGAGAGGTGTGCTCTGATCATGGTACTCTAAGGATGATCTGAACAGCTGTATTTTTAACTTTTTGAAGTTTCTGAATTAGATATTGAGATGAACCAGACAGAATTGAATTACAGTAGTCCAGTCTGGAAAATACTAAGGAACACACAAGTGTTTTAGTGGCATCATTTGACAGATACTTGCGAATGGAGCTGATGCATCTCAGCTCAAGATATGCAGCCTTGCCTGTCATGACATGTTGGTGCAGTGAAAGAGTACTGTCAAGTGTGACACCGAGGTTTTGTACTGACTGCTTAAATTTAATGTTGTGTTTCTGATATTTATTGTCTGAGGTAAAGGATGTGAATGGGAAAGACTTTGTGTTGTAATCATGATGGCTTCAGTTTTACCATCATTCATCTGCAGCTTGTTACATGTCATCCATGATTTCACATCAGAAATGCACCTCTCTGTGCCTTGGATGATAGCTTCAACTTCAGCTGGATGGCTAGATTTGTATACTAGGGTGTCATATCAGTATACAATTGGTGAGACACTGGATGATGATCTATGACACTTGAGAGTGGCTGAGTGTATAGAATGAAGAGAACAGGTCCAAGAATGGACCATTGTGGAACACCACAGCATTGAGTCTGCTGGGCTGGAGTGTTTTCCATTTGCAAACACAATTTGTGTCCTGTTGACAAAGTAAGACTTGAACCATAGTAAGGCCATATAGTGAATGCCAAATAATGATGGTGAAGTAATATATCATGGTCAATAGTGTCAATTCTGCAGAGAAGTCAAGGAGGGTGGGGACTGCAGTCTTTCCGCCATCCAAAGCAAAGAGGTCATTGACTGCTTTTAGGAGAGAAGTTTCAGTACTGTGGCATTAGGTCGATATGCACACTGTACATTGCTAAAAAGACTGATTGAATTCAGATGAGATACAAGTTGGGATATAACAACTATTTTTAAGATATTTGACATGAATGGGAGATTAGAAACTGTATGGGCGGTAGTTCTTTAGATCATTATGGTCAAGTGTTTGTTTCTTCAGCAGAGGCTTTACAATGGCAGTTTTGTAAAATGATGAGAATTCCAGAAGATTAGAGAGATATATTAATAAAATCAGTTAGTGAAGGCAATATTGGATCCAAGCATTCTAGCAGCAGTGACGTCAAAATCAAATCCAGTTCACATGACTTTGGTGCACTCTTTATCATGATTGTAAGTACTAAATCCATAGAGACAGGTTCAAATGCTGCAAACGGTTGCCGCTGAAATTCTGTATCGCAACTGTATGGTGAGGAAGAGTTACTGAATTTGTGTTGTCAGGTCTATCTCTGATGGTTTGTACTTTGTCATGGAAGAAATTTGTAAACAGTCCAGAAGGTCGACTAGAAATAAGGTAGCTGATGGAAGTGGTGTACATTTGTTCCTTAACAATAGCTTGTTAGTAATCTCAAATAGCTCTTTGCAGCTGGAACTTTCTGTGATCTTAGTAATGTAGTGGGCTGATTTACTAAATTTCACTTAATTAAAACTGAATTTAGAATTATATCAGTTTACTTAGTTTTACTTAATTAAAACCAGCCTGTGTACCCAGAATTATATCTAATTACTACACAGAATTATATCTATACTATGTTTTACTTAATTATAACCAGTCTGTGTACCTAGAATTATATCTATTTACTACACAGAATTATATCTATGTACTAAGTTTTAACTAATTAAAACCATTCTGTGTACATAGACTTGTATCTATTTACTAAGTTTTACTTAATTAAAATTGATCTGTGTACCTAGAATTATATCTATTTATTAAGGCTTAATTAATTAATACTGGTTTGTGTGCATTAAATTATCTTTTTACTAAGATTTATTTAATTAAAACCAGTTTGTATACATAGAATTTTATCTGTTACTCTGTAATCAAGACAGTTACATAAAGTGCTTGCCTAACATTGTATTCTTCATTGTTAGTGTGTAATTAACCTCTCTGTTTCACAGACTGATATAGCCATGCATCCCCAAAATGTTGAATTGGTATCACATTTCCTTCAAACTTTTGCAAAGACCAACTCTATGGTGTGACCACACCAGTGGCCTAATTGGATGGGAGAGGCTATTATGTATTTGAACCCTGGTGAAGTCATATCAGAGACTTTTAAAAATGGTACTAGCAGCTTCCTTGATTGGTGCTCAGCATTAGGAGGTTAAGACTGGCCAGCCTGGTGTCAGGATAATGTGAATCAGTGGGACATCATGCTGCATGTCTCCAGCAGGATACCCCATGATATACATCACTATAAACTGCCATACTGCAGACATTATAGGGATATGAATGGAAAATTGTTGAAGCTATGTTAAAAATCTACAAACCTGAGTGAGAAATGTTTCACCTAAATATCAGACACCACCACCACCCCAACTCCAATAAATTAAATGGTTGTTTCCTAATAGTAAAGAGAGTAGGCTCCATTTTTTTCAGCCACAGTATTGCAAAATAATTTGTCTTCTTTATATGGTGATCTACTGAAAAGAAAATATGGATTTCTGTGCAAGGATTCTTACTTCAATTAGATTGTTTTCTTTTATTGGTTTTTAACTGTACTTTTAACACATTATTGGCTTTATTCATGCCAAGAGAATGGGAACTACCATATATACTTGCTTATAAAACAAAGAACAATAAAGGTTCTGATCTGCCATAACATAAAGCACCTGCAGATCAGGGTCTTTGTTGTCTGTTCTACTGATTACTCTCAGCAAACTGCACCTACCCATTTGCAGTTTATAATTGGACTTGGCTTATAAGTGAGTATATATGATAAGTGCCTTTCCCAAGGAAAGAGCAAAGCAGCTGACCTGGCCTGGCCTGGCCTGGGTTGTTACTGAATCTCCACCCTTGGATTACCAACACTCTTCCATTGGAGAAAGAGACAGTATGGGATATTGATTTTCAGTTGCAGTTTCTCATTACTATAATAAAATTTTAGACAATGAATACATACAGATGATAGATGGCTATAAAAGTTTTGAATTGGTTTCAATATGCCATACTGACTACTTTCTTGTAGGGTAAAGACATAATACACATTAATACTAGTATCCATGTGCAGTATTACCATACATTGGTGACAGTCAAACCTGCCATGGTATATATAAAGATCACTTGTATGCATAAAGGCCTAGTTGCATTGGTAACATCAATACATAATGTACCAGTATATAAAGACCACTTGCTCAATGAAATCATTGTTAGATGATCCCCTGCATAGATGGATGGATGGATAAATAAAATGGATGGATGACAGACAGACAGACACATAGATAGTATGAATAGGTAGATATATAGATAGATAATCTTACCTGAAGTTTTAAGTATTGATGAACAAGCTTCTTAATGGAGAAATCCTTAAGACAAACTCAAGATATTTTGTGTTAATACACGTTTATGACACACCTTTATGATTAGACACCTAGATTTATGACTAACAAGTGTCAGTTTCATATATGCTGGTGTTACCTTACTCTCTTACACCTCTGTCTACTGTTACATTCATTGAGATTCTTAGTATTGCAAAGTCATTCAGATCCTTGCTGTGATGTGCATCACACCTAGTTACCTATCATGGTCATGATGCCAACTAAAATGTTCTAATTGGGTGACCAAGGAGCCACCAGTGTATTGGGCCAATTACAGCCAATCCATGGCAAAACTCAAGGAATATCATTAATAGTTTGTTACACATCTGTAGCATTATTATGGTTACAGAAAATTTAAAGAAAAAAGAAAATCAGCTATGAACTGTTACCATTTGTACCCTAGAAACTTAGGATATGACATTGTTATTGTTAGGACACATTATACATATTTAATAGACTCTGAGAATACTCAGTCATTTTTAGACCTTCCCACCAACTATTGGTAATCAAATAGAAGCATTCCAATTCAAAAACAAACTTCTACATAAAGTATTTGATCAATGTGTTCTGTTTTGAGTGACTTCAGACTATTTCTACCATGGCATAATATACTGTAAAATTTTAATAATTCAAACATCAATCACTTTTACACTTGATATACAAAAATAACCTGATTATACCTGGTTAAACACATTATCATGTATGTGACTGATATTGCTGCTGACTCAAACAGCAATATTACAATGCTGGGCAATATTTTACTTTTAGTTTTACTGGTTATACTGGTAGGCAAGAAATGTTTATGGCAAAGCCCATTGTCCATCTTCCTTCATCTGTTGTCTGTCCATTCAACAGAAATTTGTTAATGCTGTGTCTCCTAAACTGCAAGTCAGATTGCCATTAAACTTAACACACAGCATTCATTTCACGGTCTAGTTGACCCTGAATGAAAATGGTGCTGCTCAGACATACAGTATTGCCACCATGAAAACCCTGTTATTACCACTCCTTCTGGATGATGGTCAAATCAACATTGGGTTTTCACTAAAAGACTTCTTTTTGAAGTCTGGTTAGTCCTAATTGAACAGTAATTAATCAGATATCATATATGGTTGTCAAGGCAGTCTACTTTATAGTTTTTATTTATTTATCCCAGCTACTTCTGAATGATAGGAGTTTTTACAAGAAGACTTTTTATGATGCCTACTTAGTCCTAAATGAAAATGGCCTGAAGCCTAATTTGGGCCACCATGGCAGCCATCATGAAAATCTTGATAATGCAAAAATGGAAATTCCTTGCTAAGACTTAAGTTATTATATTTTGTTTGTCATAAATGAAAATGGTGCCTATCAGACCTTCAATATTGCTGTCATCATGGCAGCCATCTTGAATATCTTGTTATTGCCACTCCTCCTAAATGGAAAGTTTTATCAACATGTGGTTTTCACTAGAAGACTTCCTTTGATGGTCTAGTTTGTCCTGAATGAAAATGATTCCAATGTTATCAAGTATGGCCATATTGGTGGTCCTCTTTAAAATCTTAGTGTCACTTCTCCTTTTTATGGTCATGACCATTCTAGGACAAAAGCCCCCTGACATGGGTAAGACAAAAGCCACTCAGGAGTTGAACAGAAGCCCCTTTATCTTTGATATTTACAGTATTATGAATTTTCATTCTTCTATTTTATAGAAATGTTTATGTATTTGATGGAGTTTTTATTTACTTATTTATTGTAGCTATATTTGTGATGACGTACTATGGTCTCTCACATCCATTATTACATTTTTATTGTGCAATATAACTGTATTTATTGTGATGATCAGTGGTCTCTCACACCCTTTATTACATTTGTAATGTGTGTAATGTAGTGTGTATCTTTTGATACAATATAGTCTACAGACACATAATCAAACAAAATAATCAAATTGAACCAGCGTATCTCATTGTACTTGTATGCTACAAATCATCACAACAATTATATCACTTAGAAAAACATTTATGAAGACTTTCTTATTTAACGAAACACATGAGTGATTGCAGGTTAAAATTGCTGTGATTCATAGCAAATACTTAAACAATGAAAACCCCTGTCTTGGAGCTTTTGCCTTATGGGCTTTTGTTTGGTGGTGCTCTACAGTTTTGCATTTAGCATAGGGTAAGTTAAAGAATTTCCCCAGGTTTCCTCACTAGTTATACTGGCTATTTAAAAAAGACTTTGTTTATCTTTGGTATTGTTCAAAGAACCTTTCATTCCCTTTATTTTGGTGTATGATTGATGTGTGTAATATAGGTTATAGAGTATACAGCTTGGCCTTACTCCAGATGTGCACCTTTCAAAAATGTGCTAGCTCCACTTGCTCATTATCACTTCCTGAACTTCAGAGGTAAATTGTAACAAAATGAGCCAATAACTATTTTTTACATTTGATGTATTTGGTAATTCATTCATTGCACTTTCAGAATTCGGTATTGTCTAGTCTGGCAAAATTAATTTTCCCTATTTTAATAGCTGCCAAAGATAGTGCAATTTAAACAAATTTAGGTTGATTTTTGGAGCTCAAGGGAGCAGTCATTTTAGTTAGCAGTGTGCTAAGATCATTTAAAATTTCCAAAAGTACAATATCCAAAGAAATATCAGCCACATTACATGAAAGTAGCATAGAGGTATGCCAACATTCTCTTCACTGTGCATGTTTTAAATGCAAAAAACTTTACCTTACATACATCACTCTCTCAAAAGTACATAATAATTGATGAGCACCACCTTACTACCCCTGTCATGACATACATTTTTCATTAAAGGAACTTTTATGATATCTAGTTGATTCTAACTGCAAATGGTGCCAATGTTACATATGGTGGCCATGGTGGCCATCTTCAAAATCCTGTTATCAGTACCAGTACTCCTGACTGAATGCTCATATTGGCTTGGAGATTTTACCAAAATTCTTCTAACGTTTTCTTAAGTGTGGCCTAAATGAAAATCAGGTGTTGATTGTATATCCAATGTGGTCAACACAGTGGCTAATTATAAATCTTGTTACTACAGAATATCAAAGATAGTTTTAACACATTGCAGGTAAATGAAGAAATAAGGATATTTAAAATTTCTGTAATTTTTTGGACATAGAGGGACTTTTGTACCATTGAGGGACTTTTGTTAGATTTATTCCTTTGATCAAAAATAGTAACAGTATGAAAGACAATACTGCTGACTTTGAGATTGTATGGATAGGGTGTCAGCTGTATATAGCTAATACAAAGTTCAGTTTCATTGATCTAGCCTTAATTGCCATTAAAATGACTAGATAAAATCAAATTATCAGAAAAATGTGTTTGACTTGAATTACTTGCTGTTAATTGTTCTTGTCTGCTATATTGGTGGTTTAATTGAAGTTGCATATACAAAACTAGATTGTAGTACACAGTAGAAGGATATGGTAACAAAATTTCACATTTTTGGGGGTTACAACTCCCTTTTTCCATTGATCAGGGGTCAAGTTTGATCTTCCTAGGTTAACAATAAAGAACAAATTTTTTTTTGTATTTGTTCAGTGGGGCAAGAGACACTTCTTAATTGCAGATGATCAATTGGGCAAAATTAACAGTTTAACATTGCTTAGTAATAGCTTGGTATGCCAATGAAGAAAGAAGTAGGGTGTTATTGTTATTAAAACTTCAGCTCACCTAAACATAAATCACTTGCAGTGCCAAGACTTTCACCTCCTGTATTTATTCAGGTAATGTATGCCAGGCACTTTAAAACATCATTTTCAGATTTACTAGAAGAGACCTGTGCATACTAAATCCTTTAAAGTAACAGCCCAAATGTTAAGTGTTGAGTAGATGTGAGGAAAAAAATATACTGTAGGTATATTTATTCATATATCATCAGATTGCTAACTTCTTATATGATTGATTTATGCTCTTGAAATTCATAGACCTATCAAGAACACAACATGTTGAGTGTCAATATATTTATTTCCAGTGTGACTATGTTTAAAGGTAAATGGTTCATTTTGCTAAGAAACAAGATTATTTAATAGACTCTCCAACTGTTGTCCAAACTTGTATACTAATATTTTCTAACATGTCATAAATTATGTAACTTTACAGACATTAAATTAAAAAAAGGAAAATCAAGTAATGAGGACCATTCCCTCATGTTTTTCAACATCATGTAGCATTATTTGACACCTGGCTTCAATCAAGTTACTCCTGTAAAAGAACTGGTTCCAAATAAGGAGTTAAGGAGCTATCAAGTCAGGTTGTCCCAATGTGCCAATATCCCTCAAATTGGTTTAATTTAATAAGATAAGGAACTGTTACATAAGGCTATCACACAATATGTAACATTATTGAACTACTGAAGTCAAGTTATTATCCACATATCCATGGGAAAGGTCTATTAATATAATTATATGCCTTTGCCAGTGATAGGTACTAACCAGCCCATTGACCTTAATTGCCAATAATAATAATAATAATAATAATAATAATAATAATAATAATAATAATAATAATAATAATAATAATAATAATAATAATAATGACTTTACTTAAAGATGGTAATACAATTAACTAAGATCTAAACTGCCTTGAGGCCTTCATACAAAGAAATTTATTTTAGCTGCATCTCTGAAGCCACTGGATATATTAGGTTTGGAGGAAGGAAATAGAGTGGGCATTTCTAATCTCACCTGGAATACTATTCCAGAGTACTGAAACTATTTTTGAATGATTCCTTATTTGGTTTGGGAATTTTATGCTGTTTGGTAGACATTGATTGCAGGTGGGGAGTTTATTGACAGGTAGCCTATACTGGAATAGTGATTGTAAATATTCAGGAGCACTATTATTGGATATCCTGTAACTTAATTTGGCTTTTCTCAAATGGATTCAGATGATGTAACTGTTGGTCAGGCACAATACTGTTTCCTTCAAAGTATATACACCATTCCCTCAATAATGTTGTAATGTTGGAGATTTTTATATGAATGACACAGCTTAATTGCACCATTTTCATTGTGATATTAATATAATAAACACAGTATCAGCCATAATATTTTTTTATATTTATAAGATGTTTTATTAGCAATTCATACATAGTAATAGCAAAGTATATAATCACATTGTTATGATTGTCACTGCTGATGTAAAAGTTCATTTATAATTTATTATATAAATTAATTGTATTTGAAGCATTGGAAAGTAAAGCCATTAAACACAAAAAGGTTTCATTTTATTAACATAGTTGTTTGAAAAAGTAATCAGTTTTTGAAAGCAAAATTTTACTTGTATGTCATTATCAAAGCTACCTTACATGTCTAGGAGTAAAGCCTTATATAACCCTAAATGATCTTAGTGTTACATGCTTGTTTGACAATTTGACCTTAAGTCTTCAGTAACTAAACAATTACCCATTTTATGTGAAGTGATCAATTAATATTGATGATTATTAGTAATAATTAAAACTAATATAATATAAAGACTTTTATACATTTCTTTTAAATTAAATTGGTGAAAACTCAAAGTGTCACTTTATGTTCTGTCTTTTTTTCCTGCAATGTCCACCATTTCTTTGATAATTCAGAATGTGACTTTTGTCCAGAGACTTTCTATTCCTTTTGCATTTGTAACTTGTCCAGAGACTTTCTATTCCTTTTGCATTTGTAACTTTCTTTCCCATATGTATTTGGGACTTTTGTCCAGAGACTTTCTGTCCTATGTGTATTTGGGACTTTTGTCCTGTAACTTTCTGTCCAGTGTGTATTTGTGGTTTTCTGTCCCATATGTATTTGGGACTTTTGTCTAGAGACTTTCTGACCTATGTGTATTTGGGACTTTTGTCCTGTACTTTTGTCCAGTGTGTATTTGTGACTTTTTGTTCCATATGTATTTGGCACTTTTGTCCTGTGACTTTCATTCCCATGTGTATTTGTTAGTTTTGTCCTGTAACTTTCTGTCCAATGTGTATTTGTGACTTTCTGTCCCATATTTATATTGGACTTTTGTCTTGTGACTTTCTGTCCCATGTGTATTTGTGACTTTTGTCCTGTGACTTTCTGTCCAATGTGTATTTGTTACTTTTTGCCATGTGACTTTCTGTCCCATAAATGTTTGAGAGTTTTGTCCCATGACTTTCTGTCCAATGTGTATTTGTGACTTTCTGTCCCATATTTCTATTGGACTTTTGTCTTATGACTTTCTGTCCCATGTGTATTTGTGACTTTTGTCCTGTGACTTTCTGTCCAATGTGTATTTGTTACTTTTTGCCATGGGACTTTCTGTCCCATAAATGTTTGAGAGTTTTGTCCCATGACTTTCTGTCCAATGTGTATTTGTGACTTTTGTCCTGTGACTTTCTGTCCAATGTGTATTTGTTACTTTTTGCCATGTGACTTTCTGTCCCATAAATGTTTGAGAGTTTTGTCCCATGACTTTCTGTCCCATGTGTATTTGTGACTTTTGTCCTGTGACTTTCTGTCCCATGTGTATTTGTTACTTTTTGCCATGTGACTTTCTGTCACATATGTGTTTGAGAGTTTTGTGCCATGATTTTTTGTCCCATGTATATTTGTGACTTTTTTCCATGTGACTTTCTGTCCCATATTTATATTGGACTTTTGTCTTGTGACTTTCTGTCCCATGTGTATTTGTGACTTTTGTCATGTGACTTTCTGTCCCATGTGTATTTGTTACTTTTTGCCATGTGACTTTCTGTTCCATAAATGTTTGAAAGTTTTGTCCCATGACTTTCTGTCCAATGTGTATTTGTGACTTTCTGTCCCATATTTCTATTGGACTTTTGTCTTATGACTTTCTGTCCCATGTGTATTTGTGACTTTTGTCCTGTGACTTTCTGTCCAATGTGTATTTGTTACTTTTTGCCATGTGACTTTCTGTCCCATAAATGTTTGAGAGTTTTGTCCCATGACTTTCTGTCCAATGTGTATTTGTGACTTTTGTCCTGTGACTTTCTGTCCAATGTGTATTTGTTACTTTTTGCCATGTGACTTTCTGTCCCATAAATGTTTGAGAGTTTTGTCCCATGACTTTCTGTCCCATGTGTATTTGTGACTTTTGTCCTGTGACTTTCTGTCCCATGTGTATTTGTTACTTTTTGCCATGTGACTTTCTGTCACATATGTGTTTGAGAGTTTTGTGCCATGATTTTTTGTCCCATGTATATTTGTGACTTTTTTCCATGTGACTTTCTGTCCCATATTTATATTGGACTTTTGTCTTGTGACTTTCTGTCCCATGTGTATTTGTGACTTTTGTCATGTGACTTTCTGTCCCATGTGTATTTGTTACTTTTTGCCATGTGACTTTCTGTCCCATATGTGTTTGAGAGTTTTGTCCCATGATTTTTTGTCCCATGTATATTTGTGACTTTTTCCCATGTGACTTTCTGTTCATTTAAAGATTTCCATTTTTCACATTTGAATACAAGAGGGCATATTGCATTTATGATGATTTCACTTCAACTGAGCTAAACGATAGAACTTAAACATGAATATCACTTGAAACATATTTTATTGCTATTTTATTTATTAAAGGTTTCTCACCTGAGTAGGCATAAGTGGTATTTTCATTGATCAAAATTTTGCTGAATACTATTATTTAATGTCTAATGAGAATGGTGTTTGCCAAAAAAAAAAAAAATAACAAACTCAATGACTTCTTATTAAATGTTGAGAATTTTATAATGTTGATTCAAATTTCCACTGTTTTTAATTATAATACAAGTGAGATATCATAATATCAGTTACCAATTTTGATATTGATTTTCTTTACATTCAACAAATGGTGGACAATATTTGGAGCCTTTTGTGTCTAAAACATGGGATCCTGGCATGCTTGACCCCTTGTCATAAGTGGGTTCAGAATGTGAGTTATTGAGAAGTGTCTCTCAGTTTGGAAGAGAGAAACAGGAAGAGAGAAACAGGAAGAGAGAGGGGCAGACATTGTTTTACATCATTGTGTGCAATATACAGATTGTTACTTTGCTGATTGTTTAGTTTCCTTTTTCCAGCTTCTCTTTTATGGCTGGTTAATTAAAATCAATGCAATCAGAGTTATTGCTGTTTTAAGACATTGATGATGCTGACTTTCAAAGATATGTTTGAAGTTATATGAAGCATTACCATTAAAACTTTCCTATCTATCCCAAGGAAAGGCATCTTACATTTCGAATATCTAGCAATTGGTTCTTTGAACTTTTTTCTGCAGGAAATGAGTTGATGTACTGAGACTAAACCAAAAGGTCAAATCCAGGACTAAATTGTCACATGCTTTAAGTACTGTTGTAAACTAGTTATGTGAAATCAGAGTCAACAGCCCTGGAGCTGAGAGCATATAAATCTCTTGAGATGCTAATGAACATGTAGGACTAAATGAAATCCTAATATTGTAAAACTTTGGGTATCCAGATGCCAGATATCACAATTATTAGATTGTGTGAACTACTATCATGTCCCCTGAAATTTGTACTTATTTCTGTAAGCCAATCACAATGTAGTTGTAGAAAAGAGGAACATAAATCAGCAGGAAATAATCAGATATAATAACACAAGTTGGAATTACAATGTGATGTTCATACAATAAATGAGTTACCTTTTTAAAATTAAAAAGAAATGTAATTAGGAGAGATAGAGAATGATATTTAGATACAAAAAGAAATTTTCTTAATGCAAAATGAGTCCCACTGAGACAATATGTAATTTGTCATTCAAAAATGCAAAGCTAATTAAACAAGATGAAAGACTTCAAATGATCTACCTGTAGATCAGGATCTATGATGTTTATTTTACTGATTGCTCTTCATAGACTGCACAGAGCTAAATGTGCCTGTGCATTATGCAAAAGCAGATCTGGATCTGTGCAGTTGGACTTGTTGTATAAGCAAGTATATATGGTAGTAAAAAAAAAAGACCTCAATAAATGCATATATCAAGTTTAATACAGATAACAGCTTCCAGGGGTGCACAATACATTGATCATGATCCACTGGTCTATCTTGAAGGTAGTGTGAGTAGATCTGTAGCATTAAAAAATAGACATCAGCCTATACATGTTTTGCATTTTTGTGGTAGGTAGATCATTTTGGCTTGGTCATTTTATAAGTAGCACACATGCTGAAAAAGTGTGTGCACCCCTGGATTAAACTGTTTGAAAAAGTTATATCACAACTTGAGTGTAAAAAGTTTCTACTTTGACCAAATTTTTGCTAATAGTTATACTCCTATGAATATACCCATCCCATTCATTTCATAGCTCCACATGATTCAGTTTGGGAGTACCAGAGATGAATGTAGTTGACACCTGTGATAACAAAAACAATAACAGAAAATGTATATCTGCCTGAATACAGTATTTGCAATTAATGCTGAAACCTTATCACTAATTACTGCATTGTAATTGGGATACCTACCAGTATACAATTGTTTGGTAAGTGGGGTATCTGCCTGTACATGTATACAGTATTACCAATTACCATAATACTTTGTAAATGGGATAAATAAGGAATTATATAATTTCAAGCTTATTAGCAACACTTCTTATATCACTTTGGTGTCAACAAGTGGTGATATTACCCCTGTTTTTGTGCAGGGATATCACATCAAGGAAGTCCTACTCTCAAAAGTTGTACAGAAGGAAACATGAAAGAGGGGTAAAATTACATACCCACTTAAAGGTCATACATGGAGGTTTCTGTTCAAAATTGTTTCTGAATCTTCCTTACCAAAGAGCTTGTACATTTATATTACAAGCTTAACACAAGTTTAACACAAGCAGGCATGGGTATTAGCATCCCCAAATATGTATGCATGCATATATGTATCACTAGAACACAGAGATTATAATGTTGGAAATTTGCAGTTGGTAATTAAATAAACAGTTATCCTGTGGGAACTGGCAATAGTTTATAAAATGAATAGTGGTTCTATGGGAATTCAATGCAGTTTATGAAATGAACAGTGGTCTTATGGGAATTTGTAATAGTTTATCAAATGAGCAATGCTCCTATGGGAATATGCATTAGTTTATTAAATGAATACCTATCCTGTGGGGGGCCTTGAGTGGCTGAGAGGTCTAAAGCCTCTCCCTTACTTATAACTGCCATCTCACCTCTGCTTATGTTGAGTCTAAGATTTGGATAATGTGGATATGTGAGAAAACTTGCCAGTAGCTTCTCATGGGTCAGTGTTTTTTTCCATGATTTCCGGTTTCTTCCTCCATCATTAATACTGGCCACCATGTATAGCCTAGCGTGTGCTGAGAAATGGCATTAAGCCCCAGAACAACAACAACCTATCCTGTGGAAATTTATAGTAAGTTATGAAATGAACAATTATCATGTGGGAATTGGTAATAGTTTCTGAAATGAAGAGTAGTCCTGTGGGAATTTGCAATAGTTTATGAAATGAACAGATGTCATATGGGAATTTTAAATAATTTATGAAATGAACAAGTTATCCTGCAGAATTGGTAATAGTTTATGAAGTGTGTGTGTGTGTGATTTGGATTTTTAATGTAGCTTTAAGAATTTTTCAGTCATATAGCTGTGATGTCTGCAGTGTGACAGTTTATAGTGTTATCTTGCACTGGGGCATCATGCTGCAGACATGTAAGCATAATGTCCCACCCATTCACAATTTTCTGACAAATGACCTTCCTAACACTAACCTCTTAATGTTGAGTACTTGGCAAAGTAGCTGTTAGTGCCATTTTTATAAGTCTTTGGCATGACTCAGCAGGGATTTGAACCCATGACCTCTTGCATTCACTAGGTAATTAGAGCTGTCTGTTTATGAAATGAACACTGGACCTGTGGGAAATGGTAGTAGTTTATGAAATGAACAGGGGTCTTGTGGGAATTAGCAATAATTTATGAAATGAAGAAAGGTCCTGTGCAAATTTGCAATAGTTTATCAAATGAGTAGTGCTCTTGTGGGAATTTGCAGTATTTTCTCATATGAGTAGTGCTCTTGTGGAAATTTGCAGTATTTTCTCATATGAGTAGTGCTCTTGTGGGAATTAAAAATATTTTCTCTTATGAGTAGTTCTTGTGAGAATTTGCAGTAATTTATCAAATGAACACAGGTCCTTTGGAGATTTGTAGATTATGTTATGAAATGAACAGTGGTCCTGAGGGAATTAGTAGTTTATTAAATGAACAGAAATTAAAGAAATTGCAATGAATGATACTACACCTTGAGTTATATTGTCATCAACAGATTTGAAGAGAAAAAGAAAGTGATGGCAATAATTGGAATGAAATATTAAACTACTGTGTATTCAATGCAAAAACATGATCATGGCATATTTTAAAACTTATATAAAATGTAAATCACATTAGGAAAAGAAATACATCAAACTCCTAATTTTAGTCAAAATTGTCAACAGGAACTCCTTTGGAAATAAAACTTCATTTCTTGGAAATGGTACAGGGTGGATGCCACCTCTTTTAAATATAAGTTACCTCTGACCTCCTAACAAAATATTTTGCCATGTTCTGCTGGGTATTTGATGTTCTTATCTCTCAGTCATAAAGCTCTAAAACAAAAGTTTAATTGGATTGTATGTTTGCATTTTAAATTTGTGTACCAAAAGGAAGTTGTTGTTGTTGTTGGACTTAACACCATTTTTCAACACATGATATGCTATACATGGTGGCCAGTATTAATGGTGGAGGAAGATACCAGGAAATCCGTGGAAAGAACCACCGACCCTCAAGAAGCTACTGGCAAGCTTTCTCACATATCCACATTCTTGGAATCCTAGACTCGAACACAGGCAGAGGTGAGATGGCAGTGATCTGTAACGGAGAGCACTTTAGACCACTCTGCCACTTGGAAGTGTTTAACATTCTTTCTCTCTTTCTTGCAAACTCAAATGCTGTATAAATGTTTTCTGATGATTGTATAAATTATATTTCTAAATCCCTATTCAACAGTTAGAAGGAATTGTGATATGTTGATCACTAAATGTAACATACTGGTGAAAAAAAGATGAGTGATAGGGTTTACTCGTAAGGTTCTCATAGTACTTCACAGTCTGATGATGGCATGATCAGAAGGTATATGTTTTCTATGTGTTTCTTCATTTACAAACTTGTTCATAGATGGATTGTACCATCTTCAAATAACTTGTCACTTTTAAGTGAATCTATTGGAACCATGGATTTACTTTTTTTGTTCACTTTTATTTTACTTATAATTACATACTCTTAATTGCATATGTAGAGCCACTATAAGTCAACCCAACATCATCATAAGGGCAAGTTTTACATTCAGGTTATAAAAACATTAGTTTCAGGCATAAAATATGCATGTTTCCATACCCAGTATCATGAACTTGGTGCAGGGATGCATCTTATTAAACACAATGCTGTTGTTGCAAAATGAGGTACCAGTGACCTAGTTCATGGTTCAGTGACTTTGATGGACTTTTATGCATGAAGATCAACTCAACCAAGCTGCAATACTAAAACATTCTAGCCTGTATAGTAGGCTTTTTATGAAAAGTACAGTAAGTGGGAATGTTTATCTAGTGGTCCCCAATCAAGTTTTGTAACATAAAACCCATTGTAGGAGATTGGCATCCCTCATTAATTGAAAAAATGACATAGATAGGGCAATACTGTGTTAAGAGTGTATAGGAAATGTATACCTGATTTAAATGCATACCTCTTGAAAGGTGAACCTCAACCAGAGTGAAGTTCAAAAAGACGTAGAGAAGCAAATGGCAAAAATACAAACGAAAAATAAGAGAAAGAGTAAAAAAGCAAGAAAAACATTGAACAAAGGATCTGGGGAAAATGCATCAAAATCAGCATAAGAAGAAATGGAAAACCCTACAAAGAAAAAGTACAAGCTATCACGAGACGAAGATCTAGAGGATACACATTATGGACTAACGGAGATAGAGGATGAGCAAATGCAAAGATAAATTTAGGGAGGTGGGGCCCCTTGAATGGTCTGAAACCTCCCTTTAAAAAAAAAGAAAAAGAAAGAATATCTTGCCAGTGTCTGCTCAAAGTTGAACACATTTTTGTTGACTGGGAGATAGAATATGTGAATTCAGCAGCATGGTTCTGTTGAGCTATTTAGAACATCATGTGTTACTGATTCTTTCATATCATTATGAAGACCTCTAATGTCAGATGATATTCATTTGTTTGCTTGACAGAGGAGAAGCATCTTCCTTTAGTTGCATACAGAAATGAAGCATCTTCTGAGAAAATTCCATGAATTCAATGTACATCATCCTCTGTAAATTTTACTGGGAAAAATTGGTATTAAAAAATTGGGACTAAAAGTATTGGGTTTGAGAGGTTTCTTGTATACTGAAGTTTTGGTTTTGATTAGTTTCACTGTATATACTCAACTATTATTCATAGGTAAACTTTTCATATTCATTGTGTTAAGTGACTGTTTACCCACAACAAATTGTGTATTGTACATGTAAGTGTAAGAATAAGTGACAGACATCATTTAATGTGCTGTTTGAGCTATTGTGGCTAATCAAGGTAATCAATGATGCCTGTGACTTTGTAATATTTATGTATATTTTTTGTAACTCTTGAGTCATTAGTATTAGCTGTAGTGGCTAATCAAGGTAGTCACTGATGCCTGTGTCTTTGTAATATTTATGTATATTTTTTTGTAACTTTTGGTTCATTATTTTTAGCTGTAGTGGCTATTCAAGGTAATCACTGATGCCTGTGATTTTGTTATGTTTATATTTTTGTATCTCCTGATTTTATCTATTTATTTTAGTTTTTGTTCACAGCTGTAAATTGTACAGATTATCTATAGTCTGAGTATGCCCACATGACCGAGTCTAATAAGAGCATAAAATAACATAGTATCTATAAACAGATGTTTTACCTATGTGTAGACAATTAGTAATAACAAGACTTAATAACAAATTTGGGTTTATTTCTCATTAGCTGTTTGGGTTTGGATGGTTCAAAAAATGTTGTAACTTCCTTTGGTTGGGCTAGGTCACATGAATAGACAGTTTTTTAAAAATGGATTGAGTAGTGTGATCCATCATGTGAGGTATGGTTATGTTGTGAAATATAGTCTCAATAGAAGGTGTATATAAGGAAGGAACTGAGTCAATCAGATTCTATCGTATTTTGGAGTCGTCCTCATTTTTTTGTGTTCCAGTTGTAAGTCTGCAGACATGTTTTATGATGTACTTAGATATTATTTGAGAGTAAAAATATTTGAATGGAAATAGAAAGTGCTCATTATTTGGGCTCTAATATTATTCTGAAACTATTATGAATTATTCATAGGATTTCTGTACAATGCCATCTTGACAATGTTATGATTTTAATAGTGACCCAGTAGATTTCAAGTTTTGAAATTTTTGCAACTTTTTCAATCATTTGGACCTTCATAGAACTTTATCAAGATTATTTTGGATTCACTTCATAATACTGTGAGTTCCTCTCATATGTTCATTCATAACTTTGATACTTAAATTATTTGTTAAGCATTAAAAAACTTGCTGGAGTTGCTTGTTTCTTTTATTTCGTTTGTGACCATACAATTGTAGCAGCTTTCACTGTACAAATCAACCTACTAACACAATGATAAAAGTTTCTACAGCAGATTTTAAGAACAGACATTTAAAATAAATACAGAAACAATATCACTCTAGGTATTACCTCCTCATTATAGTACATCCACTTGGGAATCAGAAAAGAATATTATTTATTTACTATATCTTTTGTGTCATGCTTCAGCGGATGACATTTTTTATTTGTTGGTCAAAATAACTTTAGTCCAAATTATTTTCTGCCTAACAATTATTGCTTACAAAGGTGAGTTTGGTGAGACATTAGACATGTACTGGTAATTGTTTATTACTCTGTGACTTTTTGATTTGCGATTGCACAAGTTATTGGATCTGGTTAATCATGCAATAAAATTGCATATTATCTTACAAAAAAATACATGTTCTCTTTTGTTACTGTGTTAGTTTGTAAGTTTACATTATACATAGTCAGTATCTTATTAACTTTATAAATTTAGAAATTTGTAAAATTAACTTACCTACTACATTTTTTTTGTACCCCACATTGAATGAAATCATTTTCCAATGTAATTTTCTCTACATCCATCCTATATGAAATGTCCTCTTGATCTGTTTGAAAGTGGATGATCACACTCTTGTGAAGACAAATTTCAAATCAATTATAACACTGCTTTTCAAGGAAAACGTCTTCATTTTGCAGTTTCTTGTTCTACAGTTACATGATTCATTAGCAGCGACATGAAAATGATCTCAGAAAGATGAATTTTTCTCATTCAATTTCACAACAGTTTGTCTTTTGTCATTGTCATTAGTTACAGAATTTTTTATTGAACTTACATCCAAGTTGCAGAAATTCACAAATCGCTACAGTCATCGCCACAATTTGAACACCAGCGCAGTCATTTTGGAAAAAAGCTGATACACCTTATCACTAATCTGTTGAAATAATTGTCTTATGCTTTTGTGGTATGCATTAATATTACAACTGTGTTACAGAGACTATTGTAGACTGGTTTGTGTGCTCCATCACACTGGATACTAAAAAAGAAAACTGCTGCTGCTGCTATTGCTAGATAAATTACTCAGCCACTTGTTCTTAACTGCCAGCCTCATTGATACTTTTCCTTACTAATGTGTGAACAGGCCAGAAGAGTTGATTCGGTATTGAAGATCAGCTTGCCATATCTCACTGACATTGCTGATCTTGCTAATTGACAGAGTTCTTCCTAGAAATGACAATAATCAATACAGAACTTTCTTGAGGAATGACTTTGTGATGGTATTATATTAATAAAACACAATATGTTTAATCTCTTGACTTAGTGTCAGAAAACAATTTTGTTTTGATTCAAACATAGAGACAAACACATAAAGAGACAAAGTGATCTATTGACTATGTATCATTAACCTCTATTTCCTAAATTTGCACAAAACCAATGACTAAATGCCACATAATTTACTTAATTTGGAATCCTCTGACTCCTTATAGCCTTTTTCAGCCTGCTAAATTAACAAATAAACTTTTAATTTGCTGGCCTGTAAATAAAATACTGCTTGTTTTTTATATTATATACAGTAAAACCTGTCTTGAGAGACCACTGCTATGAGAGACCACCTGTATTGAGAGACAAGGTTCTCCATGTACAGGTTTATTGATTATATAGTGTTATGACCTGTCATGAGAGACCACCAGTCTTGTGAGACCATTATTTTTTGGCAGAAGGGGTGGTCTTTCAAGACAGGTTCCACTGCACAAAAGTGCCATAAGTCCACTTGTCAGAGAAGCCAGGATTCAAGATGGTAATTTGACAATCGTATGGTCAGATTTTTCCTTTGGGTCAATATCGATTTAAACTGATTGAATTAGCTATTCCAGAGAGTGTACTGAAATTAATCAACAGGTATTACTACAGTTTCCAGCTATGATTTATGACAGAGATGTTCACCAAATCATTGGATCATGCTTAAAAGATGGATGGCAATTGATACTATATAATATAGCATCTACAACTCTGTCTACACTAGAACTGGAATGCTCCGTCTACCATTGACATTGATGGTGGAAGATATAAGGTGGTCAGAGCTGAGGGCTACTTATAATGCTGAAGCACTTACAGGACATGAAGATCACTGTTCCAGACTTGAACTCATAAAATTTGACAGTAAGTTCCTTGGCATATATGGATTTAAGCTTGGTACAAATGATGCCAATGCACTGTCAAATATGGCCACCCTTGCTACAAATAGAAAATCATTTAAACAACTCTTTTGAAAACAGCTCAGGAAATAAACATCAAGCAATCCCAATTTACATAAATGTTGAAGATCCACCATTGAATATGGCCATGTTGTAAAAAATAACGATTTAAATATCTTTATTTACAAAGAAGAAAACCAAATTTGATCAAGTTTGACAGAAAGGATCCTAGCAAAAGGCTTTTATACTGATAAAGGATGCTGAAGTATCATTAAAAATGGTAAAAAATACTGAAAAATAAGGAAACTTTGTAACATTTTATTTTCACAACATATGCAGTCTACAACATTCAAAGAAATTTCTTTAGAAACCATCCTGCTTACCTAGATTTCTTGGCCAACAGCTCACTGAAGAAATATATATTAAAAATTATATGTCCAAATGTAATTTAATCAAGTTTGTTGGGTATTTGTATTTTACATTCGCTGAAAATTATGTCTAAATGCTGCCAAACCTGCTGATAAGGAACATCATGTACACTGTCATTACAAACTAGTATATAAGTTTTTAACACATTCTTATTTTTCACCAAACTATAAAGACCATAATTAGACTTTGTTTTTAATTTGTTTGGAAGTCAATTTTAATATCCTGTAAATTCAAAACTTAGTTTGCCTTCAAAAAAAGCAGCCTTGTAATTGAACAATTGAGTTCCATTGCAGTTTCGTACAAAAAAGTAAGTGGTCTTGAAAATAAATGAAATAATTATAATGTTATGCAAACAAAATGAAGCAGTGTAAAAAAATAAGTCATCCAGTTCCTACCAAGTTTTGCATTTGCAGCCTTGAAAATAAGCTGTCAATTTCCTGCAAAGTTTTGACTTCAAGGTGATCTCAAAGACAAGTTGCCTAATATAGTAATGCATATATTAACATGCAGAGAAGAACCTGTCATCATAGAAGAAACATGCTGGGAATAAAATGTTGAAAGTTAATTTTCATTAGCTTTTTGGTATTTGTATTTACAGTCTGCTGAAAATTGTCATCAATATTTTTTGTACCAATGTTAATTATTCACCCCAAAAATAATAAAATGTTTACTAAAATTTACAGATCTGTATGTTGTCCTTATGACATAACTTGTCTCTTTCTTGCAACACCCTATGTAGGGCTTAGGGTATGGATTGTCTGCTTGTGGACACCTATGTAGGGTTTAGGGTATGGATTATCTGCTTGTGGACACCTATGTAGGGTTTAGGGTATACATTGCTTGAGGACACCTATGTAGGGTTTAGGGTATACATTGCTTGTGGACACCTATGTTATGGCTTAGGGTATGGATTGTCTGCTTGTGGACACCAGCTATGTAGGGCTTAGGGTATACATTGCTGGTATGTATGTATGGCTTAGTGTATACATTGCTTGTGGACACCTATGCAGGGCTTAGGGTATGGATTTTCTGCTGGTGGACACCTATGTAGGGCTTAGGGTATGGATTGTCTGCTGGTGGACACCTAGACTCAGCAATTAAATGGACAAAATCTGAAATTCTAATTACATTCTAATATGTAGAGCACTACAGTATTCACTACAACTAATATTGGAATATAGTTACTATATATAATTGCTGCATTGACTCAGATCTGTCACTGCATTATGCTGGCAGATCTGAGTCAAAATTGTTTGTAAGCAGTAACTAGAAGCACAGCAACATACACTCTGATCTGCTGGTACATTATGTGATGGCAGATCAGGGTCAGTGTTGTTTGCATTTGGACTCAATTTATAAAGTGAGAGTAGTTGGTACTGTGAATATAGTATGCTTTGTCAGAAAGTATAACAATCATGCAACCTCATTGTTAAAATTCAAAATTTGTCAGGCAGTCTCAGTATTTAATGTTGTCAGCCATGTCTAGTATTTTTATTACTAAGGTCTAACATGCTGACTGCCATTGCAAACACCAACAAGTTAAAGTGCACATTTCATCTGAAAGATTATGTTGCTGAAACAAACTTGGATATAGTGAGATATTCATTATGTTATGTCAGTGACTAGTTTGACAAATCAGGTACACTGATTGTTGAAAGAATTAAAAAAGGATAATGTAAATAGTAAAATGATGTAAGAATTATGTTATTGGATTTGACTCATCCAATCATTAGTGTGGTCCAGGTAAGAAGACTATCACAGCAATTTCCATCAGTGCTTTTGTCAGCATTCAATATACAGGTGTAACTGAATCCCATTTTATGCATGAAGAAGCATGGAGTGTTTATAGTCATCTTTCATTTCATATGCAATAATTTTATTTTACATTTTATTGATTGTATCAACATACTTAATGTAGAATGTATATTTTGGTTTAGTTTCATTGGTTCTTTATAGCACAGCAAGACAGGTAGGTTATTTATTGCCAAGGCAACTGGAATAAAGTGCCTTACCCAAAGATAAAACCATAGCAGCAGTTTCAGGCAGCTCTGATGGTAGGATTCAAACCTAAACCTTTAGATGTGAGTCCAGCACACTAACCACTCAGCCATCATGGCTCTTAATATGATGCCCTTAATGGTCAGTTCTTGGAATGGTATACTGTACCTTCAATAAAATCCTGCTAATGATAAAGGGCACAGCAGCTGCATGTTCCAGTGGAAGAAAAGTTGATTATTATGGTCTATTAGGTAGATAAGGATCCATAAAACTGTCTCTCTCTTGAATTAATAAAATTTATATTCCACCAATGTTCTAGCAGAAGTCATTGTTTTGTTGCTGCCCTCCTCATTTACCTGTCCAAGATTTCTTCTAGCATGATATCACAAAATATATTAGACACAAGGTCATTAAATTTGTACACATTTTAATATAGTCTTAAGTAGATAACCTAATTATATTTTTATTTGATTACAGCAGATTTTCAGTTTTATCTGGACTTTTTTTGACAAAAATCTTGGTCACAGTTAAGCAAACAATGCTTGAGGTAGACAAAAGAAATAAATAGTCATGTGTATGTATATGCACATTACCTGTATAGATTTTCATGTAATTACAGTATTTACATATGCCCCAAATTTTGTTTTGATCATGAATGGCTCATTATCTGTCCCATTTATCTGTCTCAACAAGCTTGTTAACAAAATTGGGCTAAACTAAATAAATGAAGACAAATGAAATTTATTTGCATATTTTGTCCATATGTAAATGATCTGATGAGAATTTCAAGGTAGTCATTGCACATTTGTTATTAATAATATACACAAACTACCAGTAGTCATCATAAGCTAGTTAACTAGATTGTACACTATGGGTAGTCAATGTAAACTTGTTATCTAGATTGTACACAAACTATGGATAGTTATTGTAAACTTGTTTTCTAGATTGTACACAAACTATGGGTAGTCATTGTAAACTTGCTAGCTAGATTGTACACAAACTATGGGTAGTCATTGTAAACTTGCTAGTTAGATTGTACACAAACTATGGATAGTTATTGTAAACTTGTTTTCTAGATTGTACACAATCTATGGGTTGTCATTGTAAACTTGCTAGCTAGATTGTACACAAACTTTGGGTAGTCATTGTAAACTTGTTAGCTAGATTGTACACAAACTACAGGTTAAGTCATTGTAAACTTTTTAACTAGATTGTACACAAACTACTTATAGTCAATGTAAGCAGAACAAATTTGGCTTATATATTTGTATGTGATGTGATGTGATGTGATTATGATTTTTAGCATAGCTTTAAACAATTTTCAGTCATATCATTACAATATTTGCAGTGTGGCAGTTTATAATGTCTAGCACTGGGGCACCATGCCGCAAACATGTAGCATGATGTCCCACCCAGTCACATTATCCTGACACCAGGCTGACCAGTCCTAACACTAACCTCTTAATGCTGAGCGTCAAGTGAGGCAGCTGTTAGTACCATTTTTGTAAGTCTTTGGTATGACTTGGCCAGGGATCGAACCCATGACCTTCCACATCAGAGGCGGACACTCTAACCACTAGACCACTGTAGCGGTGTGAATATATGTATGTTGAGGGCCTGATACTATTTTCAGGGCCATCATAACAAGTGAATCTTTTTTTTAAATTTTATTTTGTACTTAGACTTTTTGGGACAAAGCTTGTTTTCACATTTAAGCAAAGACAACTCAAGATGGAGAAGTAGAATTTCGTATGTATAATCTGACTTGTATCCACTGACTTGATGACTATACAAATTCAGACAGTAAAAACTTTTTGCAATACCAGTATGTTCTGGAATTATTAGTTCTTGTCACCTATTTATTGCTCTTGTTTTGAGAGAGAAAGCATCCATATGTAAGGTTTAATTCTGTGAATGTGGAAGTTTAATGTTTTAGAAAATAGTTAATAATTATTGTCATAATGGTCGCTGATGATAGTAATCATCACAAAAATATTGTTAGCATTGAAGTAAAGATTGCGGTTATAAATATGGACCCTAATAGTAGCATTTTCCTGTAGGGATAGTATAGGAAATAATGATCATGACTCGTAGCCATGAAATAAAAATGTAATAAAGTAGAATGCTTTGTGGGAGACCAATACTAGGGCAGATAGAACCAGTAAAATTGAAATAAGCTGTAATGTGGAGAACAATATATTTCCAAACTTGCAGTTAGTGTGAATGTTGTTATTTGTCGGCAATGGCAGAAGTAGTATGAACTAAATATTAAAGGTTTTGCAGACTTGAAACTCTGAAAATGTAAGACAGTGTTCCATGGATCCCTTAATAGTATTACTGTTGTTGTTGTTGGGTTTAATGCCATTTTTCAGCACATGATAGGCTATTCATGGCGGCCAGTATTAATGGTGGAGGAAGAAACCGGGAAATCACCAGAAAGAACCACCGATCCACGAGAAGCTACTGGCAAGCTTTCTCACATATCCACATTTGCCGAATCCTAGATTCGAACCCAGAACCCACGCAGACATCGGTGAGATGGCAGTGATCCATAACGGACATCGCTTTAGACCACTCGGCCACTGGCCACTCGGGGCCCCCATTATTACTGTAAATTACCATCAGTATTTTTAGAGGGTAAAACTCATTTAACTAAATGTCACATAATCTCAAAATGAGGACCTCTGCAGGGCCATGTTATATTCTGTGAATGTATAAAGTATTCAAGAGAGAATGTAGGTTGATGTTGCACAAATGTTTAATATAAAATTTGCATATTGTACATGCATTTAAGAAAAAGGGAAAATTGGTTTGTAGACTAAAAAAAATCTATGATTGGACAAGCAAATTGTTAAATGAAAAATGGTTTGTAGACTAAAATAACTGTGACTGGAGAAGCATATAATTCAAGGAAAAGGGGTTTATAGACCAAACTAGATCTATAATCTGACAAGCACATCACTAAATGAAGAGATCTTTGAGCTGACATTTTTTTTTGTCAAAGGAAGCCAGCTACAAATTAAAACATGTCAGCATATATATGATCATTGGATAGGCATTTAGTATAATTCTAGCCACACACCTTCAACATTTAATATTATAATTAATATCAGCTTTTGTGCATGAACCAAAGACAATTCAATAGTAGTCTATAATAGTTAATCTTAAAGTTTAAAAAAAATATATGCATGTTTGTGCTGGTCGATAAATCTTCAGTCTTCACATTAATCTTAGTATGATTAATCTTAGTATGGAAGCTAAAATGATACCATGGTCTAAAATGATACCATGGTCTATCTAAAAATTCAAAGTTAGCTTATTATTTACATTTACTCATAGACATTCTGCTTTACAGTAAATGCATAGTCATCATTTAGTCATCTGAAGGGAGTGGTGGAGTACTGGTAGGTGCCATGCCTTAGTGGTCCCTGTGTTGAGCAAGGCACTTTACTCCATGTCTTGGTACTACATGACCTACTTGTGTTGTACTGCCATAGAATAGCAAATCAACAACCCAATAGGTTTTTTGCAAAGTTTCCTGTTTGCTTACAATTGTCTTTTTGGTATTCATATAAATTCCATTGTCTTGACTCCATTTACTGATTTGATTAAAATTATGCTGAGCTGTTCTTGAATTCTATTAGTGTATGTGGATGGAATGTTACATCCTATGCATGCTTGGCAGCTTCAGTGTTCTCAGTTTACAATGACAAGTTTTTTATATATAAGAGAAATGATATTTTGTATATACTCCCTTATAAGTTGGGTAAAAATGCAAACAGCAAAAATCCTGATCTGCTGTAGCATAATACATATATGGATCAAAGTCTATGTTATTTGATCTACAGATTACTTCTAACAAATTTATTAACTCAGATCTGCCACTGCATTATACAATGACTGATCTGGGTCAGTGTAGTTTGCAGTTGGACTGACTTTTTATAAGTAAATTATATAAATTTTCTTGAATTGACCCTGGAAGATCAGTACACTTGTGTATTATACAGATAATTTGACTTAAATTATATAATAGTATCTTTAAATATATTCAAATTATGCAAAACAATTTAATTTTTTTTATCCCAATGTATTTCATCTGTCATAAGCACAGCCCATGTTGTTTGCTGGCATGTTTGATTAGTAGAAACTTTGAAACTGGTTCAAACTTCACTTGTTCCCTACCTGTTTGAAATGATAATGCTTTATCATTTTGTTAACACTAGCTCAAATAAAGCCATATAATTAAATGCACTTTGAACTAGTCATGGTCACAAAGCTGTTTGAAACTTTCGAAAAGGTATGAAAAACAATTTCATACTTAAGACTTTGTCTAGTAACCTAGGTGTTTCAATTTGTATTGTTAATAATAACCCAATAGATAAAAAGGAAACATTTTTTCCAAACCAGGAAGTAAAATATTCAATTAATTTATTTCCTATATTGAGTTCTGTATGTTTCAAGCTATTTATCTGTATATTTTATCAGTCCAGTAATGAGTGGTATGTTTGGAATTGATGTAAGAGGTGATTTGTTGTGCTGCATATTTCTCAATAATTATGCAAATAGTGTGTCTGACTTGCAATAATAACAGTGCCTATAATTTAAATAACATATCTCAGACAAGTGGTAACTATTTTTGCACTGACTTAATATTCTTAATATGGTATTTCTCCCATAATCAGACCAGGAGACAAAAATGATAGTTTTGGTCAAAAGAAGGGGTAGGCATTTTATTAAATGAATATAACCTTACTAAATATTTCCCTGCTCTATTGTGTGGTGGAATAGTACACAGTTTGCTGTGTGCAAATTTTTGCCACAGCTCAAGGAACTGAGTTTTTAAGTGCCCAAAGGTTCTGGCTTTTCTGAGTGACTGGCAAATGTTTGCACAGAGCTAACCAAGTACCACATATACTAGATTGTAAGATGGATCTTTTTTGAGTGACTGGCAAATGTCTGCACAAAAAAGTCCAAGTACTGTATGTACTGGATTATAAGATGAATCAAACTGCAAATGTGCCAGTATATCTGGGTCTGTGCATTTTGTTAGGAGCAGTTAGTGGTTTGAATGGTATGTTTCAAAATACATATGACAAATATTTGAAAATTTAATAGCTGTAATACCATACCTGTTGCTATTGCATAGCCGGTACTTATCCAGGTGAAAAATACCCAGACTGTATGATAAGAATTCATCCTCCCATCCCCAGTTAACCAGAAGATTCCAGAACATTGGATCATCCTTAGGATGCCCTACACACTCTGCCAATGCATATTGCCTGTCCATCACTCTTTTTATAGGGAGCAGTCAGACAGGGCAGGAGGGCATCTGGCAATAACAACAGGTATGTAGTACATCTTTAAATTTAATTCATTTTCCTCACCCACCCAGCTGCACCTTAATTAGTTCCAATTTTTAACAAGTTGTAAAAGACAAAATCTTTTTATAATCATTTTTTAAAAGTAAGTCATGTACACCCAAATGGTAAATGACTTATTTATACTAAGTCATGTACACTCAAATGGTAAATGACCCATTTAGACAGTCATGTACACCCAAATGGTAAATGACCCATTTAGACTCATGTACACCCAAATGGTAAATGACCCATTTAGACACAGTCATGTACACCCTAATGGTAAATTACCCATTTAGACCCAGTCATGTACACCCAAATGGTAAATGACCAATTTAGACTAAGTCATGTACACCCAAATGGTAAATGACCAATTTAGAAAGTCATTTACACCCAAATGCTAAATGACTCATTTAGACTGTCATGTACACCCAAATGGTAAATAACCCATTTAGACTAAGTCACTACTCCCAAATGGTAAATGACTCATTTAGACTAAGTCATGTACACCCAAATGCTAAATGACTCTTTTTTACTAAGTCATGTACACCCAAATGCTAAATGACCAATTTAGACTAAGTCATGTACACCCAAATAGTAAATGAAAGATTGTATTATTATTCACAATGGGAGTATTAAACAAAATGTTTTAGATGGCATTGACTGGAAAAATTTTTGCTTTTAATAAAAGGTGACATATCCTTTAAATCTTTTTTTGACATGAATGTTTCCTCTACAAGTAATTGATATAATTTATTCAAATGTTGTATAATAATAATGTCATATTCCAAATGAATAGCAAAGGATATTTCTCCAAATTTTAAAGTTATACTCTTAATTTGTTGAGTCTTGTTCCAAAGATAAAAATGGACATTTCTTGACTTTATACCAATGACATTAGTCTCTCCCTCTCTCTCTTATACATTGCAGAACTACCAGTGTGTCTAAAACAAGTGGTAAAAACAAATAGGACCATTTCTTTTATATAAGGCATCCTTACTTCTAGCCAACATTTACATCAATTCTTGAAAAAGGACAAGCAGTATTCCAGTCAGAGCAATGAACATTTAAAGCTGCTAAACGTTCATGTTCATGGTGTGTTTAATGAACATGACTTTCTTTAGAGCAGAAAGGTATTTTTCTTCAGTGCAGCATGATGCCTTCATTTGTATTATGGTTATATGTGTATATGTGTATATGTATATATATATATATATATATATATATATATATATATATATATATATATATATATATATATATATATATATATATATATATATATATATATATATAGTCATTGATAAACCTTATCCAACTGCAAACTAACAAAAGAAACCCAGCTCTGCCTACACATTTTGTGATAAAATTTCAGGGTCTGTTGGTTTTTGCCAGTGGATATTGACTTATAAATAGGTACATAGGGTAGTTCATATACACACCTCAGCAACCTCATTAAATTGTGCCAATCAATAGTCAAAAATTGTATATAAACTTATATTTGGAGGTTTATTATGTTAGGCAGGAGTCTGAATTGAGTGGATCATTGCCAGTAATCTTGAAACTGTCACTTTATTAGTGCAACTCTACTATAATCAAAACTGATAAAAATTTACCAGATTGCAGAAGATTTATGGAAATCAGTTTTGAAAGATTGACTTGAACACAGACATTTATTCATTTGCACAGCTAAGAATGTCAGTTTCCTACAGCTCCTATTACTGTATATGCTGAGTATACAAAATCATGCATTTTCTACATTTAAGTGAACTCAATGGTTTTCCAGTGTTTGCACTTTTGTTATAAATTCTTGCATAATTGTACAACAGGCAGAAAAATATTAGCAGTGCTGTTCTATGTACAGTCTGATGGCAGCTTATTTTATTATAATATAATTGCATAATTTCAAGAACCTATATTCTAGAGTTCAGTGTCAAGCCCACACACATGCTGCAAAATCATAGTAGGGGCCATGTCTTGAAAAGCCAGATTTTTCTTGGCAAGAGAAGAAGCAGGTGTTGGAATATTAAAAAAAGGAGTTGGTAAAATGCTTCAGGCAGGTTTTTCATATAGAACATCAGTATTTGCATATGTGGAATCAGATAATTTATATTAGTATAGATGTGTGTGTATGTGTGTGTGTGTGTGTGTGTGTGTGCTGAAACTATGGCAAAGAGTAATGATATTGTTACTGTGTTCAGCAAAGGTGTCAGACAAGGCAAATGAAATATTTTATGAGTGAGTTTAAAAGAAAGTAATTGAAAATGTAAAAAACAAAAATGTATTAAAAAGAATTTGGGATGCTGCTGCAAGTTTTAAACTCATGACCTATTGTTAGGAAGCGGGGACACACAAGCAAATTTCTGTGACAGAAGTTAAGGTATATTGAGGTCATTTTAGAGAATTATAAATACACACCAAACAGAACAGAAAGCACTATCCATGGATTCTACAGAATAATGTTTGATACTACTAGACACAATTTTGTTTAATGCAAATAATACTATCATACAGGATAGAGAGGGGCCCCGAGTGGTCTAAATCGATGACTGACTGTTATGGATTACTGCCATCTCACCTCTGCAATAGTTCAGTCCAGACTCAGCTAAGGTGGGTAAGTGAGAAAGCCTGCCAGTAGCTTCTTATGGGTCGGTGGTTCTTCCTGGGGTTTTCCAGGGTTCTTCCTCCATCAATAATACTGGCCACCATGTACAACTACAGGTTAGAGAATTTTTAATTCATGATGTGTATAAGATAGTATTATTTATATTAAATACTAATTCTGCTTAGTATTATCAAGCATTCTTCTGTAGAAGAGACAGAGAGAGAGAGAGAGAGAGAGAGAGAGAGAGAGAGAGAGAGAGAGAGAGAGATAGAGAGAGAGAGAGAGACCTATATTGAAGATATATTCATGGTGAAATCCTTACACATACAAGTTAGAAAAATTTTTGTATGTCTCTACAGGGATATAAACCTGGGTTATGGCACCAGTTGCCTTGCCAGCACACACAACCCCATACCACACTGGCAATGCACACATCTCCAAAAAGAGATGAAACACTGACATGAGCATTCCTTGCATATCAGAGATATTGAATGACATTCAATAGAAAGTACCTTGTTGACCCAGATTTCTAGGCTAAAATGCATTTGGCTCATTGTCATCCAGGAGAGACATGTCTGCCTACCCTAGTCTCTAGTGTGTTTGATGTATCTTTATCAAATTAATTGCCTCAGAAAATTGTGCATTAAACACTTCAGACAATGGATCTGACAATAGCAGATGATTGGATCTTTCTGTTTCCAGCCAGATATATTATGAAACAAAAAAAAAATAAACAATACATAAACTTACTTTCAGTGGCATTATTGCAAATTACAAAAGCTTGCAGTTTGGAAAATGTTTATTTTCATAAAGAAAATTTTTTTGGCATCTCTTGTTATAACATACCTGATTATAACTCCCACAGAAAGGGTCTTTAATCATTGTTACAAAATTCATACAGATACTATTTGAGAATGAATGCTGTTCATCATGCTTTATGTACACAACAACTTTGACATGGTTATTTTTTACCATTATTAGTAACTGGACAGAATTTAATCATTTGAAGGGGAAACTCATTTAATTAAAAACACTGCCATATAAAGTTAAACTAGAGGGTATTGTGATTAAGATATATTAAAGCATGAATTCCTCTTTTGTTAACATCCTTCATGTGGCATTAAAAGCCATTACATAATCCCAGCCAATCTGCACATAGTTGACTAGGTACATTATTTTTGTCATTTTAGTTGCAGAAACAATATGAATAAAAAAGACAAAAAAGTTTTGGGCAGTATGGCAATTATGACAGGGACACTGTTAATTTGAGAGAAAATAAGAGTGCAGAATACTTGACCTTGGTAACATAATCAATTTACACAGGGGGGCCCCAGTGGTAAAGCACTGTACGGATCACTGCCATATCACCTCTGCCTGAGTTCAAGTCTAGGATGTGGATATGTGAGAAAGCTTGCCAGTAGCTTCTCTAGGGTCGGTGGTTCTTTCGGTGATTTCCAGTTTCTTCCTCCACCATTAATACTGGCCGCCATGAATAGCCTATCATGTGCTGAAAAATGTCGTTAAGCCCAACAACAACAACAACAATTTACACAGGCATAGTAATATTTTCAGTCATGTTATCTTTTATGGCAGTTTAACTGCCGAAAATGCTTTTCCCACATAATGAACATTTTTTCTTAGAAATTAGGTGTTTCTGAGGTTAATTTCAGCTAATTCAGATGCCATCATTTTGTTGACACACATAATTGGTAATTCCTATGTTTTAAAAGTAGTTTTTCTTGTTCTTTCAGAAATTTTTAAAATGTGGAATTGAAGCATGTAGATATTCATTTTGTATGCCATTTGAAGGCTTTGTTTGGGACAGAAGTCAGTGTTGTTGATGTTATTGTGGTAGTGGTAGGAAACAATATGTACAGTCTGTATTAATTGCCTATCTTTAATACAGCATTATGATCAGGACAGTATTTTACAAGATAGTCATTATACTGATACTTTCACCTAAGTTATCCACACATTGCTTGTGTTACACTAGATTGCTTTTTATTCTCCCAGTGTGTTTTATGGGGTTATGGAACTGTCTTCAGATCTGTTGGTAAAAAATTTTTTTCACAATATAACTCTCATACTGTTTATGATATTTTAACCACATGGTACATTTTGGTCAATAAATGGTATAGCTGTACTTTCTGATATTTAGAATTCTCCACATTGAATTTATTTTATGTTACCTTTAAAGCAAAATAACAGATTATAATATTAAAAATAACAATTCAGAGCTGGGAACAGGTTATGGGGTTGGGGGGTATGACATCTGTTGACAACATTAAGTACTATATGAATCAAGGCTTAAGGCAAACTTTAGCAAAATAAACTATTCAAAGTAAAAATAATAAACATGATGAAAGTCATTAAAAATGTGCCAAATAAAGCGTGAAAGTATATATATATATATATATATATATATATATATATATATATATATATATATATATATATAATAGGATTTTTAAGAGACAATGAACCAAATAATGTTACCGTTATTATTATTATTATTATTATTATTATTATTATTATTATTATTATTATTATTATTATTATTATTATTATTATTATTATTATTATTAAGATTGTTTTACATGTTCTCTACAACAAAATCAGTATGGGTATCCAGTACATGTTCTCTCTCAAATTTCTGTTCCATGCAAGACTTTACTCCATTCATAAATGAAATCATCAACTTAAAATATGTTCCAATTTGAATTTTTTTAGTGTGATAGGACCAATTTCTGGATTAGTGTATGCCATCAGAGAGAGCTTTAATTTGTAGACAGATAAATGAAGATATCTAACTATATATCTGTCATGCAGGAACAAAAGGTGACTTCCATTTTGTTATAGCACAGCTGCTTTTCCCACCTTTAAGCAAACAAATTGCTTTGAGCCTATGCATAATGATACAAATTGCCTTGCTTTTACAAGTTTGATACAAAATGTTTGTACATTGATTCATACAATATTCTTTTATCTAAACAATGCCTTCCTCAGGAAGTGAACTTGAGATTGCATGGACAGAATAAACTTGAATGAATGTACAGTGTATATGTGCTCTAGTAAATACATAAGGGAGGCAGAAACTTTTGTTTGATTAGCAATCATCTGGCCACTTCTGCAAAATGCAAGTGTCCATTACATGCAGGACATTTATATAGGAAATTTGAAATGGGGAAATTAGAATGGCTGTAGTGGATAGGTGACTATTAGGACAGGGTTTTGCTTTACTGACAGCTGAATCAGGAGTTTTTTATTTAATGTATGTCAAACATTTGTGACATCATTGGTTCCAAAAGATTTTTGTTTTGCTACAGATTTGTTATGACTATAACAGGAGGTCAGCATGAGCCAATCTGTAACACTGAAATTCTGTATTCTAATAAACAAACAGCCTTTTAGACCTAAAAGTTTGTGATCTAAAATGGTGCTTAATCACTTTTTAAAAAAAATTCTTTTATGCCTTTTTTTAGATAATTTAAATGGATGCAAGTGATTTTTGCATCATGTCAGTGATATAACATTTGAAAAATACTTACACTATTCATCAATTGAGCAGTATAAATCCTTTTAAGGAAATGTTGTCAAGTGTGCCCTTAATATTTTATGTAGAATATCAGGACATGTAATTGGTAACGTGGTCATAATTTGCACCAGAATATTTACCTTGTAGAAAACAATGTTACATTAATCCCTTAAAAAATGAATGGTTTGTGCCATTTTGTGTCCTCTAAATGTTCTTGACTGCCAAATCAGATATGTATCATCATTAGTGATTCTCATGCTGAGGAAGTGTTCAGTTTTGGTATCAACATCAGTGCTGTTGACAAATAAAATGTAGTTGGTCTGGATAAATGTCTTGGAAGAGAGAGAGAGGAGAATTTACAAACTAATTTTATAAAAAGTAATTTGTGATTATCTATTTCCCAGTTGATACCATCATTGCAAGTCATAGGTGATAACCTGCTTAGCTCCTTTATCACCCTTGGCTGCCTGTGCTGAGATTTCATTGTTTTTAATGAGTACACATAAGCAAACTTACATTACCAACAACAAAATGTAACCATCTCCTACACATATTAAAGTGCCCATAAGTGATTGTGTTTCCAGAGAAACTTTAGTTGGCTCCTTCAGACAGCATGAAAGGTCTGTTGGGTCACAGTGGTGAGAAAAATGTACACACCCTCTCACTGACTGTCTAAGCTGGTGTAATGAGAAATGAGGAAATCTCCTGGCAGATTGCCAAGTAGTATGGGACATTATCACTGTGATTTGTGATGATATATGCATATAAGAATGGAATAGTTGATCTTTAGTAAAGTGACTTACAGTTGCCAAAGAATAATAACATTCATATAAAAACATTAATCCCTTTAACTCATTAACCCATGGGGCCACAGTTCTGTAGTGTCAAGGTCATCTTCAACACAATAAAGTGGGTGGTATTATAGAAAGGTAAACAAATTTAGCTTTACAATGATACCAAATAATATGGATGTTCTAGTTGCACTACACTACAAAATACAGAGGAAAAACGTCACTTTTTGGACCAGTTTTTTTTTCCAGCCAAAATTCGGCCTGAGATCTGAATCCGGTTTTGTGTCCAGATTTTAAACCTTTTGGTCTCAAATCTAAGACAGACCAGTCTGAATTGCACACAGACAGGTAAACCTTTGCAAAAAGTAGGATATGATGGGCATTTAGAAATAATGAGTCAGAGGTCTTGACACAAAAATGAAGGGTATGTTGAACAAAAAAAAAACATACATAAGTCCAACTTTTACCCTTCTGCTCATGCTCAGGCTAAAAAGCCAATGAACTGATATTTGCCATATGATTTGTATTCTTTATATATATGTTATCACCAGACATATGTAACAGACACCATCACATAGGAGCAAGAATTCTTCTGTAACAAGCACTCCCACATTGAAGGCATTATTTGAGACTGGACTGGATCAAAAGTAGATAAAGTGACACTTGCAGAGACTTTGTTTGCAAATTTTGTGGCAGAGCACAAATTAAAATCATTATTAAAATATTATTTGATAGTTTAGTTAATAAACTAAATGACAGTTGGATGTGTTTAATAACATAATTTTATTTCAGCACAAACTTTACCATACTTTGTAACATGATCTTTTATCAATTATTGTCTTTTCAGGGCAGTCAATGTGAAAAGGTAATCTAAAAACATAAACCTTTTATTTGAGACATTTTATTGTAGTTCCTTGTGTTGAATATGACTAATTTCTGCAATAAAGTTGGAGACTTGAGCTGGAAATTGGCTAAAGATAAAGCCTTTGGATTTTGGGTGGCAGCTGTAAATGTATCTCCCTCCTTCAGACTGTCTGTACACAGTAACATATGGCCATTATGTGAGGCTCTGATTTCATTAATTTTGCTCTGAAAAATTGAGAACTGGTAGACAAACTTTTTTATAACTGCAAAAATGTAGCACTTTGAAATTGGAATATAGAATAACCTGTAAGGGGAGTTGTTATTGCTAGCCATTTTATTTGCTTTAGTTCTAATTAGTCTGTGATAAACTTGACCTCTGTGTGGGCTTAAACCCACAACTACCATTTATTTACAGATTGGTCTTGCATACTGGTGCTCATGACCAATAAACTGGTGACATTATTGACCAGCCAGGTGGTGTAGATACTGATTTTACTTGTGTATAAGTCAGGTAAAAACTGCAAACAACAAAAATCCAGATCTGTCATAGCAAAATGCACCTTCAGATCAGGGTCTGTGTTTTTTATTCATTGGATTACTCCCAACATGCTGCCTGGACCCAGATCTGCCAGCACATTGTATATGCTGACAGATCTGGTTCTGTGAAGTTTGACTCTTATAAGCAAGTGCATACTGTAGATGCTAAAAGAACTAAGGCAAGTTGAAAATATTTGCATATCCTTTATTTTGAGAGTTGTTCAGAAAGAGGCTTAATTTATATGGACTTTTAAAACAAGTGGAAGGACAGAAGAGCTTAGATAGTGATTTGTTGTTTTTATTTAAATTGAAATTATACACTTGTATGGAAGAGGTATGTAAGTACTATTTCCATTTGCCATTTTGAGGGACACAAAATAAACCCTCTGACATATCATAGTAATGTTATAAACAGTAAATTATGGTCTCAGCTTACACAATAAATAAAGGACTGATGAGTAAGTTAACACAGCCTTTTTTAAAGCCAAAATCATAAATTTATTAGATTTTTTTTAATGAGGTTGTGAGGAAGATAGTGTTCTTGTGGTAAATTTAGTTATATTTGTGGTAAAAATTTATTAGATATATCAAATCAATATTGTGACATGGCATTATAAAAGTCAGAATGTGTTTATATTTTTATTGTGTATTGTGTTTTTTGGAATTTGAACCCACAGTTGAAATTTCTCTAGCAGTAATGCTTTAGTAATGGCTGAAAGAAATAAGTTTCTCTTTTCACATAAATTACATGTTGATAAGTTTGTGAACTTGTATGTAGTTACCACCTGGGAGAAATATCACATTATACCATGAAAACAGGAAATATTATTGCCAATGTAAAAGGATTTTCTTGCATAGAATTGCAATAAATTTATAACTAATATGCTAAGAATGTAGTCAAATTCAGACCAGATTTTCAAAAGCTGTCAATATAGTCTGAAATTGGCTGCATTAAAATAGATTTTAATTTGCTTGAAGGCTAATGAAAGTGAAACTACCAGAGGCAGTTGGCTGGATTGAGAATAGGGTCTTGTCCCAAGTTCAATTTGCAGTATACCTTCAGAAGAATGGAATGGTTTTCATGCATATAAATTTGAACTGAAAATGGATTATCCATGAAAGTACGCAGTCTGTTCATGTAAACATCAATTAGCAGCTTGTCTGTAGATCATTTGCCCTCAGAGTTGTTTGATTGTCTGAAAGCTTACAGTATGAGAACATTAGATGATACGAATCAAAATTAAGCAGATATTAGCATGAAAGAGTATTTCTCTTGCAATCCCTATGGATAGCTGATTGAAGTATATTGGCTGATTCTAATCAATTTTGTTTTATAGTGTAGCACTAGCTTATGGGTGGTGTAATAAAATCAAACAGCAGCTTTTAAGTAAGAATTGTAACTATAAGCAAATTCATTAACTTCCAAGTTCAGCAACTGGTATAAAAGAAATAAGATCATTCTAACATGGAACTAATTAGAACATGTAACTCCAATGAGTAATCAAACAAGAGTCAAATTATGGAACTTATAAACAAATTGAATATATGGATATATCGCTTATATATTGAATTATTAATTTTTATCATATAGTGATACTGAATTATTGATTTCACTCATAAAGTGATACTGAATTATTGATTTCACTCATAAAGTGATACTGAATTATTGATTTCACTCATTATAGTGATACTGAATTATTGATTTCACTCATTATAGTGATACTGAATTATTGATTTCACTCATTTAGTGATACTGAATTACTGATTTCACTCAAATAGTGATACTGAATTATTGATTTCACTCATATACAGATACTGAATTATTGATTTCACTCATATAGTGATACTGAATTATTGATTTCACTCATATAGTGATACTGAATTATTGATTTCACTCATATAGTGATACTGAATTATTGATTTCACTCATATACAGATACTGAATTATTGATTTCACTCATATACAGATACTGAATTATTGATTTCACTCATATAGTGATACTGAATTATTGATTTCACTCATATACAGATACTGAATTATTGATTTCACTCATATAGTGATACTGAATTATTGATTTCACTCATTTAGTGATACTGAATTACTGATTTCACTCATATAGTGATACTGAATTATTGATTTCACTCATATACAGATACTGAATTATTGATTTCACTCATGTACAGATACTGAATTATTGATTTCACTCATATAGTGATACTGAATTATTGATTTCACTCATATAGTGATACTGAATTATTGATTTCACTCATATAGTGATACTGAATTATTGATTTCACTCATATATAGATACTGAATTATTGATTTCACTCATATACAGATACTGAATTATTGATTTCACTCATATAGTGATAATGAATTATTGATTTCACTCATATACAGATACTGAATTATTGATTTCACTCATGTACAGATACTGAATTATTGATTTCACTCATATAGTGATACTGAACTATTGATTTCACTCACATACAGATACTGAATTATTGATTTCACTCATATACAGATACTGAATTATTGATTTCACTCATATACAGATACTGAATTATTGATTTCACTCATTATAGTGATACTGAATTATTGATTTCACTCACATACAGATACTGAATTATTGATTTCACTCATATAGTGATACTGAATTATTGATTTCACTCATATAGTGATACTGAATTATTGATTTCACTCATATAGTGATACTGAATTATTGATTTCACTCATATAGTGATACTGAATTATTGATTTCACTCATATAGTGATACTGAATTATTGATTTCACTCATATACAGATACTGAATTATTGATTTCACTCATATACAGATACTGAATTATTGATTTCACTCATATACAGATACTGAATTATTGATTTCACTCATATAGTGATACTGAATTATTGATTTCACTCATATAGTGATACTGAATTATTGATTTCACTCATATACAGATACTGAATTATTGATTTCACTCATATAGTGATACTGAATTATTGATTTCACTCATATAGTGATACTGAATTATTGATTTCACTCATATAGTGATACTGAATTATTGATTTCACTCATTATAGTGATACTGAATTATTGATTTCACTCATATAGTGATACTGAATTATTGATTTCACTCATGTACAGATACTGAATTATTGATTTCACTCATATACAGATACTGAATTATTGATTTCACTCATGTACAGATACTGAATTATTGATTTCACTCATATAGTGATACTGAATTATTGATTTCACTCATATAGTGATACTGAATTATTGATTTCACTTATATAGTGATACTGAATTATTGATTTCACTCATATAGTGATACTGAATTATTGATTTCACTCATTATAGTGATACTGAATTATTGATTTCACTCATATAGTGATACTGAATTATTGATTTCACTCATAGTGATACTGAATTATTGATTTCACTCATATAGTGATACTGAATTATTGATTTCACTCATATAGTGATACTGAATTATTGATTTCACTCATATACAGATACTGAATTATTGATTTCACTCATATAGTGATACTGAATTATTGATTTCACTCATATAGTGATACTGAATTATTGATTTCACTCATTATAGTGATACTGAACTATTGATTTCACTCATTATAGTGATACTGAATTATTGATTTCACTCATATAGTGATACTGAATTATTGATTTCACTCATTATAGTGATACTGAATTATTGATTTCACTCATTTAGTGATACTGAATTATTGATTTCACTCATTATAGTGATACTGAACTATTGATTTCACTCATTATAGTGATACTGAACTATTGATTTCACTCATTATAGTGATACTGAATTATTGATTTCACTCATAAAGTGATACTGAATTACTGATTTCACTCATATAGTGATACTGAATTATTGATTTCACTCCTATAGTGATACTGAATTATTGATTTCACTCATATAGTGATACTGAATTATTGATTTCACTCATATAGTGATACTGAATTATTGATTTCACTCATGTACAGATACTGAATTATTGATTTCACTCATATAGTGATACTGAACTATTGATTTCACACATATATAGTGATTCTGAATTATTGATTTCACTTGTATAATGACCAGAAATGGTGAAATTTTTTTCATGGTATCCAGTTAACATTCAGGACACTATCTGGTTCTGCAGCTGTCATTTAATGATCAAAATGCCATCATACATACCCTGCCCCCCTCCCCCAGTTTGAGAGCCTCCTTATTCCCACAAACCAGATGGTCCCAAAGCTTTGGTCCCTCACTCAAGAGTACAGTATATCAATTCCTTCTCTGAACTAACATCACCTCAGCATATGGGTTGCACAAAACCCCACAGAGTTCCACAACTCTCCATCATAAAAACAGCTCTACAGCTGAAGATTGTTCTCATTATGTGTACAGCTTTGTGACAAAACTTCTTGGATGTTGAGTTTACTCTATCAGTACCCTGGTTGTGGTTGAAAATCTACAGCCAGAGTACTAGAGGTAATTTGGTTAGTCACTGTAAGTACCTCTCTCATGCAATATTGGGTGAACCAAAGTCAGTATTTTTCACATAACTAAAGTCAAAATTAAACTATTCTCAGGTAATGAGGCATGCAATAATGAAACAGTATATTTTCATTCATATATAATGCATTGAATTATTACACACAGGTCCATATATAATGCATTGAATTATTACACACAGGTCCATATATAATGCATTGAATTATTACACACAGGTCCATATATAATGCATTGAATTATTACACACAGGTCCATATATAATGCATTGAATTATTACACACAGGTCCATATATAATGCATTGAATTATTACACACAGGTCCATATATAATGCATTGAATTATTACACACAGGTCCATATATAATGCATTGAATTATTACACACAGGTCCATATATAATGCATTGAATTCATTACACACAGGTCCATATATAATGCATTGAATTAATTACACACAGTTCCATATATAATACATTGACATTACTTACACACAGTTCCATATAAAATACATTGAATTAATTACACACAGTTCCATAACAGTCATTTAAAATTTTCATTCAGGATGTTGCTACAGAACCCAGTTTATTACAAGAATTAGAATTATCCTCTAAAATTTCAGTTGGAGTACTGTTTTAACTGTTATCCCCTTTGTGTCTCTCAGTTTATAGAAAGGCCATTTAAATGAGCAAAATTGTTCCAGAAAAATTTTTGCTTGAAGTAAAATACATCTAGGCACATGCTTTTTTAAAAAGTGTTTTTATTTGTGAAACCTATTTATATTATATGCAGTGTTTCATGTCTTGCAAAAGAAAAAAACTAATGTATTGTCATTCCTTCAGCATTTTAATGAATAAAAATATTTCTTTCATACTTTTGATAGTGTTTGACATTGCTTTCATGACAGTTTTGACAATTACAATTTTGTCGAAATTTGAATAGGTTGTGTATATTGTTTTGTACAGCCTATCTAGTAAAGCTCTTTAAGTGCATACATATTCCATATTCGCTATTCTTACCTTTAACTGGCTTAGTATATTTGCTTTTTTAATTTTTGAAATAAAGTCTGGTGCAATAATTGGTCTTCAGTTTTCAAAATAAATCCCCTCTGCATATTTGATTGTTCAGGTAAATTTTTCTTTCATAAAATAATACCCTCAAATCATAAATTAATGTGTTGATCATGATTTATTTAACTAAAATGAATTTCACTAATGTTTAAAAATTTAGACTTTTATAAGTTTTATTATTTTTTAATCATGTTTATTTTAGCAGAAATCATGAGCATGTGTCAGTGATTGCATGGATTGAAAATCATTGTCAAGTATTTGTCAGTACAAAATTTATTTACTTGTCAGTCATAGCAGACAGCATTTTATTACCCATACCATTGTCTGACTGGTTTAGTGATTGTTAAACTTGATTTTCATGTGTCCTTTTACCAGACCTTTCTAGATAGAAGTTAATTTGTTTTTAAGGATCTGCCCTTTATTATGCAGTGCCAGTAGTTAACACCTCCAACCAATTTCTTGCTGATTAACAGAAACATTTTTATCCTTTCATGAGCTGTGCTAACATGTTAATTAATGGATCTTATAATATATGTTATAACAAAAGAAGCTAACTAAATCAAGGAATATCACTAAGCTGTGGTATTGCCCAAAACAAGAGTCACAAGAAGAAGAAATTTTCAGTTAAGTGGAACTCCAAGGAAGAAAATGTTCATCATACTTGCAACTTCTGTTATATTCAGCCTACAATAGGTTTTATATTTGAGAGGTCAACTTTTAACAATTTTCTTTGCAACATCTGTGATATTAGCTGATAGATATGCATCGTCATAACTTTCATAAACCCTATTTTGCCATGATTTGGGAGGTAACATTTGTTTAGTGGTGATGCATGGTCTCATACAACTAAGAATAAGATAATGAAAATACTGTACTGTACTGTACTGTACTGGACTGGACTGGACTGGACTGGACTGTATTATAGAGTTCAGTGACACTGAGTACTTTCCTGACTATGTAGTGCAGATTGAGTTTAGGGTTTAAAAAATGGCATACAGAACAAAGAAACACTGGTTAGAGGAGTATCAGAAACCTAACCTTACTGGTACAGTTTCTTCCATATTAGATGATGTCACATATTAAATGTAAATGTCATTCATCTTTGTTAGATAGGTCTTTTGACAATATATCATGACTGGCTACCCATTCATTGGACAAAACTTTATTTATGATAGATTTTATCCTTATGTTTGATGTAACATAGCAAGACAAACAAAACATTATCCTTTTATTCATAATTATCATGCCAAGAACTAACTTACTTATAAAATTGACTGTTTTCTAGAACACTGATTATGTTTTTATATCATCCTAAGGCCAAACACATCACTTAGAATCTCCCTAAATAGAGCTTTTTGGTCCCCTACAATAACAGGTCTTGTAGGTAGTTATAGGCATCCTTCCATTCCTTTGCTTTGTGGCTGCTGTGTGCTGCTGCCTATTACAGCAAGCCAGGCTTTAGAGCAAGGCTATGGCAATGATGCTTGTAATAATAATAATAATAATAATAATAATAATAATAATAATAATAATAATTATTATTATTATTATTATTATTATTATTATTATTATTATTATTATTATTATTATTATTATTGAGGGTAATGCTGCTCATTGTAAAACAGCTACTATGAGGAACTCAAAGATGTATGTATGTATGTATGTATGTATGTATGTATGTATGTATGTATGTATGTATGTATGTATGTATGTATGTTAAATACTTAGTATATCTATGTCTATATGTATATATATATATATGTATATATATATATATGTATGTATGTATGTATATATATATATATATATATATATATATTACAGCCCCAAACTAGTTACCTACACATGTAAATTGTATACAGTACCTGCTTCAAGACAGATCCTGCATACCTGTTGGCTAGAGAGACTTTTGCATAGCACATACTGCCATATATTTATATACAGAAAAGTAACTTGCTGGAGTTAGATAAGCTTTGTTATATTATCATCTATTTAAGATACCTTTGGTGTAAAGCTCATTTCTAGCAAGACTCTTTGATTTCTTTTAGGATATTAATCAATACATGTATAATGGACCCAAAGTGCATTTTGTATTGAAAACTGTTTTGAAATAATTCATTCTTTTGATTGTTGGAACTGGATAGTTTTATCTGTCACTGGTCTAAAGTTTGAGGTTTTGATGTTTCTCTGGATTGAAAAGTTTTCTCAAGTGCAGTTTGTGAATCTAGAAGATACTTTTTACATCATTTTAGCTTTTCAAAGGTGAAGGTTTTCCTGAAAAGTTAGAATTTTTAAAGTAACTGATGTCTCTATAATGTTTTTAGTTTTCCCATTTAGTATTATTTAATAGGCCCATTTAATATTATTTGATAGGCCAATTTAGTATTAATTGTTAGGCCCATTTAAAATTATTTTATATGCCCATTTAGTATTATTTTATGGGCTCATTTAGTGTTATTCTACAGGCCCATTTAGTATTGTTCTAGAGGTCCATTTAGTAGTATTTTATCAGGCTCATTTAGTATTATTTAATAGTCCCTTTTAGTATTATTTGATTGTCCAATTTAGTTTAGGGTTTTTCCAGGCTTATTTAGCATTATTTGATAGTACCTATTAGTATTATTTGATACTCTCCTTTATTTATTTTTTTATAAGACTCATTTAGTATTTTATAAAAGGCCCATTTTAGTATAATTTGATACTCCCATTTAGATGGCTTTTTTTCAGACTCATTTTGTGTTTTATAACAAGCCCATTTTAGTAGTATTTGATAGTCCCATTTAGTATTATTTGATGGACACATTTAGCATTATTTGATAGTCCCATAGTGTTATTTTACAGGCTCATTTAATATTATTTTACTGACACATTTAGCAATAATTCATAGGCCCATTTAGCAATATGCAAAAGGCACATTTAGTATTAATTGACAGGCACATTTAGTAATATGCAAAAGGCACATTTGGTATTAATTTACAGGCCCAGCTAGTATTATTGTACAGGTCCATTTAGTATTATTTTACAGCCCCATTAAGTATTATTTGATAAATTCATTTAGTATTATTTTACAGGTCCATTTAGTATTAATTTACAGGTCTATTTAGTACTATTTTATGGGCCTATTTAGTATTATATTACAGGACTATTTAGTATTATTTTATGGGCCTATTTAGTATTATTTTACAGGCTTATTTAGTATTATTTGATAAATTCATTTAGTATTTTTTAACAGTCGAATCTAGTATTATTTTACAGGCCCATTTAGTATTATTTGATAAGTCCATTTAGTATTATTTTACAGTCCTGTCTTACAGGCCTTTTTAGTATTATTTGAGAAGTCCATTTAGTATTATTTTAAAGTCGTGTTTTACAGGTCCATTTAGTATTATTTTAAAGGGCCATTTAGTTTGATTTTACAGTCCAATCTAGTAATATTTAAAAGGCTCATCAGGTATTAGTTTAAAGGCCAATTTAATGTTATGCTACAGGCCTGTTTTTTTGCATCCGTACAATGTTAGTACTGTTAACATCATACATATTGCTCATTATAATATTGCAGTATTCAACATTGAGTTGAATGTGGCTCTTGTGAAAAGTGACATGGTATTGTTTTGGGATGAATACATTTAGGAGTTTTGCTTGTTTGAACTCCTGATTTTTGTTTTCTAAAATATCCTTGCTTGAACTTCATTGTTTTTCTGGAAAATCTTTACTTGGATTGACATCTAAAGCTTTTATCTCATTTGCTTTCTAAAGTTTATTTCACATCCAATCAATTGTCTTCAAACCCATTTAAGATGGTGTATGCATAAAAATAGTAAAAATAACCTTTTTTTAATAGATTTTATTTCCATAACAACATATATGGATTTTATTTACATATTATGCAACACTGGATGTTTTATTTATTACATGATGTCCATATATACAGATTTTATTTCCATATATGTATATCCATGCAAGCTGTCTATATATGCAGATTTTTCTATATAGGTATAGCAACATTGGATGTCCATATATATGCACGGATTTTATACAGTATATAGAGATTTTTTTAAAATACATTTACAGTCATGCAAGGTGTCCATATACATGTATATGGATTTTATTTCAATACATGTGTACCAATGCATGCTGTCCATATATACAAATTTTATTTCAGTACATGTATAGCAACACCGAAAGTCCACAAATATGTACATAGTTTTAAGCTTTATGCTGTCTTTCTCATAATAGGCACAGAATTATGGATTAATAATACAAGAGTGTGGATTCTCTTCTTAATGTTCTGAATGAGATAAAACAATATTTCTTTTGAAATCTTCTGTTTATGACTTTATTTTCTCACACTGTTTCTGTAATAATATCAAAATGGAAGCTGGTTAAATAAATGATTTTAAAATATCATAGAATAGTATGTGTGCCTTAATTTTCTATGATGATTCTACCAAGTTCCCTATTGATTTTCTAGATATGCAGATTGTCTTTCTTTGATTTGGACAAAAGTAGATTTTTTTTCTCACCAAGCCAACACTTGGATGTTTAATTGCCTTTATTTATTTATATATATATATATATATATATATATATATATATATATATATATATATATATATATATATAGTTTAATACAAACAATACTATCATACAGGTTAGAGAAATTAAATTCGTACTCTACCGAGTTTCGAACCCAGATCCGCGAGTAAATGGCACCCATCGCCTTGCCTGCACGCACCAACCCATATACCGTCACGACTAAGCACGCATCACCAAAAAATGATGGCACTGAATCGGTGTTATATAAGCCCGTGCGTAGCAGACACACTCGCATGACGACCTAGTAATTAATTCTCATATATATGTACACAGTCGTTCCAGATTCCTATGAAAGAAATCAAGGTATATAGGATTTTTGTATTACAAATAATTATAAATATATACCAGACAGAACAAACTGTGCTATCCCTGGATTCTGTAGTAGAATCTTGATAATAGTGGGCAGAAATAATAGTTTAATACAAACAATACTATCATACAGGTTAGAGAAATTAAATTCGTACTCTACCGAGTTTCGAACCCAGATCCGCGAGTAAATGGCACCCATCGCCTTGCCTGCACGCACCAACCCATATACCGTCACGACTAAGCACGCATCACCAAAAAATGATGGCACTGAATCGGTGTTATATAAGCCCGTAGCACAGTTTGTTCTGTCTGGTATATATTTATAATTATTTGTAATACAAAAATCCTATATACCTTGATTTCTTTCATAGGAATCTGGAACGACTGTGTACATATATATGAGAATTAATTACTAGGTCGTCATGCGAGTGTGTCTGCTACGCACGGGCTTATATAACACCGATTCAGTGCCATCATTTTTTGGTGATGCGTGCTTAGTCGTGACGGTATATGGGTTGGTGCGTGCAGGCAAGGCGATGGGTGCCATTTACTCGCGGATCTGGGTTCGAAACTCGGTAGAGTACGAATTTAATTTCTCTAACCTGTATGATAGTATTGTTTGTATTAAACTATTATTTCTGCCCACTATTATCAAGATTCTACTACAGAATCCAGGGATAGCACAGTTTGTTCTGTCTGGTATATATATATATATATATATATATATATATATATATATATATATATATATATATATATATATATATATATATATATATATATAATCCTTTCTGTTGGGAAACCAATTTTCAGTTTCCACAGTAGTCAGAAGGCTCTTTAATTAGAAATGTTGTTAGAGAGGTATTTTAATTGGTTTAAATAACTCACAGTATTTGAATTGTTGATCAACTAATCTAACCTTTAGCATACCTAGGTAGTTTAGTTAGTGGAGAGTTAGACTCATAATCCAAGAAGTTTGATTTGATACCCACCAATGGCAGTCTCTTAGGAAAGACACTTAGCAGTTTTTTCATTGGCATGATAATAGCCAGTAATACCTTTAAAAAAGTGCCATTAAAGAATTGCCATGTCAGAAGTTTGACCTTGTTTGTGCTGAAAATACTTTTGTAAGATAATTTTATTAATTAAAAGATTTTATAAGACTGACAGTCAGGTACCAGATTCTACAAGAATGAAAATTAACAAAAAGATATCATGTATAGTTCATTGTTTATTTTAAAAAATCTAATATGCCTTTCACATATGAATTCTTCAATAGCAATTAATTAACCATTGATTATTGCCATTGTTTTAGCCTGCACAATACCACAGGTTATAAATCATTGTCATCAATTAATGATTTTTCAATATATCAAGAATAATTACACCTGATAATGTGATTTGTGTTTTTGTTGACAGTAGTATCCCCCAATTTGAAATAATTTCTAGCAATTGACCCTACCAGTGAAGAACTTGATCCTATCATGAATCCTGAGGACATTGTTTTTGTATCAGTTGAAATTTCTTATAGCATAATCAAGAATGATAGTACTTAGGAATAAAATGTACTTCCAAATGTAGTGACATTTGATTAATTTTTTTATATTGATACTCAGTTACTATATTATTGAACTAAAAAGGGTTAGTTAGTCTGTGTCCAGTGGGTGTTCCGTTTACTGGGTCTGTTGACATGTCACTGCCAGTTTTTAGGTGTGACACATAGATGGTAGGGTCAGTTTTAGCCCTGATGAACAATGCATTTACAACCTGGCAGTCCACTCTAGTGTTAACTCTATCAAGATAGTATGAGCTCACATTAATCCTCTCCTTTTGTAAACATTGATTTTTTTTTTCTGGTTTTTTTCAATCATTTTCTTCAGCTGATTATTGTAACTTAAATAAAAACAACTTTGAAGCTAAATTCAAAATTTAGAGTTTGTATTATGACACACATTGCTGAACAAATTGATTCACAACATTTCATGTTTTTTGAGTTCCAGCAACATTTGCAGTTATAAACATCATCTTTATTGATGACTTTGTACTTGCAGTCATTACAAGATAATTCATCAAATTATCAATAAAAACTTTTGTAGTCTTTACTCTTACCATGCCATTCCATTAGATCAAAATTTTCAGATCACCTTTGTAAGTAAACTTTGTAATAATGACCTAAATTTGATGGAGAAATTCTTACCTCACATCAAGATTTAGCTCCATGACAGGGAATCCTCTGAATCAATACTTGTTCCTCCTAAGATCATAAAAACTATGGTGCCAGTTCCAGATCTAGTTGTATATTCCAGCATTTTGCTTATATATATATCATTCCATACCCAGATGCTGACATTCTTAATGCAGCACTAGTTTACTGTATGGAACTGGATGACTTTTAGGATCATGCACTCATACACCTAAGACATCATATGGAGTTACTTTAATTGTCTTTTTCCAGAACATGTTAATTACACCAGACAGGTAAAGATAATAGCTTCCTTACGGAAGAATTGGGGTGGTGGTGTATAATTAGTATGTGCAAAATGTAACAATGCTTCAGATTGAAAATAGAATTTATGAAGATCCACAGCACATCATCCTTTGGGGTTTGGGTGGAGGTTGCTTTAAGAAATAAGATCATTGTGCAGTAACTGATAAGTCAAAGTACAAAAGGTCACTAGTGAAAAAAAGAGTTTGTCAACAATGATGTTAAACAAGATTCATTGTTGCCATGTACTACTTGCCAAAGGTTTACATCATTGGGCACAAAAAAGATGATTTTTATTTCAATGTGGTAACCCAAATTTTGCATGCACCATTGAATAGAAGACTTGAGTGAAGGAAGCATTAATGGAATTTCTTTAAGATTAGAAGTATAATGTAATTGTGTGCAAGTAGGATCCAGCTGCAGACTTCATAGACTCAGAGCTACTTTGCATAATGCACTGGCAGATCTGGGTCTATGAAGTTTGTTATGAATAATCAGTAGAACACAACATAGACCCTGGTTTGCCATTCCATTATGTAATGGCAAATTAGGGGCTATACTGATGGCAGTGAGACCCAACTTCTAAGCAAGGTGTTTCTCCATTCATTGCAGTTGCAAGCAAAGGCTCCATGCTCACCAGACTAACAGTTCGATTCACTGTTGTTTTATGTACGGAATTGTGCTTGTCCATCAAATTTCTTGTAGTTTTATTCTTCAGGCCTTACAATATTTTACAGTTTATAGATAACAGTAACTATGCAAGAGATTTTTGTCTCAATTAGTATTTACAGTATATAAAATCTAAAATTTGTTTAGTTCCTTTTGAGATGTAGAGAGAACATATAGGTCTTTTTATCTATTACACAAGATGATTCCTTCACAAAAGTGCAAATATTTACTTTTTTAAACCCCAGTAGAACTGTTAAACACTTAGCAGTCCTTGTGTCTATCCATCCATCTATCTATCCATCATTCTGTCCATCCTTCTCTCTGGCATAATCTCATTAGTACAAATAATCACAAAATTTGTATCATAAAACTTGATAAAACTTCATCACCAGAAGATATGCATATTGAAAAGTGACTGCAATTATTTTTAGAGTTTATTGCCCTTTTCATTCTGTAGCATTGTATGACACAATTTTTTTTTTGCACAACTCCAGTGGATAGTCCTGAAATTTTCTGTATAATGATGTCACCTGAAGATGTATGTATCAACAAATCACTTTGTTTCACAATTTGAGTTATTGCTCCTTCTGTCTTGTACAGTATATGACAAAGTATTAGTGCACCTAGTCCTCAGAATTTGGTTGATTGCTATGAAACTTGGTATATATTTTAAATATTATCACTTGAAGACCTATATAGCTTCAAATTACTGTTTGCATCAGTTTTAATAAGTTATTGCCCTTTACTACTTGTAGCTGAATGCAGTACTATGATTGAGTGTTCTTAACTAATCTGATAGATTTAATTGTATCACTAAGAAACTTAAGGAATGTGGTATTCATCCTCTCCTCCAAATATATCAATAAATCAATAGTCTCTCAGTTTTCAGTGGAGCACCATGAAACCTTGTCATAATGTGAAGATATACCTGTTAGTAAATCACTGTTCTTCTAATTATTTTTAGAGTTTTTGCTTTTAATGCCTAGGACAGAATCTCCTGAAAGTAATTTGTCTTGAAGTTTTAATATGGATCACTGTGAAACTTACCACATATTATGGTCATTATCTTAAAATTGACAAATCTTTGTTCTGTGATCTTTGTACAATTTATTGCCTTTATTGACAGCTGGCTGCAAGCTGGTTTATTCAGAAATTTTATACATCTGCTCATATGCAGAAGGTCTATCAGTGTACACAACACATTTATGCATTACTTTTTTTTTAATTACTATGGACACATTACCATCATATGGTTGGGTGGGATGTTTAGGAATGGTTTGGTTTGTGTTGTAAAGCACAACAACACAAGTAGGCAATTTTGTGCTAATTTGTATTAAAAGATGCAGAGAAATTATACTTAGAAGAATCCTCAATTTTGTGGTTTTATTTTTAATTATTGCATTTTGATTGTAAAGCACCAGTCATTTTCTTTACATTTTGTGGTCAATTTTTTTTTATTAATACTTGACATAGGCTGATGTGCTGTATACATCTTGTAGAAGATGAATATTTATACATAATTCATCAGTTAAACATTCAGCTAGTTTACATGATAACCCTCAGATACAAAGTTTCTGATTAAGATCTAATGCCATATTAGTTACTACTGTTTACCTAAATTATATTACAATTTTCAGTTGAATGAATATCTATTGTCTAGTAACATTGTTCAGCACCTTAGTACAATAGCAGCTATATGGAGCCATCCAGTACAGCAGTGGCATGAGGCAACACTGTGCCCAGTGTGAATCAAACATCCCCCTGTCTGTATTCAAACTTCAGAGATTTTTAAAGAACAGTTAATTGCTTTATCCTGTCATAAATATTTGTGATCATCTGGCTTATCCTAAAGTTTAGCTATATCATATAATTGAAAAATACATATTTAAGTTTGAAAAAAGAAAAAATGAGAAATTGCAGACAAAAATTTAATGAAGATAAACCCATTCAGTCAAATATAAACTTGAAGTACTGCCAAATGTAATGAAGACAAATCCATTTAGTCAAATATAACATGAAGTACTACATAAAAAATATAAATTGCTCAGATGTTACAATTCTGTGAAAGGTAAATAGGATAAGACTTAAATATAACACTTTTAAAATCCTTAAAAATATAGTAAATATTTTTTATATAAACTATATTTTCTCAAAGTCCAGTCATGTTCTTTGTAAATGGAATGGATTAGATACAGACAGTTTATTTTATGGCATTTATCTGCATTAGTTGGTGTTGTTGTTATAGGGTTTAACACCATTTTTCAGCACAAGATAGGCTATACATGGCAGCCAGTATTAATGGTGAAGGAAGAACCCTGGAAAACCCCAGGAAGAACCACGGACCCACAAGAAGCTACTGGCAGGCTTTCTCACTTACCCATGTTGAGTCTGGACTCGTTTGATGCAGACAATGGTGAGATCCATCCATCCATAACAGTCAGGTGAGATCCATCCATCAGTAACAGTCAGAGCTATAGACCACTCAGGGCCACTCCTTCCCCTACCTGCATTAGTCAAAGCTGTTAAATATGAAACTTCATCTTACACCAAATCATTTAAAAGTTATAAAGTCCATCATCCTTAAGTTCAAGAAAAGCACTTTAAAAAAAACCCATAGAAATGGACACAGGGAAGTTGCACTGGGAAGACTATTCACATTTCATGGTTTTAAGTTTATGCATTATAATTTGATTGTAAAGTATCATTGACTTAGTTTGCATTTATGGTTAAGACTTTGTTGATGTAAAAAGTCCACGCTGGATCATTTACCATGTAAATGATAAATAATGCATATTTTGGATGGATCCATTTCTTAACAGGCACTCAAACACACATTTCTTTACACATAATTTACTAACCCAGAGTAACTATGTACCAGTAGACAACTTTTCACACTTACAGACTGAAGTACCATCAAAGTACCATCAACTCCATTAGTTGGAGTTAAACTAAAGATGAATGCATGGGTAGATAGTGAAATTGATTTGCTTGATTATTATTAGCTTAATGGATTTTTATCCATACAAGAATCCAAATGATTTTATGCCAGGATATCTTTTTTCCATTTATGGCTTGATTGAGCTCCTTTAATTTGGCTAGTATGGTTGCACTTAATGATTCCATCTCCATTGTCAGAGTTAACCACTTGCAATATATTAAATATTGATTTACAAAATTGTTGTAAATTGATGAACCATGTTTCTTCTCCAGCAATTGCCTACCTGCTGCTTTCTGCATCTCTGGAAAGAGTAAATGTAAGTCTCCACTGTGATTATAGGTGTGGTGTTCTCTAGTTGATTAAAGGAGTCAATCTAACCAACTTGTTGTACTCCTTTACATACCATGTGTTTTGTTTCTAGCTCACCTCCAAGAAGTGGAGAAGAATTATTGTATTATCCCTGGCACTGACATTGACACCCCCATCCACCCCAAGGGATGGGCCTAGAAGAGTGATAGCATTGTACTATCCCTGACATTGACAACCCATTCCCCAATGGAAGGGCTTAGAAGGGTGATAACATTGTACTACCCCTGACATTGACATCCCCACTCCCAATGGAAGGGCAGTGACATCCCTACTCCCATGGGAGGGGCCTAGAAGGGTGATAACATCATACTACCCGTTATTGACATTGACATCCCCACCCTCAAGGAAAGTGCTGAAATGGGTGATAAACATTGTACATACACATTAGTTGCACATTCCAGATTAGATTTTTGCATTTCATTCAGAGGGGTGTTTTTCACTCTGAGTGTGTATTGTACATTTTTTTAACCATGTTTGGGGAATATTTGAAGATCTGTTTGCTCAAAGCAAGTCACATTCCACAAGGGCTTTGCCTTCATGGAAAATGACACATTGCTGGTGAAAAAAATCTTACATCTCTACAAAACAAGAAAAATATTTTGTTTTGTTATACCAAATCAAACTAGACAGGGAAATTTCATCACATGAGGGAGACATGATTGCCTGAGGAACAATCATGTGAGTAGACTCAATCATAGGAGAATGAAACTGTTTTGTTATCTGATGTAATATTCTGTGCACTAGTCATTGAAACTTATTTTTACTAGAGTAGTAGTGATAGTAGTAGTAGTAGTAGTAGTAGTAGTAGTAATAATAATAATAATAATATTAATAATAATAATGAAGACTTTATTTAGAGAAGGTAACTCAGTTAAAGAACCTTGAGGCCTTTTATCTGTTATGTACAATACATACAGTATATTAATCATGATATGGCTTGACCTTAATTAATGATTTTAAAAGTCAAAGTATCAAGTCTGGAACACATGCACAGACATCTGTGAATACATAACAAAAATATATATAAAACATAGAATATCATCCTGCATTGAAAAATTCAACTGCTAAACTGATGCAAAATTACAGTAAAGCATGTGGTATTTATATTACTAGAACCGTTCAATTTTCTTAAGATTTCATCCAATCGAGACATTGATATGAAAAGAACAAATGCTATGAGCCTGCCTTATGTCACCTGGAATGTTGTTCCATACCAGTGGACCAGTATATATTGAAAACTTTTTTTAAAAAAAATTTCCTCTATTGGCCTTGGTATAATGTAATTTTTGCTTCTCATGCTATTTTTGAATTATGGGTAGTACCCCAAATTACATTACAATAGTCCAGATATGGCTGAATATAACTTTTATAAAAGATGGCCATATACTGAAGAGGAATGCACATTTCGATTTTCCTCAGTAGCCAAACATAAGAATTAACTGTTTTTTTGAGACGTGTTTAATATTGTGAATAGACCAAGTAAGATTGTTATCTATGTATACCCAAAGAATTTTATCCTGGGAGGTCATCATAAGGTTCACATTGTCAAATAGAACTTGGAGTTTGTTGATATCTAGACTTGTCATTTTTGTTGCGTTATAACTAGTAGGGCTTTCATTTTTTTTTCTGTATTTATGATCATACTGTTTTCCTTGCACCATACTTGAAGTCTGTTGAGAGCATCTTATAAGTTATTTTCAAGTACCATTTTGGTTTTACCCATCTCAGTGTAGTATCATCTGCATAGAGGTCAGTGGAAGAAATTGAAGTTCCAATCTTAAGAGATTGAATAACAGATGTCCAAGGAGTCATAAAACTTAGTGAGTGGATGCCTCTGTCAATGAGTACTACTACTATATCATCATAAAAGTGGGCCAGAGACTTTTCATTTTTTTCAAGCACTGTTTGTTCTTGAATCATCAAACAAGATAAGTGCATGCATCTCTATGAGTACCACACTGTTACTACAAAAGAATGTCACTGTAGCCCACATTTCACATTTCTGGCTAATTTAGTATGGAACTGGCACACATACATGTATAGCTCATGGCTAAAGGTTTTTGCACCCAGTGTATAAACTATTATGCCTAGAATTATGAAAATTGGTGAGTGGATACATCTTAATGAGTATTACCACAAAAGTACAATCAAGTTATTCATCAACTTTGTTTCAGTATGATGTTTTTTTCTCAAGCATTGTTCATGCTAGAATCATCAAACTAGATGATTATGGCGGTCTCTGTTAGTAACATGCACTTAGATCTTGAACTGTTCCACACTAGACATTTTACAGCTGTAGATAAAATAGGTTTTTGCATTTAGAAGATGTGTCAAGTATCATACTGGGGCCCCGAGTGAGTGGTCTAAAGTGAGTGGTCTAAAGCGCTGTCCCTTACGGATCACTGCCATCTCACCTCTGTCTGCTTGTGTTCGAGTCTAGGATTCGAGTCTAGGATTCGGCTAATGTAGATATGTGAGAAAGCTTGCCAGTAGCTTCTCGTGGGTCGGTGGTTCTTTCCGGGGAAATGGTGATTTCCCGGTTTCTTCCTCCACCAATAATACTGGCCACCATGAATAGCCTATCGTGTGCTGAAAAATGGCGTTAAGCCCAACAACAACAACAACATCAAGTATCATACTGGACCTTCAGGGTCAGGTTAAAGCTCAGAATTTAAAATTTTTCATACTTTTCCTTGCAATTTACTTTAAAACTTTTTGAGAATATAGGATGATTACCTCAACATGGTTAGTTGGGGAGACAAATTTGCTGGTTGCTTTCAGCACATAATATAAGTTGTTATGTTGTTATACCCGAAATCATTAAAATTGGTGAGTAGATGCATATTGGATGAGTAAAGCATCCTCGACACCAATCACTATGATGATTATTTCATGATTCACCAATTTGTATCATGTTTTGGTTTTAAATGTTCACACTAGAATGATTAAACCAGATTGCTGAATATATATGTTACTGGTAGTACTTACATGCACAAAAAAGGATAATGACCTTCATTTCACATTTTACTCTTTAGGTTAAATTTCTTTGTTTGGCTTTAATGACCATATGTTTCTTGCATGGTTACTGTCCATAATATCCAGTCTAAAATCCTGGACATTTTTGAGGGGTGCATCTTGATGGGCATTACTCATTGCAGAAATAGGTCATTAGGGCCTATAATTTAAGCTTCACTGTCTTGGGTTGAATTTTGTAATGCTTATTTCCCAGTCACTATTCATTCTAGATATTATAAAAATTAATATGCTTCTTCATTATTACCACACCCTTTTAACAAATGAAGGTCATTGTGAACTTTATTTAATCTTTTACTGGTTTTTCTTTTGCATTTCTTTACCATTACAACCATTAAAGGTCACTGTGGATTATAATCTGTGTTTTGCAATTAGATATATATTTGTGTTTAGCTGATGTCTACATATATTTTCTATGCTATAATTACAGCCCTATATGATCAGTGCAGTTAAAGTAAAATTAAATGTTTGGCCAGTGTTACATTTCCATATTACTGGCTTTAGATTGTTTATTGTGATATGTTAACCTCAACAGGTTAACTGTGTATTGTATAAGTAAATGAATATTGGAATTAGAAATATGGATTGCATATAGTATGTGTGAGGTCATGGCTGTATTGGCTAAACAGATTACTGTTGCATGAACTGTTATTTTAAAATGTGGCATATTGTGAGTTACATGAAGATTTATCAAAGGATTCTTCCAGTAAAGTCAGCCTTCTCAGGGGTGGGCAATACTAACAGCTTATGAAAGAGATTTTTAAGAAAAATTATTTTAAATATTACAAATGACAGAGTCAGTCTTGGGTGGTTTCTACCAGCTTTTTATAGTGTTGCTGCATTGATGTCATATAGTCTTGGGCATTCTGCCAGCTTACTACAGTACTGCATTTTTTATGGCATTGAAAAATAAATATCATTTTCAATGTTTTATGTCCTTATATGCCCTTTCACAGGGGCCAAAACAATTTAGTCTGATCTTATTTTCTGCATAATTAATGTTTACAGTGGTTGCTAGAGACTACTGAAAGATTCAGATAGATGAGCTGCTTTTTTTAAAAAATCTTGCCACAACTTTAAATATTAATTGTTAAAGACCTATTTACCTTTGCACATCACCATTAAAAATTATTACTGTAGTTCCAAATAATACTAACTTTGGTAAGTTTTGACAGACTTGCTAACACATTAAATAGCAGTAGCTAGATTTCTGTACCAATTATATGTTATCACCCTTGAAAAAAATAGTACTTTTAAAAGCATAAATTTTAATGTACAGCTCCATAGGTTTACATTTTATATGCCCACTAAAAGGTTGAGTATATAATTTCTTGATGTTCTACATCTCTATATCAGTCTGCTTTTCCATCCATATGTATATATTTACTCCTACCTGTTACCTGTTTACTTTTTGCACAATGCAGTTCTACATATCTACCATTACTATGCTTTGCTTTGTGGATGGCTTGTTCTTGAGGTAAGGAAGAAGCCATCTGATTTGGGAGTTAAATGGCTCAATGTCACAGTGACAAAAAGAATAAAAAAAAAAGAATAAACATTTGTTTCCACACAGTAACATGACAGATCGAAACAAAATTTGTCGATGGCTTGCACTTTGAGTATTGAAGAAGCCTGTTGATCTTGCTATCAAAAGGTTATGCTCACTGTGGCTGAAAATGTAACTTCACCAAATATTTTGAATAGTTTATTGTTTGGGGGGTGACAGAAAAGCCTTTTTAGTTTTAGGATCAAAAGTATGAAATGTCAGGATCACTGGCTTAAAATAGAAAACTGTTTTTGCATATTAACTTCTTGACCAGGTACAATGACCAGAATATCTGAAGGGCTTGTGCTGAAGGTAAATTAAGTGACCTGTTCATTTTGATTTGAAATGGTCAAAATTGTTAAGGTCACTGTGACTCAGAGAAAATTGGTTTGGCAGATTAGCTTCTATTCTCAAGTGAGTGCTTAGGCCAAACTTTGTAAATGGCTTGTGCTTAATGTAAAATAAAAAATCAATTTTGGGGTCTTATGGTCAAAGGTCAAGGTCATAGTAAGAATGATATTGAAATAACAGTTGTTTCTGCACAGCAGGTTTAATTCAAGAGATCTGTTGGTTATTGATCTTACATGCATTAGCAATTGATGCCTTCATAACAAAACACTAAACATGAGATGGCCATATAATGTACTGTTCACAGTATTTATTTTTTCCTTGTTATGTTTTTGTTTGTCACCACAGTGTGTGGGGTTTTGAGTCTTGGGCTCAGCCAATGTGGGTATTTGAGAAAGTTTGCCAGTGGCATCCTGTGGATTGGTGGTTCTTATCAGGGTTTACCCAGGTTCTTCCACCAGTTATACTGGCTATGTAAAGCCTATTGTATGCTGGAAAATTTGATGAAACCCACACCACCTTCCAACTTCTTTTTGGTTTTCTTGCTTGGAAGGGGGTGTGTGCATACATTTCAATTTAATGTGCTGAAAATGCGAGTTCATTGCATTTTTTTTACATAGGTCTTTTGTTTTGCATGATTCAAAAGTTGTCTGTGCAATAATAAACCTATGATTTTATGCCTCCCACATCATGACTTTATAAACTGACTTCAGTATTCTTTTTTGCTTGTCTAGTGACATTGATGCTGAGCAGAGAAGAAACACCCATATATGTTTACCTTCTTTAAGCCTCTAATTACCAATTACAAAGATTATAGTAAAATTTATGATGTTCAAGACAAAGCTTTGATAAATTTTATGGAAATAGCTAGAATTCTGATAGCCAATAACAAGATGTGTATGATGTGTGCAAGGCAAGTACAGCCTTTTATAATGCAGTTTTTTCAGATGCTGGAATTTTAAGCATTACACACACACACACACACACACACACACACACACACACACACACACACACATTGCAGTATGAAAACTTATCACTGGATGCATTTCTTTGCCTTTGTAATCAATGCCTCATACACTTTGAATAACATAATAGCTTATCAAATTATGTTGGCTTCATTTTATCTCATTTGACATGAGTCAAAGATGTCTTTTTGCCCAGCAAAATGACATGACAGGAAGTTATATTCCATATTACGTCTTTTAAGTCTTGTTATTTATAGTGGTTAGTGGCAGTCATTCAGCTGAAATAGCTTGTTGTGAATCATTTGTTGCAGCATGAAAGGAAATTTGTTTTTCAAGATTTTATTACAATGTGAACAATATAATATATATACTCACTAATTAGTCAAATCAAACTGCACACAACAAAGATTCTGATCTGCTGTAGTATAATGCACCTGCAGATCAGGGTCTGTGCTACTTGTTCTACTGATTACTGCTAATAAAATGTACAAACCCAGATCTGCCAGGGCATTATGCGATGGCAGATCTGGTTCTGTGTTGTTTACAGTTGGACTCATAAGTGAGTATACAGTATTGTATAAAGTATTTTTTGATTTGCTTTATAGAAAAAAATAAAACACTTCTTTGGTCAAAAATCATACTGACTGAATCGGGGGAGTCACCATGATGATCAGTCATATCTCGGGTCTTGGTCAATCTTCAATGAAGGGTCTTGGTCAATCTTCAATGAACGATGTGGTTGATAAAGCTTTTAGAGTATGTGAGCATTTTGTAGATTGCATGGTCTTATTTGCCAAACTGTGTTTTCAAAATTCCATACTTGAACATAAACTGTCCACCATTACCTGCCTAAATTGTTAGATCATCGTTTTAAAAATAAGTGACAGTTGTTACATTTGTCTTATTCACATACATATTTCTTGCAAGGTGGCAGTAGACATTCACAGATGTGACAGCATTATTTCTTATTGGCATTTTGCAAGGTGGAATCCATATTTCTTGCAGGGTGGCAGTCTTCCATATATTGATTTACTTTGGCTCTTTTAATGTCCCAGAACAAATGGGGTAGAACATATATTGTTATCCTCATCTATTAGTCAACCATTCAAGAGAGATTTGTGTTTAGGTCAGTTTGTCATACATTGGTGGGGCATTATTCATGAATACATTTTGTTTGGTCTAATGCTATGTGCCTTTTAGAAGGTAATGATTTTGCTGATATCTGAGAGTTTGTTCAAGCCAATGAGACCAAATTATATGAAGGTCAAAGTTGGCAGTGTCACTTTAGCCATTGCATACTACAAAATAGTAAATAGTAAACAGTATTTAACTCATATAATAGTAAATGCAATTCAGCAGTTAATATTATTTAATTTTAATTCAGCTGTTATAATGCATAAGGTTTTAATCAGTTCAAAACTCATTAGCTAAGCTGGCTATAGTAAGTTTCATGTTAAGGTCATATGTCTGTCATTCATTGTTCATCGCTGTTGCCTGATGTGTTATCTATTTACAATTGCTTTTTACTGATTCTTGCTTTAAAATTGCTTAACAGAATTTTACCAACTATGACATCATCCCAACATTAATCTCATTCAAATTTGTTCAGATGATTCTTATCTGTCAGAAAATATGGCTGTCATTACGAAAAATTGAAAACTATTAAATGACTTGTCAGAAATTACTCATCAGCAGTTTTACAGCCAGATTTGACAGAAAGCATCCCAGCATGAAATTTTTCCAGTTTTGATTAAACAATGCAAATCTTTCAAAAATTATAACCATAGGTATTAAAAAAAGAAAAACTGTTAATTTTTTCTCACAAATATCCCAACAGAATTTTACATTTATCAAAAAGCACCCTGCCATTGATTACTTTTAATTTTATACAAGTGATGCATGTCCTTCATCAAATATGGCCACTGTTACTAAAATTTGAAGAAAAAAAACCCCTAAAACCAACTTCATCTAAAAAAAATCATCTAGCAGAAACAAAAAGCATCCAGCACCATCAAATGTGGCCTCTTTTACTAAAGATAGAAACATTTTTATGCAAATTGTTTAAAAAATAACTGGATGGCATTTTAATAAGAATTGACAAAAAGCATTTCATGGAGGACATTAAATATTTGACAAATGATGTTGATATGTTAATATATATATATATATATATATATATATATATATATATATATATAAGAAGGTATACAAACTGGAAAAATCTTTAATTGGTTGTTTTTGTAATTTATGTAATCATCAGTACTCTCAGAAATTTGTGCAGAACGCAAACTAATAATCTACATTTTTTTTGGCCAACTGCTTTTGCATTGGTTAAACAGGTATTAGGTAAGTAGATTCAGACTCACTTTGGCCTCATGTTTTTAGCTTACATGGCCATTAATTCAAGTGATTTTACAGTATTCCCTTGCATGATTTGTGCATTATTCACAGTCTATCAGCATTGCTATTTTCAATTTCTCAAAAACTGTTGGACAGTTTAGGTAGGAATGTATATAATATTATATACATCTGAACTTTTATTGGTGTGGTTCTTCCTTGCACTGGAGTGGTTTCTTCTCCAGAAAATCTCAGCCAGTATGATTTGATAGGAATGTTTTTTAGCACATGTTCTATCAAAACTTTGTTGTGGTGGCTTCTCTGGAAAACAATTTCTTGAATGGTTGAGCCATATTCCAGTAAACTTGTTAGGAATATTTTCAGGACATGCTTTATCTTAAATGTATATGGGGTGACAACCCTAGCAGTGGTATGGCTTCTATAACAGAAATATGAAAATATATTTTCATTTTCTCCTGTATGGCTGAGCCAAAGATTTTAAAATACTTATCAGAACATGCTTAGTTAAAACTGCCTTGGGTGGCTTACTGATCAATGGTGTGGCTTCCTTAGCAACTGAGTGAAAAACCTATTTCTGACTGTTCTAAAATGGTTGAGCCAATTTCAATCAAACTTGATAGAACAGTTTTTGTGATGTATTTTATCAACATTCTGAGTGGCTTGACTTATAAACAATATGGCTTCCTGTTCTACCATATGAAAAACATATCTTTGACTTTTTCCTAAAATTTACTGAGCTAATTTATATCAAACTTGATTTGAATGTTTGATTGGATACCATATATACTAGTACGTAATTCACGTCAAACTTCCAGCAACAGAGATATGTATCTTCCATATCATAAAGAAGTAGAGACGGTATTATGCTCTATCAAGCTTTAAACTGTGGTTGCTTCCCAAGCTGTGTTGTAGTTAATCCCTCCCCAGGTATATGGAAGACCTGTTTTAAACATCGACAGAACAGCTAAGCAAGTTTCCATCCAACTTGATGGAAATGCTTGCTAAGACATGCTGTGTGAAAATTTTGTTTTGGGAAGCTCCACAAGGAAGTGAGTGGCTTCCATAGAAATTTGGGGAGAGGACTTATTTTAAAATTCTGTTCTTAAATGATAGACTCTTTGATCTAACTTCATAAGAATGTTCCTCAGATTATACATTACCAAATAACAATTATATGATGAAGCTATACACAAGATCTTCTCCATAGCAAAGCCAATTTTGATATAACATGGTAGAAATATTTTCTTCAGGCATGCCTTGTACAAATTTTATTTAGGTTGCCTCCCCTAATAGTGCTGTAACTTGTTAATAGCAACTAAGTCAATAGTCTGTTTTAAACCTCTCTAGAATGTCTATATCTGTTTTGACCAAACATGATAGGAGTGTTTTTTAGTACAAGCTTTCCATCAAAACGATATCCAATGTCACTCCTCAAGGAATAGTTTAACTTCCATAGCAAACACATGAAAAATTAATATTTCTTAGAATATGCTCTATTAAAATTATAAGAAAGCATCAAATATCAGTGGTGTTGTTTCCATGGCAATTGTATGGAGAACCTATCAACAATACTTGTCTTATTCAAGAATAGTTATTATTGTCTCTAAAACATCTACCATGTCAGCCCAAATGTGAATCTTTTGTGAATTTTTATTCAATTCAAATTTAGAAATTTTAATTCAGTTATCAGCATCATACATAATTAAGTAATCTAGGGTGTGTAAATGGTCACTGTATAATCAGTGAGAATGCCAAACAGATTAGATGAGTCTTTTTGTTATTGTTGTTGTAGGGTTTAATACCATTTTTCAGCACAAGATAGGCTATACATGGTGGCCAGTATAAATGGTGGAGGAAAACCCCTGGGAAACCATGGAAAGATCCACTGACTCATGAGAAGCTGCTGGTAAGCTTTCTCAAATACCCACACTGGCTGAATCTGGGACTCAAACCCATGCAGAGATGAGTTTGCAATTATTAATAATCTAGTTAACACTAGTTCTCATTAGTTGAAAGTGCATGCTTTTCGATAGTGTACTAAAATCAAATAATAGTCTGTCATTGCTGAACGGACAGTTTAAATCTATTACAGGACACTTCATTTTAAGTTGAGATCAAACATTTAAAAATGAATGAATAAAATAATATCAGTTTTAAAAAATCATTATTTTTTATTTGATTACATCCAATAGCAGCTCAAGCGAGTGTCTCATGAATCATTAAAAGAAAGGTTCTTTAAGCCAGTTGGATTTTATCAAATAAAATATCAATAATGACTTTTACAGACTGACAGTTACACTGGACAATTACCATAAAAATTTTCCATAATGTAACTCATCAGCTGTATGACAGATTAGGTACACAGAAATATTGTCATTTGTCATGACAAATTTGAGATTTTCAGTCATATTTTAAAGGAAGTTTATGCACAACAAAACAGTACTGAATTGTACAAGAAAATATTTAATATGTGCATTTAAGAAATATAGGATACATGAATATATGCATTTCTCTCTCTCTCTCTCTCTCTCTCTCTCTCTCTCTCTCTCTCTCTCTCTCTCTCTCTCTCTCTCTCTCTCTCTCTCTCTCTCTCTCTCTCTCTCTCTCTCTCTCTCTCTCTCTCTCTCTCTCTCAGACATGCCACTTTTTATTACTACCAATATTCTATAACGTCATACTCATAAATAATATAGCAGCCATACTTAATTAAAATATTTAAATAATATTTGGCTTTCTCTGGGGGCCTACTCATGGGCTAGAATCAGAATGTTAAAAGACTAGTTTCCAATATTTGCTCAGCTGATCCCTGCATTTAGGTGTATTCTGGGCTGATCCCAGCATAAGTTCACTACATCCTAGGCTGATCCCAGCATGCTAATGTAGTCTGGGCTGATCCCATCTTAACTAAATCTATGCTAGGCTGATCCTTACGTAAGAGTGTATTCTGAGTTGATCCCAGATTTTGTGGAGCAGAGCTAGGCTGATCCCAGCATGAAGTAAATATTTTTATATATTTCCTACTTATAACTGTGAAATAAATGAATTAAAGGGGCATGACCTTTACATTATTAGTATAACTTATGAATATCTGATTGGGAAAAAATGGCTGATTTAAAGTACATTCTGGGCTGATCCCAACTTAAGTAGATAATGTGCTAGGCTGAATCCCAGCTTGCTAATGTATTATGGGCTGATCCCATCTTAATTAAAGCCATTCTAAGCTGATACAATGTATTCTGGGCTGATCCCAGATTTGTGGACTAGAGCTATATGCTAGGCTGATTCCCACATAGCTATGTGCTAGGCTGAATCCCAGCTTGCCAATATATTATGGGTTGATCCCATCTTAATTAAATTTATTATGCTCAGCTGATTCCCACATAGAATGTATAGCCCATTTCATACTGAATTTAACCGAGTTGCTCTGTAATTATTCGAAAAACCTCTGGAGTCACTTTATACTCCAGCCAATCAAACGCTGGTAGGCTTCTGTGGAATAAAGCTATGTGCTAGGCTGAATCCCAGCTTGCCAATATATTATAGGTTGATCCCATCTTAATTAAATTTATGCTCAGCTGATTCCCACATAGAATGTATAGCCCATTTCATACAGGATTTAACCGAGTTGCTCCATAATTATTCGAAAAACCTCCAGAGTCACTTTATACTCCAGCCAATCAAACGCTGGTAGGCTTCTGTACATAACAGAATGGCATACATTGTTGTTTAGATGTATCAGATTAAAACAAATTAAGAAATGCCCGATAAATGCCTGGGACTTCTGCAGCTTTACCGTCGAAAAATATTCCAGGTTTGTTATACTGCAGATTAATATGAAAAATTCCTCTTATTGGTAAATGAAACTCGATTTATGAAATACAGTGTTATGGTAAAAAAGGGATTAAATTTGTAACATCGACACCATTTCCATACTCGCATGTGCATGTCCAGATGTAAACAGCTCATAGCTACTCTCTCGTATGGCTATAAAATCCAGAAAACAAGACAGGATGGTTCTAATATTAAATTTCGTCAATATCTGTGGCATCATTGCTGTTGAATAAGCATTTTTCAACTCTATAAACGAAGCTGAAGTAGTTGGAATAGTTGATGCTAATGCTGATGCGTCCGCCTTGTTTTGACCACTAGTCTGGTCCCCTGCTTAGTATGCTCCCTGCGATGCACTCTGCTATACTATACTAAGGAGCATACTAAGCAGGGGACCAGACTATTTGCCTACCAGCAAATGATTGGATATTTCGGTCAGTTGACCACCAGTGATCGAAATTCTGAGCAAATTATAAAGTTCGAGGAAGTCTCCATGAAATGGTCTATTAAAGTGCATTCTGGGCTGATCCAAGCTTAAGTAAACTATTTACTAGGCTGAATCCCAGCTTACCAATGTTCTGTGTGCTGATCCCATCTTAACAAAATCTATGCTAGGCTGATTTTCGAATGGAATGTATTCTGGGCTGATTCCAGATTTGTAGACTAGAGTCATGTGAATCACAGCTTGCTAATGTATTATGGCCTGATCCTATCTTAACTAAATCTATGCTGGGCTGATTCCCACAAAGAATCTATTCTGTTCAGATCACAGATTTGTGAACTAGAACTAGGCTGATTACTTTTCCTATTTAAAACTAAAATGAAGTTTATTTAACTGGCATGACCTTTACATTATTAGTATATCTTATGAGTGTCGGATTGAGGAAAATGATTCTAACCCAAATTGGCAGCCCCATGCCATGAATAATGTAAGGACATAACCCACAATATATTTAATAATGGGTTTTGATGGGCAGTGGTGGAATAGCATAAATCCATAAGAACTTTCTGATGCAGAGACTCTGAATCCCTTGTTGGTAGCTTTGAAAAGTGGGTGAGTGCAGTGAAATTGTACAATTATTCAATACACCTCTGAAACCAGAGAAATGACTCTATATGATTATGCAATGTTACATAAGATTATGTAATGTGGTTGGCTCTTGAATTCTGGTGGCAATTCCAGCTAATAGTAATAGTTCTTCTCCTACCACCACCCATGTACTCCTCTTACAAGCCCCTGCAGACTGCAAGAGGTTAATAATAGCCTCTTGCCTGTTGCCTCTCAGTTGCAAAATACATGCACTACACCTCTATCCCATTGTTAGCCATTGACTAAGCCTTATAATTGACTTACATCACCAGTTCCTTCTTCACTTGTCATTATCAGAGAAACCCCATTGCACAACCAGTAATATATGTATCTAGAATAACTCAAGATTATCAGGCTGTGCATAAGCTAAAATTTAATAAATTATCATTTTATGCACAACAAAACAGTACTGAATTGTGCAAGAAAATATTTAATACATGCTCTCTCTCTCTCTCTCTCTCTCTCTCTCTCTCTCTCTCTCTCTCTCTCTCTCTCTCTCTCTCTCTCTCTCTCTCTCTCTCTCTCTCTCTCTCTCTCTCTCTCTCTCTCTCTCTCTCTCTCTCTCTCTCTCTCTCTCTCTCTCTCTCTCTCTCTCTCTCTCTCTCTCTCTCTCTCTCTCTCTCTCTCTCTCTCTCTCTCTCTCTCTCTCTCTCTCTCTCTCTCTCTCTCTCTCTCTCTCTCTCTCTCTCTCTCTCTCTCTCTCTCTCTCTCTCTCTCTCTCTCTTAGTTATGCCACTTTTCATTATTGCCAATATTCTATAACATCAAACTCATAAATAATATAACATCCATACTTAATTAAAATATTTAAACAATATTTGGCTCTCTTAACTAAGTCTATGCTAGGCTGATTCCCACACAAGAGTGTATTCTGGGTTAATCCCAGATTCATAGAATAGAGCTAGGCTGATACCAGCATGAAGCAAATGTTCTTATATTTTTCCTATTTATAACTGTGAAAGAAATGTATTTAATAGCTGGTTAGTGTGAAATCTAAGGAACCATTGTTCCAAAGTCTTAATTAAATGGTCCTCCATACCAACTGCAGGTACAGTTGCATAATTGTCACAGTTCATCAGAAATCTTTTTCTTGGGCCACTGATTCCCCAATAACACCGACAGTCCAGCACACAGGTCAACCAGTCCAGCACACAGGTCAAAATGGCACATAATATCCAGAAATGTTAGTATTTAGTGCCACTGAATGAAATGGAAGAATGCTGTGTTGTAAGAGGTTCAAGCCTCAGTGAACACATGAAGTGCTGTCCAATAAACCTATATGCAGAGCTGTGACTGGAGCTGTATCAGTCTGTGCACTCACAAGACTGCCAAACTGTGCACACACTATCCATAAAAAATGTTTGTATTTCCCTGTCACAGAATGCCAGTGGAAGAATGATGTGTTGTAAGATGGTCATGTCTTGCTGAACCCATATGAAGTGTGAACCCAAAGTGTGAACCCATATGAAGTATGAACCCATAGGAAGTGTGAACCCAAAGTGTGAACCCATATGAAGTGAAGTGCAGTGTCCATATAATCAGTGTCAAGGATCACTATCAGTCTGTGCATCCTCAATACCTGAAAGAAAAAAAATTGAACAGCAGAAGCAGGCAGTAGAAAGTGCTATGGTGATGTGCAAAATGACCTGTAGTCAGCACAAATTACAAACTTGAAATATTATTGATCAGGCAGATATATTTCTCAAAGGGATAGGACTTGCACCTACCCAAGACTCAAATAGTACTGTCTGATAGACAATGCTTAGCATCCTGCTGCTGCCCTAATTCTAAAAGTAAGAGTTTTGAATAAATAAGGATAAGGACCACAGCACATGTGACATGATCAAGGCTTGGTTAAACTCCTGCCTGGTAATGGGAAAAACACACACACACCCAAGAGGTAAGAAAAAGTAGTTCAAAAAATATAATAGATTTATCATTTTCCTTGATTGGCCTTAATACAAAGTAATTAAATGCAGAAGTCAGATTTAAGGTTTATATGCTTTATATATAAAAACAAGTATTGAACAAAGACTGGATTTGGGAAAAACATTTGTGAAATGAAAAGTGACTACCTTAAGAAAAATATAATACAGACTTTTCATTGTCCTTGATTGATTTTCATACAAAGTAATCATACACAGAAGACAAATTTAAGGTTTATATGCAAATTATGTATCTTTTATTTAAAAATAAATCTCTCCTGGAAAATATAAAGTACAACAGTGAAAATCTAACACACTACATTTCCTTTCTTGAGGATAGCAAAATAACTAGGAGAACCAGTTTCTCACAGTAGGGATGGGTATCACCAGAATTTTCGTACTGTGATTATAATGCAATTCAGGGTTGGGTTGCAATGTACTATAAGAAATTGAAATGGAATATCTATGAATGAGCATGAAGTAAAAGTTTCATGCATCTTAAATTTATAAATTAAGTAAATTGCTTGGGAAACATAATGACGTGTAGGCAAGTATAAACTACACAAGATTATAACTCTTGTTTATATTACATATGCTCAATACTGGCTGCATTGGTGGCTTTCATAGGATGATGCTGACAAATGCAATAATCCCACCTACCTAATTTACTCAGCATTACATTCCCAAGAAATGGTAAAATCATCAATTAACTTTCCATCTTTGTTGGAGAATTTCATCTAGATATGCTGCCAGACAAGTGATTTGAATATTTATTTGGTTCTTCAACTGCTCGTATAAGACTGAAGAATTCACATTTTGGGTATTTGATATGTAACATGCAGTTAAAGCAGTTTTCTTGATGGGCACATCTTTCAGACTTGTATTTAAAGTCTTTCAGACTTGTATTTCAAGAGACATTGAGTGATAGTGATGAAAACTTAAAATCAAACAAAAGAAAACCAAAGCAGAAATAGCTGTATTCTGTTTTAAAGAAATATTGCAGAAAACAGTTAATTGGCAAAGAAACTCTCAAAATATACATATAAGCAGGAATGATCTGATGTGTCAACTTTATAAATGGACATCCATGAAAATATAGCTTGTGTATGTGTTTCTATATTTGTAATGTTTTGCTGTAAAAGGCTTAAGGCTTCTTATAGATCACTGGCTGGCTACATGTTCAAATTGAGTGAACATTTCTTTTTTGTTTTCAGAATAGAGAAGGAGAATTTACAAGAGTTCAATTTTATTGAAATTAAACGAGAAATTTAGGACCTGAGAACTTTGATTAAGTTTCAAGGGGCTTTCAGTTCACAGAGCTTTTGATCATAAGAGTTTTTTCTGAATATCACATTTTCTTTATTGCTTCTGCAAGTTTTCTTAAATAATTGGTTTAAATGTGGGTTGTATTCCTTAAATGCAAATAAAAAAGGGCTCTTTGCAACATGTGTGATAACTCTAGCTACAAAGTAATGCTTTTTGAAACATGTGTGATAACTGTAAATGCAAATAAAGTTAGACTTTTGTAACACATCTGTAGTAACTGTAAATGCAAATAAAGTAAGGCTTTTGTAACATGTATGATAACTCTGCAAATGCAAATAAAGTAGGCTTTTTGTAACACATGTGATAACTTTGTAAATGCAAATAAAATTAAGTGAACTTAATGGCTGATCAGTTGAAGTTTAATTTATTCAGAATATATGAGCAAAATATAATATATCTAAGTATTTTTTTTCATGACATCATTTTTTTGTAAGTAACCTATAATTTCAAGTATACATAATATAACATATGTTATTAAACTTTACACTTTAATTAATTTGATTACAAAGCATTCATGCTAAATTACTGCTGTGTGATAGTGGTTGTTATTGGTTAAAGCAGTATGATGCAGGTATTACTACTGCACAGATATAACCAGTCATTTATATAGAGCTTTCTGGCATGTTGACCACATTGACAGATTTTCATAGTTGCAGATATGCAGATTGATAATGTAATAGGGTAGATATGTCATGATAAAAACTTGTTGAATTTTAAGCTTTTTAACTTTATATTCCTGTATCTGCTGCCCTTTTTTTTAAATGTCTGGTGTTTGAAAATTGTGTAGACTAGTGAGATTAATTATTTTTTAAAAAGAATACAGGTACAGTTAAAATGTCTTGGTACTAATATAGATTTTCTTGAAATGCAAAATGTTTGGTCATCCTGTTCTACTGAACTTCTTTATCAAAGATTGCAAAAACTATCCTGCTCAGACTGAAAGACAAATTCTTTTGGCTGATTGTTATTTGATGCTAGCAAATCAGATGTCACACTTTTTTATCTGATGCTAGCCAATCAGGTGTCTCACAGTTATTATTTGATAATAGCCAATCAGATGTTGCATATTGGTTATTTGATTCTTGAAAATTATATTGACTGGGTTTGATTGTAGAGAAACTTTGTAATGCACAGTCCAGATCTTTGAAGGAAATTCCAAAAGTCCGCCCTGCAGTTGGTTTTTTATTGCAAACTTTTGGGGTTTTTTATAAGGGTAATCAGAAGTTTTCCTTTACAAAAAAAATTGTGAAATTCTGTATTAAAAAAAATGACCATTCCCATTTATCAGTATATATTGTGAAGATTTTTGGAGGAAAATTTTAAATTTTTTTAATGGATTGTCTTTTAGTTACAGGACACCAAAATCTTGTATGGAAGGTACAGATCATTTATGCATCCTAAAGTCCATCTCTCTTCATTTGTTAAAAAGAAACTTTCTTGGATTTTTTGCCTTCAGAGGAAAGAAAATCGTCAGTAAAAGTTTATTGCAATAATTCCAATATACCGTCTAAAGACAAATATTTCATTACAATTTCATACATATTGTCCATATATGATGTGGAATGTGTTATCAAGTGTAATATTAGATCTTTTATGTCTTAGCAGATGAAGTCAGATTTACTTACTTTTTCTTCAGTCTAGAGCATCATCACTAGATGGTAGTGTTAGGTATATGTTGTTTATAAATACCAAATGCACACAAACAAGTAAAAAAGTAATTATTTGTAGAATTGTTTGTCAAACATAATGCTGAACTGGGTTGAAAGGATTATTCTTTGTTGGTATTAGTGTATTTGTTAGAATGATGTACCAGCCTTTTGTCTTGGCTTTCACAACAGTAGAAGTCATTATTTTAGTATGGCTTATGTCGACAATCATATCCTGACTCTTGACAGTTTCAATTTGTGTCATTGATTGGTATGTACTAGAAAGATTTCCTTTGTTTTTTCCATTACCTTGCAGACTTGATGCTTATCGTAGAAAACCAGCATTCAGAACATTTCTCATTCCTTATTTCTGAAATATATCGTTTCTGTTGTAGGGATGGCTTCATCCAACAAAATCTCCATATTATGATTTTTGAAAAGTGCAGATGACTACCATCCATAGGGACAAAAGAATTGCTGTTATAATATGGTTAGAGAATGTAAGAAATTTTATTTATAAGATAGGGCCTAACGGAATTTCATTGTATTCAATTGAGTTACCTACAGTAATGACACTGCCCATTCTGGAAACATCATCACCAGTTGTTTCTTCCTCAGTCCTTGGCAACAGTTTAGAGTGGGTTTCATTTAGAGTGCTACTGTCAGGGACAAGCTGTGTACATATGGATTATTTGTACATTGTCATGTAATAACTTTCTGTGTGTATAGATCAGGGTATTTTTTTTGGCCCAGTATATATGCCAAGAATTATAAAATATGGTGGGGGTGCATCTTAAATTATATCACTTCATCACAAAGTAGGTCATTGTGATGCTTATCTTATGCTTTATTTTAGTTTAGTTTTTTGCTGGAAGTTTATTTCTCAAGCTCTGTTCATGTTCATGCTGGCATCATTAAACAAGAGTATGTATGTATGTATGTATCTTTGTATGTATCTATGTATGTATCTATGTATATATATTTATATATTTTGTTCTTGTTGGTTTTAACAGCACTTTTAACACAATATTAGTTTTACCATGTGAAAGAAATGGAGCTATGTGCCTTTCCAAGCAAACACATAGTCATCCAACCCCAAGGCTGGCTTGTGTTTGTGTCAAACATGCAATCCTTGGATACCAAGGCTGATGATGAAGCATTGGATCACCTGTCACACACACACACATACACACACACACACTTTACTTCGATGCTTGCATCAATAGTAGATTTTAAAAACAATCATTTTTCAATAAGATTCATTTTTGAAGAGGTTTTCACCTCATTAGAGTAACTCTAACTTCATATCATAGAAAAAATGTTGTAAACTTAGTTTTGTTTTTTTATGCCATGTTACAGTGTAAATTTTGTTCATGTATCAAGCCTCCAGGTACCACTTGTAAACCATTGGACCTGTCTGGTGGTAATGATATTTTGACAATTGCAAAATACTCCTGTCAGATATTCATAGTTATAAACATAAATATTATTCACCAACAAAGGAGATCAAAGCATACACTGCTGTGCCTGCCATCCAGTTTATACTAATATACATTCTGTCAATTAAAAAACTAAATTAATGGACATGAACTTAACTTTTCATTCTCTGCATTGTTAGAATAATACAAACCAGTATGACTTTGTTTCAAATGAAATTAATGTTATAGGGTTTAACACCATTTTTCAGTACAAGATAGGCAACACATGGCTGCCAGAGGAGGAAATACCCTGGAAAACCCTATGAAGAACCACTGACCCAGGGGAAGCTACTGGCAGGCTTTCTCACCTAAGTGTCACAGTCAGGCCAATATACTCCTAGACAGATTGATGTACATGGCAAATAGTTACTAGATTTTTACTGCCTGTAAATCAATCACAGCCTTTGGGTCACCAACACCTCAGTTCCATATTCTTGGATTAAACTTCTGGAGGATATTTCAAAAACTTTTTATCAGTCTCTTTTGCCACAGTGTCTTTATGGTTAAAGATTGCACAGGCACCATTAAGAAACCACAGCTGTAATCTTTTACATCAGGGGTCTCAAACTCAAATGCCCTAAGGGCTGCATGAAGGCATTTTCAATACCCCAAGGGCCACACCACCTTTGTTACCTCTCATGACACCCTTGAGATGCCAGTCATTTTGCAGGCAACAGAATATGGTTCTGAAGGTCATGTGTTTGAGTCCTCTGTAATAGATGGTGTTAAGCAGTCTTTTGTCTTGTGGCCATGAAAGGTAAATTCTACATTGACCACCATATAAACCTTAGAACAATATGAACCTTGAATCCTATGCTGTAAAGTTCCTACAAGGCCTAGATAATATTTGATAAAAGATCTACAGCATCTCCATTTGGCTTATTTACATTTAAGGTAATTGCCTGGTAATCATGAAGATTACACAAGGACACTTATGCAACTTAAATTCTGGAATTTTTTTGTTCAGAACATATGCAGCAGATTTGGTGGCAATAGAGGCTGTGATATGTTGGCGGCTGTTTTCATCCTCAACTAGGCATGCAGTTTCCATGCAGTTTACCTGCAAATAATCTTGATTCAGTTTGGCTATGAGACCTAATAATGGATACAACACTTAGTGTTTTTATTCAACTTCTTGCATGAATTGTTTCAGTTAATTTACAGTTGGTGTAACAAGCTATGGTTCAGCTTGGAAGGTCATTGCACAGCTAGCCATGGCTCATATACAAGTCCCAATAACTCAGTTGTACCTGCTTTTTGCATGCCATTTATTTTTTGTATCCCATGTTCTTGTGTGAGTTGCCTTAGTTGAATCACATTAAGCAAATGATATATAAGGAATATCATTATCCAATTGCAAATTCTGTCAATACATTTTAAAAATATTTTTGTTTTACCAGTTCCAGAAACTGCAATCACTTCAATCCTTGCTTTTATTTCATTAATTTTTTTATATCTTTTTCCTCAGTTCATGAACCATTCAAGAACAGTTCATAAATTATTCATGATCATTTTATAGGGGTGGTGTTGGCCTTGTTGGGTACTTCAACAACAATAGGTTCTGATGTTGTTGTGTTGGTGAATCTTTGCTAATGTGCAGAAAAATACTTGCTTACATATCTGAATAGTTGGCAAAGCCATACATGTAAACCTGCATGTGAGGATTTTCTTCTTAAGTTTAGGGGGGTCTCCTGTCCCTACCATCACTCACTAAAATCTCCTTTATATACAAAATTATTAGTAAAAAATTAAAAAAATTTCTTTTTTTCACATTCTGCTTAAAGTATAGTATATTTTTGGTAATACTGCTTGTGATTAGTGATGTTAATTAATTATGGTAGGATTACTGTAGATCCAGAGTGGCATAGAACTGGTTCAGTTTGACTTCAGTGTGTAAAGAAAATTATTTTAAGCAGAACAACAACTCAATGAATGCCATGTTTGTGGAATTTACATCAAATGTGGATAGTTAGACATGTGGAGACACTATTTGCCAACATTATAGCCAAATAATGTTTCATGAGTGACCATCTGCAGAATGTACCCAGTGATCTTGATTTTTAGGCAAGATACATGTTCACCACTACTATAAACAGCTGCTTCACAAATACTAATATTAACACCACTGACCTTTAGTTAATCCCCTGTAAAAATGAATGTAAACCCAACCATAGTATATGGCATTAAGTACCAAATCCATAATGCCTTTGACCAATAGGGTCTTTATCTCAGTTTATGATATTAGTAAGTGATAATTCTTTTCTTTTGATCATCATTATCAAAGAGTGGTAATAGTGATAATTATAGTAACAAAAGTGTCTGCAAATTAGTCTCGATTGGCAAAATAGGGTGTGATGGTATAATGTGTTTCTGCTTCATGTGAAGAATCTTAGTTACATTAAAAAGTATTAGAATTAAACCCAAACAGTACCAATCTTGAACATTTCTGGCAGGCATTCTGCAATCAGGATTAACCCACAGTAGAGTTGTTTTTGGTACTCCTCATAAAGGCAAAGTCACTTTCACAAGTGGTTTTCATAAGAAGAGTTCTTATGAGTTCCTTTCTTGGGAGCTGTGGTGACTCAATTATTATTTGCTGGACTTCTGACTGAAAGGATGCAGATTTAAATCTGTCACAGAATTGTATAAAAAAAAAATTTTATTAAGTAAGTGTACTGGTGATTTCCCGGTTTCTTCCTATCGTGTGCTGAAAAATGGCGTTAAGCCCAACAACAACAACAACAACAACAAAAAAGAAATGGTCATATCTTGAATTCCAAGAAATTCTTTTCATCCAGTAATACATCAATCCATTCAAAGGACTCTTCCTTTTAAATTTCCAATATTTGTTGTATTTTACATATTTGAAACACTCCTTTGAAATCTCGAGTCCTGCCAACCATGGTTGGTCCAGGTCTGAGGCTGGAGGATCATACACAAGTCATCATTTCATGTGAAATTTATGACTACTAAAGCCTTGGTAAGTAAAAGATTGACATTTTTGAATCCATTCATATGAGTTGAAAGGCAAATTATATTTATCATTATGAAACATATTATTTTCATTTAATGTTTTTGAAATTTGAACATAATGCAGAATATTTGTGATGATTCATATGTACCTATGTACATATTGTGAGGTCCAATGTATACCATGATCTTCTGTTGCATAATGCACCAACAGATCCGGGTCTGTTCAGTTTGCAGCTAGACTTGATTTATAAGAGAGTGTGTTTAATAGTTTGTAAAATTGATTCAGTAATGCCATGTTAGTAGCATCATGTGATAAAGCTATCTTAAGAAACCTGCAAGTTATTTTAATTGTTTTTTTTTTAAATATTCACTAAATAATGAAGTAAGTACTTCAAAGATATCGACTTTCCAATGGCTATATTTCATGAACAAACTACACTCATATTGACTTTGATACCTGACACATCAACAGTCATTTGCCAATCCCTTTCTACTGGTATTCTTCTACTATAGTAATAAATTCCAGAGATTCACTTTGTTAAATTTGTTAAGTGAGTTTAGATACCAATAATAATGCAAGTCAAACATAAAATCCTTGGCAGACTCAAAGATGATCTCTAAATTTAGGAAGCCACTGTGAGGATTATGTTTATAGAAAACAAGATTTTAATTAAAGTCTTTGAATGTTGCCAAAATGTATGCATAAGGATTGTTTTAAATTGCAGGAGATTTAAAGATAAAAAGAATATTTATCCAGTTGTATCTTCAATTCACAGACGTTACTAAGGAGTACATCAGCCCAAGAGTGAAAACCAATTAAATACACAATAAGTTGATGTATTTGTTGGCTACAATATTTTCCTGCAGATTAGGGGCATTGCAGCTCACATTACTTCAATTTCATTTTTTTGCTACACCTAGTATATTGATTCCAATCTGATATCCTTAACTTTACACACCAATGTAGAGTTTACATAGCGTAGACCTCATGTAACTTATATGGTGTACAAAAATGCTCTGATAACCAGTCAAGAACAGGGGTTCCCAACCGCAGATCTGAGTCTTGCAGTTGGATTCTACTTACAAGCAAGTATATATGGTATATTCCCAGTATGTACTTAAAAGCAAGTATATATGGTATATTCCCAGTATGCACTTACAAATGAGTATATATAGTATTTGGTCAGTATATGCTTACCATCGAGTATATATGGTATATTTCCAGTATGCTTACTGTAGAAAAATGAAATAAATGATGGTTATATAGTATATAACTTTATGTTTTGTTAGACTATTATGTCTCTTCATTAAAATATTTTCAATTTGAATTTAAGTGTTCTAATCATTGCAGTTTGTGATAGGGTTCAGATTCTAGGTTGCCATTTTGTACTCATACATCCTACAGGCACCTGTAGCACACTTCACAAAAAGTGAATGGTACTGGTTTACCTGTAAAGTTTGCTTCATTGGCATACTATAGGGTTCACTATTCTTTGCAGTTCATTATTGGTCTTCTGAAGTAACTGTACTTGAGTACTTATTTTAAAGCACACTAAACAAATACTTGATTAAAAGTTATACAATTAATTCAAACCCACAAGAAGCTACTGGCAAGCTTTCTGATATATCCATATTCGAAGAATCCTAGACTCAAACCCATGCAGACAGGTGAGATGGCAGTGGTCAGTAATGAACAGTGCTTTAGACCACGAGGCCACTTGTGACCCCTGTTAAATTGAGTCATATAATGCTTTTGATGTTGTTGTTGTTGTTGTTGTTGGGCTTAATGCCATTTTTCAGCACACAATAGGCTATTCATGACAGCCAGTATTAATGGTGGAGGAAGAAACCAGGAAATCACCCGAAAAACCACCGACCCACGAGAAGCTACTGGCAAGCTTTCTCACCTATCTACTAGACTCAACACACAACACACGAAGACAGAGGTGAGATGGAAGTGACCACTTGGCCACTAGGGGCCCCCTATAATGCTTTTAAAAGTTTTTAGGTTAAATTTTGCATTTAGCTCATGACCACATGACATGCTGTATGCTAATTGGACACATTCTTTAACAGCAATTAACCATAACCATTATTTTATGCTTGACTAACACAGCATTTGTATTTACCTCACGAACAAATATAGTTTTCTTTCAGTATGTATCACTGTATTACACAAAGACCACAAAAAAAGTCCATTCTAACCAAATTAATAAAAGTATGAATAAATGTGTTGTTTTCTTTTCAGTAGTAAACTTTCAATGTGATTAACTAAACACTGAATTTTCAAATATATTACCTGAACGCTACATTGGCCTAAGAGGTTAGAGCGTCTGCTTCAGATACAGGAGGTAGCCGGTTCAAACCCAGGCTCAGTCATACCAAAGACCAATAAAAATGGTACTAACAGCTACCTGACTAGGTACTCAGCATTAAGAGGTTTGTGTTAGGACTGGTTTGCTTGGTATTGTAATAATGTGACTGGGTGGGACATGATGGTACATGTCTGTGGCATGATGCCCCAGTGCTAGACATCACTGTAACTGCAACAATGCTGATATTGTAGTGATATGACTGAAAATTTTTTAAAGCTTAAGTTAAAAATCCAAATCTCTCTCTCACACACACACACGCACACACACACACACACACACACACACACACACACACACACACACACACACACACACACACACACACACACACACACACAGATATGTCACCCTAAAGAGATAAAGAGTTTTCTGTAGATAAGTTGACAAAAGCTATTTCATACAAATGTCAGTCTTAGTGACTAATCAGGGTAGTTACTAATGCAATAATTAATGTTCTACACCAAAATTAATATTTACAATTGCTCCTGAAAACTGTGCTTCATAGAGACAGGCTATATAATTATTGTTTAGTCTGGTTTGCACATGCTTCATGCAACAAAGCAGAACAGGTTTTATCTGTAAGGCAAGGTTATGGGTATCTATATTGTGATTGTCAGTTTTCATCATTATAGATTGAAGGGGCTGTTTAGTTAATGACATTAAATACTATTGTTCTTTATAGTTTTAAGCTTTCAGATTAATGTGATGTAACTGAATTGAACACAAATATTTTTGTTTCAGAGATACTGAGATGTACTTTTATTGATGTAAATATGTTCATGAGTTCAGTCATGGATTTTCTGGAAAAACCAAGTTATCCAAATTCATGATTTGATAGCTACTAAAGTACTCTACTCTTTTAACACTTAGTAATTTTGAAAGTATTCATTTAAGTCTCATTCTGCTTACTGTATTTCATCTTAGTATTTCATATTTGGGTTAATTGAATGAAAATTATTTATTCCTAGAATAATTATTAATCTTAGAAGACAAAAATATTTGTGTTCAATTCAGTTCAAAAGAATTTACTTATTTATTTCAATTAATCATTTGAATTACAAAGTGTTCAAACATTTCAGATTTAGTAGCTGTATTGAATTTATATGAATTAATTTAAAGACATTTTTGGATTATGTGATTGTGATACATGGAGACTATAGGCACATCAACACATTAGAATGAACTTAATTTAGATTACCACTGGAACTCAATTTTAAACTTGTGATCAAACATTTTCATTTTTTATTTATGATTTGATTCACCATACTATAGGCTATTTTTAATTGTTCACTTTCCATTTTAGAAAAATAAATTATATTTTGAATTTTTAAAAACTTTTTCTTTTTTCTTTTCTGTCATTTTGTTTAAGACCATAGAGTCATAGCAATATATAAGGCATATGTAAAATTCTTTTTTATAGAGTTGATTAATTCCTCAGAATTATTTAGAAAATATAACAGTGCACAATTATCCAGGGATAGCAATGAGCAATGAATCAAATGTCATTTTGAAATGGCCAAAAACTTTAGTCAGATTGCTAAACATGGATAGATGTTTCATAAGAGTCACACTGGCACAGTGGTTAAGGCCATAGACATTTGATAAGAAAGTTGTGGTATGATGACATTGTTGAAGCTGCTGTGTTTTGTTTTTACACAAGGCACTTTATTCAGCTTGCCTCACCTTCATATCTTGGCGTGCTTAACAAGCCAAAGTTATACACAAAAATTTAATATCTTTTTATCAGGTTTTATTATTTTTATTTTTATTATTTTATTATTTTGTTAGGTAGAGCTACCATTGTCCACATGCATTTTGTAATCTAAGCACATTCTAAACATTTTCAGGATTTCATTTTACAATTAGTCCAGTTTTAGCAAATAAATGTTTTTAAAAATTTTAAAAAAAGCTACAGAAATGTGTTAAAAGATAAAGCATTCCTGTAAAGGTGACTATGCATCACAGGAACAAATGTGTATGAAAATAAATCACTCCATCAGCAAGTGTAGTATTTGCCATTCTAGCCAGAAATGGCACATTTGATCTGATTCAAAATTGCTAGGGCCCCATGATATCAGCCATTTCAATTTCCTGTAGATGAAACATCAGCTGATTTTCCCATCTAGCTTGTCTTTTAATTTATCTTAATGTTATTGAATGATTGGACTGTGATTTGAAACATTTATAACCCAAACATGTCAATAAATCTTGGTGTTCTGTGAAAATCACTCAACCTACAGATACTTCCAATCATGGCCACATTGTCCCATTTGAAAAGAGTGAAACCCCCGAAATCTCACTTTAAAAAAAAAAGCATTCAATACAATCTATTTTGTTACTCCTAGAAGAAAAAAAAAATTTCCTATCAATATTTGGCATCCAAAGTCTTCTTTTGTTGTCCAGTCATTATGTGCATATTTATTTACAAATAGATTAGTCTTCAGAGAGCTTGTGGACATAAATTTGTCTGCAAGCAATCAGACCTAATTTATAGAGATCTGGAGTGTTTGGTGTTATATGGTACAACAATGTCAGTAGATTGTTTAGTGCTGATACAGTTTGAGTAAATGTCTTATCCACTGACATCCTGTGGCAGCCTACCTGTACTGATACTATGCTAGGAATCTGTACCATTTCCATAGCACCAGCATCCATTAGTTGACTTATATGACTGATAATATGCAGGAGGGTGCATCTGACATATTCTTCAATCCTACTAGGTGGAAAGGGAGCAGGGGTACATATTTGATACAGTCTTTTATAAGTAATGCAAATTTTTGTACACACTTCATTCTAGTTCTAAAAATATAAAACTCTAAAGACTTAAGTCATCACTGTGTAAGATTAATCCCATTCCATTAATATGTCCTATATTTTATCCCCATACTTTAGTGTTGGAGATATTTCAGTATCCTGAAATGGTGTAGGAGTGGGTCATAGTTTATTTGCACAAAATATTCATTGAATGTAATATTTACATTACATTGTAACATCTCTCTCTCTCTCACCTACAACTTGTCGACTCTGACTGTACCTTCTCTTTTTCTCTCTCGCTCTCTCTCCTACAACTTGTCAACTCCGACTGTACCTTCTCTTTCTCTCTCTCGCTCTCTCCTACAACTTGTTGACTCCGAATGTACCTTCTCTCTCTCCCCCCCATCAGATTTCATGATTGTATAAACAAATTAATGTGATCACTTCAGCTTGAAAAATAGAAAAATAGGTCTCAGTGATTTCCTTTCAAATTAACTAATAACAACACCTTCCAAGGTGAACTTGCCAATAAATTTAATGATTGTAAATACAGCAGTGTGAAAGAAACTGGAGGATGAAAAGTAGGTAACTTGGCATATTTTGTTCTTGTAATGGGTAACTTTTCTTAATGTCAGGAAATGGGTAAATGATGTGAGAGATCCCCCACTCCTTATGGCCTTTTGGTTATTGTTATGTAGGAAATGATTCACCACAGTGCTATTGCCTGGATCCAGTAAACATTAATTAATTAAATGAATGGAATAACAGATATTTGAGCAGAGATATGAAGTAGAACAACATAATCCCCCACATGTAAAATATAATGGTCTAATCAATTACATAACAAAAAAAACTGAACATGACATTTGAATGGTACATTTTCAATTGTCAGTGGAATTACAAAATTTAGGTGAAATTCAATTTTGCTGTTTTGTTATACTGATAAATTTCATCATATAATCAATGACTGATCAAACTAGCTGGCATGTCATCATCACCTGGTGCTTCTGGTCTTTTCCAAATCACTTTTGGTGATAGGTCAGTGTTGCTGTATTTCTTTCCTTGCTGTTTCCCTCTCAATCTTCTTCAGGTCATTAGCTGTCTTGGTTGTAGACTGATCTTTCCACTGTGCAGTAGAGTATGGAGCTATTTTTCTTTCCCAAAAATATAATACCCAATCTAAATACATGTCAGACCTTTTTTCTTCTCCAGGAATCAACAATATTCCCACTCATTTATATCAGATATGGTCTCATTGAAATTTAATAGAATTGAGCTTATATGGGCAGTTTACCACCTAATACCCACTCATGACTCTAATTAACATAAATGTCTTTTCTAGCTCCCTTCTCATTCCTGAGAACTGACATAGCTAGATCTCTCAGATAACTATTACTGCACCCTTGTGGACTGTAAATCAATAGCTGAACCATGTCTGTCAACACACAATCCAAATGTTAACACCCTCCATTCTCTAGTTATGAGAATTCTCAACTTAACTACCCAAATGAATTAATGGACTTAACTTCTTGTCCTAAATATGTTACCTTGCTAATTTGTGTTTCAGTGACATACATTTTCAAACATAGAAAAATCATTCTCAGCACACATGATAAAAATCTTATAGACAAATAAATTAATTCTAACAGTGTATATCAGATTAGTGCATAAAATTTATGTAATACTTGGTTCTATTACATACAAAAACTCGAAATCCAAACTCTTTCATACACAAGTCATATAACACTTGAGACAATATGTGTTCAAACAATTACTTCTGAACTTAAATTGATGTATGAATTTAAAATGAATAAATTCATTAGTTAATTACAAACTTACATAAGTGAACAAATTCTCTGTGCAGTTATTGCTAACCTTGTGTTTTATTCATTACTTGCATTTTTCTATGAAATCAAATCTCTTTCCTTTCATATCCCTCACTTTCTAGCAAAAAATCCCTTAGTTTGATTTTAAAAAAAAATACTTTTTACTGATTCTTGGAGCTAAATTCTGGCTTGAATTAGAAACTTTGACTACTTTCATGAGGGAAATCCTTAAAAGCCTGAAATATGTCTGGAGCCCCCCTCCTTGTTTAGTCAATTGGAATTACTTTCTTTAGCAACCAAAGTTATTTCTTTAGCCTGCCTTTATAATTAACTATTCTGAATAATATCATTTTGTAATAACAGTTTAAAATGACCCAAGTTTTCCCCCAATTTTCTCTGGTTTGTCTTAGATATTGTCATTCACCATGGATGAACTTATATTAATGTTGGCCTCTTCCATGTGTCTGACCATTATTGAGCAGAAAGGGTATTGTTTTATTTGGTGGTCAAAGTTTAAATAAAAGATCTGCTTATTTAGTATTGATTCATATCAAAATATGAAGTAAATAAACCAGACACACAGCTCACACCTGAGAATAACAGAAATATTCAAAAAAGTATTAATTTCTTCAGGCACAAAGTCCAAATTTCATCCTTATTGTCTAATAAAGTTCTGAAATCTCCATCCTCATCTTGGAAAAATTTCATGGTCAAGTCATCATAACTGTTGTCCAACTCCCTTTCCTTAGGCTCTCAGTCATATGCTGGTGCTTATATAGAGACAGAGAATGGCTTTGTAAGTAACATTTTGATCATACAGTGTGCAAAATTTATTAAAGGTTGCAGTTGAACTGTAAATTGTGCAGCAAGATCAAATACTCTCTCTCAGGTTCATTCAGAAAGTTGTCTGGTGGGAAAACCAGCTAAAGGATTAAGGTCAAACATTTACTGGAAGGGACAGAACTCCACTTGTACAAGTATAGGTATTAAATTCACAGCACATTTAACACAGGGCCAAAAACACAGGGAATGCTATCTTGACTAGACAGGGGCTTATTGAGGCTTATGCACTGACAGAAAACTTGTACAAGGTAAACTGGTACACCTGGCTCATTCTTATTACAAAAGTTATTATCAACTGGTGGGTATCTGTTGACATGTCTAGTTTTAAATGATGGGAATTTTTTTTCTGTATATGTGATTACATCTTTGGCATTGTAAATATCAAACTATGTAAGGTTATAAAAGTAAATTTCTATTTCTAAGAGGTATTACTGAACAGAAGTTATTTAAGATGCTTTTGTGCACAAAAAAAAATATTTCAGTTCAATAGAAAATACTCATAAAGGTAATTGCTTAAATACTTTCTAAAATTATTGATTTTTAAAAAAGTTTTCTGTAGAGTGATCAAGACAAAGAAAGTTAAAATCATTTCAAAATACATATTTTAGATGAATATTTAAAATGAATATGATAATTATGAAAAATAAACATGATCATATATATAATTTTTTTATGTTCATCCCTTTTGATCTTGTTTAATGTATGTTTTAATAAGATTCTCCCAATTTATCAGTATTCTCAATACTTTGATTCCACCAGACATTAATACATGTACTGTACCTATAGACACTAATACATATCTGACACCAGTGCTTATCCTGACACTAATACATGTTCTGAGCTAAATGTTTATCCTGACACTAATACATGTCCTGACACTAATGCTTAACCAGATACAAATACTTAGGGCCACACTAATACCTCTCCAGACACAAAAACATATCCAGACATTAATACATATCCAAATACTAATACCTATCCAAGCACTAATGCTTTTCCTGATGCTAATCTCCAGACACTAATATCTACCCAAAAATTAATACATGCCTATGCACTAATACATATCCAGACCATACATGTCCAGACACTAAAATGTATCCCAATGCTAAAACATCCAGACATTAAAATAAATCCAGATGCTAAAACATATCCAGAAACTAATATCTATCCAAATACTGTTGTAATACATACCCATACACTAATACATATCCAGACACAAAAACATATCCAGATACTAAACCCTATCTAGATATCAATACATATCCAGACATTAAAATATATCCAAACACTAAAACATATCCATACATCAAAACATACCCACACACTAATATCTATCCAAATATTAATGCATATCTAGACACTAATACCAGTCCAAACACTAAGACATATCTAGACACTAAATACATATCCAGACACTAATACAAAATACAAAAGCTAATACCTATCCAAACACTAATACATATCTAGACACTAATACCTATCCAGGCAATAATACCTGTCAAGACACTAATACATATCCAGACACTAAGGTCTAACAAACACTAATACCTATACAAACACTAATACATATCTAGACACTAAATACCAATCAAGACACTAATACATACCCAGACAACAATACCTATCTAGACACTATTACCTATCCAAATACTAATTCATACCCAGACAATATCTATCCAAACACTAATACCCATCCAGACACCAATATCTATCTAGACACTAATACATACCCAGACACTTGTACCTATCCAAACACTAATACCTATATGGACACTAGTACATATATAGACACTATTACCTATCAAGACACTAGTACCTCTCTAGATACTAGTGCCTATATAGATAATATTACCTATCAAGACACTAATACACACCCAGACACTAGTACCTATCCAAACACTAATACCTAACACCTATCCAAAGAGTAATACATATGCAGACACTAATACATATGTAGTCACTAAATACATATCCAGACATTAATACATATCAAGACACTAATACATATCAAGACACTAAATACATATCCAGACACTAATACATATGTAGTAACTAAATACATATCCAGACATTAATACATATCAAGACACTAAATACATATCCAGACACTAATATATATGTAGTCACTAAATACATATCCAGACATTAATACATATCAAGACACTAAATACATATCCAGACTCTAATACATATCTAGAAACTAAATACATATCTAGACACTAAATACCAATCAAGACACTAATACATATGTAGTCACTAAATACATATCCAGACATTAATACATATAAAGACACTAAATACATATCTATAAACTAAATACATATCTGGACACTAAATACATATCAAGACAATAATTTTTATTTAGACACTAAATACATATCTATACATTAATACACATCCAGACACTAAACAGTATCAAGACACTAAATACATATCCCAACACTAATACTTATCCAGATACTACTACCTATCAAGACACTAATACACTAATATCTATCCAAACTCTAACACCTTTCCAAACAGCAGTACATATATAGACACTAATACACATATCTAGATACTTATACATATCAAGAAACTAAATACCTATCCAAACACCAATTCCTATCTAGACACTAATACCTATCCAAACAGTAATGTCAGTCCAGACTCTAATACCTATCTAGATCCTAATACCTATCTAGACACTAATACATATCCAGACACTCATCTATATCTGACACTAACATGTACCTAGTTATTGATCATGTAAGAATAGTGATAATTTACAGTTAAACATGTATTAACATCTACCAGAGCAATGTGTGAAAGTCTCTTGTCAGGATTTACTTTGGGACTGAAGCTCTTGCCTTTGGGACTCAGACTTTGCCCTTCTGCTCCACAAACACATCATTCCACAAATACTTAACTCCACTGTGACATTTGAACTCCCCAAACAATTGAACTCCACAAATTCTTGAACACCACAAACAACCTGCAACCTATTCCATCATCAGATGGGGATCCCTTTCCTAGAGTGTTTTGACACTGATCCAGAGCACGCTTCTTGGATGCACCAGTGGACTTGAGAAGACTCAGCCTAGAATTGATTAGCTTTTCCATCACTCCTTTCACTTCTGCCAAATCCAATGTGAGGCTTCCTTGGCCTGTATGCCGACTTTGGTAACAAAATTTCTGTGGCCAGGTCACGTAATAGCAATGACTTCCAAGGCATGCCAGAAGGTCTGTGCTGTAAAACTATGGCATTGTATTTCCACTGGTAGATTCTAGGACTTCCATCCATTCTGCTGACACTCATGGATGAGTGGTTGATACATGGCCAATTTCTTCTCATGGGCCTCCTCCATTCCAGCTTCCAACATCACTGTCAGTTCCAGCAAAATCACCTGGTACCCTCTGACCACAGTACAATATTAGGTCTGAAGGTGGTGTTACAGATGTCCTCTTAGAATTTAATTGTCTTTTTTCATCTCCCCTCATTTTCCAATCCTGCACTTGTGTCAGGATGCCTTTAGCATTAGTCATTTATTTTTTTGTCTCTTGCCACTTTTGACAAAGTTGTTGAAAATGGGACCATTTTCCACTTATTTCTTTCTCCAGGTTATATCCATACTGGTAGCAATCCCAGCAAGCACTTCATAATGGCACCAGCAATAATAACCTGCGTCAGAGCTACATTACAGGATAACACATGCTCTAAATTTGCACGTCTCTCACAATGTTTAAAGTTTGAGGTTCAGTTAGTCCTCATATCTTGCAGTTTGTTAGAGTAGGGAGCACATGGAGTGCAAGAGGAAGCTGAAATTTCTTGGCATCAGCTCTACAGAAGTTGCTCCAAGATGGTTTCCTGAATGTTATTTCCAGTGCATCCAATCCACTGGTATCAAATGCCAACAGCTATAACTTGCCTGTCTTTCATTTGTGCAAATTATACTTCTTTCTAGATTAGGGCATGTTTTGTTTGGTGCATGCTACTTGCCATGTAGCTGTTTTCAAACTTCCCAGGTTCCTATTGTGACTATGCCAATTTTTCAATATGTCTAAGTCTTGGTTTTGCCTCATAAAATTCCTATTCTACAACCTACCAATCCATACCTCCACTTATTCTCTCACTTTCTCATTATCCCCTGGCTGTCCTTGGTCTTGGTCACCTTTAACTCATCTAAGATGATAATGGTAACTGAAGCTTTCTAATAATAGTACTGAAGCAACTTGGCACTCCCTTCCATCATTACAGACATGTATTGAATATCTTCTTGACTGCTTTTGTGGCTATCAATGGGACTTGGTATACCAGCAGTGGTGAAAGAATTTTTGGTAGAATACCATACTTGTATCACTATACCTTGTACTTACCAAGTACCCCATTCTTGCCTGTGGATTCCATTGAGTCTTTGTCTTGTTGTGTCATGTCTGCCACACACTATCATTCATTGAGTCCTTAAACCAATTACCAGGGCTCTTAATAGATGCTCACTCCATGTTGGCATCACTTCTTGCCCTATTTTGAACTTGTATCTTGCACTTTTGCACCTTCCTATTTGTCAGGACTAGACTTCTTTACTTAGATGACTTAAGTTCATACTGGCCATGAATCAGGGGTTCAGTATCTTTTATCATCCACCTCCCTTCTGTTACTGACTTGAGTCTAATTTTCTTGTCATATATTCCAGTATATGTTTGGTAAATGACCATTTGCTAACTTGACATTTCAGACATTAGAAATAGTGTGCCAATAATTATCTCTTATCTCATGCATTGGATTAGTTTGTATGTTTAACTGATTCTTTAAACACTTAAACACACTATAGCCATAAAACATAGGACAAATGAGATGTGTAACCTTATCTTCAAGACTTATAATTAATCTTATAAATGAACAAATGCCAAGGGTCTGCTATGGACATTATAACAGTCCCCCACACCATCTGTTTTATATATGCCCTCCATAAGGCACAGTGTATTCTGCTACAAGGAGTTTGTCCTTCTCTCCTCCAAACTGTACCAATTCCATTTCTGCACATTAACTTTAGTTGACTGATCTTCTGTTCTGAAAGGTTCTGAAAAATAGCAGGCAAGTTCATTGTTTTATGTTTCTACTTTATTAATGCTTTTTGATAGTTCACCCATTTGTAAAAGGTAAGTAAGCTGATTTGGAAAAAACAAAGTAGGTTTCATGGAAGGTTTAAGTTTCATAAAATGGTCAGTATTGTCAATGACAGTTTCCCCACATTACAAAACATTAGTAACTGAGAAAATATATGCATTAAATATAATATGCAGATTTCTGGAGGAAGCTATTTCATGAATCAACATTTTTTACCATTGGCAGTTTTCTTTGTTACATCAATGGCACCAAATTAATGTTTCCCCATGGAACCATTGCACCAGTTTTGTGTGTGTAATTGTCTGTGATCATTATGTGGAGTTTTATATTTCTGGGCATGGACATGAATTGGAGATAGTACTTTCTGATTATCAAACCATGGGAAAACAATATGTTTGTCAAGATATCTTGCAGCTAAAGAGAGATTGTGTTGCTGAGTACATCCTGTTAATGACTTATGTGCTCATATTGCTTACATTAAATCAGAAGATTCATGTAGATGTGTAATTGACTATATCATTCTGTTAACAGGATGTGTTCTTACTGCTAACTGTGCAAGCTGATTTTAAATCACATATCCATTTTGCCATGCCTGTTATCAGTAAATACAAATTATGCAAACTGATCTTAAATCACATTGATTTTGCCATGCCTGTTGTCAGTAAATACAAACTATGCAAGCTGATTTTACATCACATATCCATTTTGCCATGCCTGTTATCAGTAAATACAAACTATGCAAGCTGACCTTACATCACATATCCATTTTGCCATGCCTGTTATCAGTAAATACAAACTATGCAAGCTGATTTTAAATCACATATTCATTTTGCCATGCCTGTTATCAGTAAATACAAACTATGCAAGCTGACCTTAAATCACATATTCATTTTGCAATGCCTGTTATGGGTAAATACAAACTATGCAAGCTGACCTTACATCACATATCCATTTTGCCATGCCTGTTATCAGTAAATACAAACTATGCAAGCTGACCTTAAATCACATATCCATTTTGCAACCCTGTTATCAGTAAATACTAACTATGCAAGCTGACCTTAAATCACATATTCATTTTGCCATGCCTGTTATCAGTAAATACAAACTATGCAAGCTGACCTTAAATCACATATCCATTTTGCCATGCCTGTTATCAGTAAATACAAACTATGCAAGCTGACCTTAAATTACATATCCATTTTGCAACGCCTGTTATCAGTAAATACAAACTATGCAAGCTGACCTTAAATCACATATCCATTTTGCAATGCCTGTTATCAGTAAATACTAACTATGCAAGCTGACCTTAAATTACATATCCATTTTGCCATTCCTGTTATCAGTAAATACAAACTATGCAAGCTGATTTTAAATCACATATCCATTTTGCCATGCCTGTTATCAGTAAATACAAACTATGCAAGCTGACCTTAAATCACATATCCATTTTGCAATGCCTGTTATCAGTAAATACAAACTATGCAAGCTGATTTTAAATCACATATCCATTTTGCCATGCCTGTTATCAGTAAATATAAATAATGCAAGCTGACCTTAAATCACATATCCATTTTGCAATGCCTGTTATCAGTAAATACAAACTATGCAAGCTGATTTTAAATCACATATCCATTTTGCCATGTCTGTTATCAGCAAATACAAAACTATGCAAGCTGACCTTAAATCACATATTCATTTTGCCATGCCTGTTATCAGTAAATACAAACTATGCAAGCTGACCTTAAATCACATATCCAGTTTGCAATGCCTATTATCAGTAAATACAAACTATGCAAGCTGACCTTAAATCACATATCCATATTTCTCTTGCATGCTGACAGTTACTGCCAAAACTTGGTGTTGAAATCATAAATTAACCATGAAAAGTTCACTTTTATTTGATACAGAGCATTCAGTGAAGACTGAGCCATGGCTCCACTTAGAATTACATGAAAACTGTATGAGTTTCTGTGGAATCATGTATCAAATGGTATGTAATTTGATTCAAATTTCATTCAGTACTCAACTTGACAGTGTGGAATTCACAACCCAATGAACAGTTTGACTGTTTTCTGGCTTTAATATTTGCATTCAAGCAGTATTTTTTCACATCAGGGCTACAGTTTGTCATTTCCTTGTTTACAACATCCCATTGAAGTTACCAAATGTCAAATAAAATGAATGCACAACTTTGAACAGTTTACTCTGGCAGTGACTGATGTAGAATTCAAAAACATTTTATAGTTGGAGATTCATTCAGAATTAATCTAAAACTTTAAATTTTGTTAATTTAGGTAATAAACCTTCCTGCAGACTTGCTGCGGGTGGTTAAATACACCAGCAGATACCAAGTTATTGCTAAAGTGAATTTTATATGTTTAAATTTACCATGATTGGAAACAGATGTACAATTACACTCCACGATTACTGTTTTGACTTATGTGTCCAACTTAAAACTGCACAGACCCAGATCTGCACTCATATAATGCAACAGCAGATTGGGGTCTGTGCAGTTTGTTAGGAGTAGTCAGTAGAACAAGCAACACAGACCCTGATCTGCAGGCACATTATGTGGTGTCAGATCAGGATCTTTGTTATTTGCAGTCTGACTCAACTTATAAGCTAATATATATGGTAACAGAGACTCTGGAACAATCATGAAAAGGAATAGCAAGGGGCTAATCATGTGGATGTGCATAGTCTCCATGTCATGAAATAGAGTTTAAACAAATGCTAAAAGTCAACTGAAAATTCATTTTACCAAATACTCACATTCCATTGAGAGACAGAAGTACCTATATGCAGAATTCCCAAAGAAAGACATCTAAAACAGTTGCACCACATTACAACAGCAGAACCTCCTGTGCTCTCAAGACAGGGGGTCTCTCATAACAGGTCAGAATGCTATATACAGGTAATCATTAAATTTGTGCATTGAGAATATGGTCTCTCAAGACAGGTGGTCTCACATAGCAGTGGTTTTTCAGGTTTCACTATTCATTTCAGTAATAAATCTGATTTAGTTTTACAGATAATTATCAAGCGTTTTTCAAACTTTTCTTTTAATAGCTGGGCTGCATTTGGGACTGTCATATATGATTTTCAGTTAAATGGCTATGTGTAATATATACGATGCATTTTCTAAATGTAATCTAAAGTTATCAATATACATTGACTAATTATCAAAACTTTCACTCTAATGAATTGCTATGCTACATTTGGTGCTATTAAATACTATTGTCCATGTTAGATTTTTTTTGCATAATATAAATGACATAAACACACAGGTAATGAATATACAAAACTCTTTTTCAGTAATTGTTTCATAATCCAAATATGTAGCATTTATAGTGTTATGATAATAAAGCTGAGTCATGTGATCATATTAGTCTTTGCCAGAAATATGCTACTTTGGAAGTATTGTTTGGAGAAACAACAGAAATATGTCTGTTTAATAACTTTTTGGATTACATTTTTTAATATGCTAGAGATTTTATTGAGTGGTGGGAGGAATAGGAGATGCCTTTAATCTCAGGAGGGAAATTGTTCAGGTTGAGAGGTTCACATGTATGCATTATTACTGGACTAATTTCTCCCCTTGAGGGATTTTACTAATATTGATAAAATCTTATTTTAGTCAATGAAGGTATCAGTTTATATTCTCAACCACTCAACCCAACTGTGATTAAAAATTTATATAAGATCAGTTACATCTTCCATAAACATATTGAAACATGAAAAATAAATGCTTAGAGATGACCTTTTTAGGCAACAGCCTAAGGTCATGAAGACTGTTACAGGTCCTCATCAGTTGCAGATCTTGAAATCCTTATAGAATTTATGGTGTACTACTGTGTGGGAGTCTATATTACTTGAAATTCTTATAGAATTTATGGTGTACTACTGTGTGAGAGTCTAGATTACTTGAAATCCTTACAGAATTTATGGTGTACTACTGTGTGGGAGTCTAGATTAACTGAGAGGGGTCAAGATTAAAAACTGCAGCTTTCCATCCTAATAATATACAAGTAAAATGTCAAGTCTAGATACCATATTGACATGGAATACACAAATTACTGTGGTATCACTGGTATATCTGACAGAAGTTCTTGCTGCACCTGGTTCAGATTTGCAAGAGCTAGTAGTCTATTGAGATCATACTAGAAGACATGCAGGTTGCACACAGTCAGTAGACATGGCCGTATGGTGGCAAGATGCAAGTTTTTACTAGGACCCCTGATCCCCATTAAAAGTTGACTCCGATACAGAAACAAAAATCAAGAAACTACTATATGTAGTGATATTACTATTAAGCCAAAAATGAAAAAGATTTCTTATCATCTTGACATCACATACATTTATGAAATGCTAAATAAAATTAATATATTAGTTCTTCATAATTAGATATTTAGTATAGATGGCTAATTAAAGCAGATCAGATACAGTTGGTATCATAGTAAACAAATTTTTTTACTTCACTTATTTATGATCTCCATATAACACAGCATGTTATGTAACATATAACACATATAGCATGTAATACATAAAGTAAATTCAATATGACACATAATATGAAACATGGGATTTATGTAACAGATCATTTTAATAAATATACATATATAACACTTTCATTTGAGAGTTATATACAGGCAAACCATGCAATAAAAGGATGGTGGAGTGCCATTATGATATGCAAGATGTCACATGGTCCTGTGTGCCATCATGTTGTTAAGATATCACAGGGTCTGGAGTGCCATCTTGTTGCACAGATCAGCACAATGTCCTGAATGCCAGTTTGTTGTTCATGATATCACAGGATCCTTCATGTTGTACAAGATATTACAGGGTCCTGGGTGCAGTTATGTTATACAAGAAATCACAGGGTCCTCAGTATCTGATTATGTTGTGTAAGCTATCATAGATCCTGAGTGCCATTATGTTGTATAAGATATCACAGTACTGAGTGCCATGTGTATAAAAGAGATCTCAGGTCCAGAGTGCAATCTTGTTGTATAAGATATCAAAGGGTCCTGGGTGCCATCCTGTACAAGATATCACAGGTCCTGAGTGCCATCAATGTTGTATAAGATATCACAGTACTGAGTGCCATGTTGAATGCCATGTGTATAAAAGAGATCACAGGTCCAGAGTGCAATCTTGTTGTATAAGATATCAAAGGGTCCTGCGTGCCATCTTGTACAAGATATCACAGGGTCCTGAGTGCCATCTTGTGCAAGATATCACAGGATCCTGAGTGCCATCAATGTTGTATAAGATATCACAGTGTCCTGAGTGCCATCAATGTTGTACAAGATATCACAGGGTCCTGAGTACTGTCATGTTGTTGAAGATTATCCTATTTTGTATAATTAATAAAATTATCTGATATGTTAAATATATTTTGGGTTACCTCTTTACATGCTGATTTTTATATGCAGGCCCAATAGGAAGAGCATATGTTGTTATGGCATAATGTTTTTTCTAAATTAAGTTTCTTAAACAGACACTATGGGTGGCTTGTACTAGATATTTACAAATAGAATCTCTTGATTTGAACTATCAAAGATCAAGACAGGTCACATAAGGAAAATTGGTTGAAGACTGTATGCATAAATTAACAAAGGTGTTATTTAGACCTGTTGGTCATAATCTCCAGAGTCAGATATTAATCTATCAACTATCAACCTACACACACACATACACACACATACATACACACACACACACACTGTTGAATAAACAGATTATTGATTCATTATTAACCTGAAATCATTTACATTGTAATACATTTGATATAAAGTATGGTGGAGTTTTCACTTACAAAGAAAACAATATAGACCTGTAGTAATAAAATAGTCTGAGTACTAAATAAATTCAAGATAAAACTCTATAGAAGAAAATCAAATAAATTATATTGTTCTACATGAAATCAAAAGAGTCATGAAGACTAGTTAATGAACGTGTTATCTATTGATGTTTGTTTTGCATAGTTTTATACATTACCAATAATTATTGTAAGTATTTTGTTACATTTATTGATTGCACTGACTAATCAGTGTCTTGTAAAGACAACTGGAATGATTTCATTGATTAGGCTGGTTCTAAGAGTAATGAAAATACTACTGAAAGGAATTCATTGGTCCAGCTGCTCATAAAATTGTTGATAATACCCATAATCCTGCTTTCCTGTGTTCCTTGTACATGTTTATTGATAAAGCTCATTACAGTTACCTGACTTGATAAAAGATAATTTAATTCAATACAAGAAAAAAATAGATGAAATTGTTTGTGTAAGATATGGTTTATTTTCAATAAATTTATTTTTCAAAAGCTTCATTGTTGATTTTTTTTTTATAAAATCAGCTTGAAAACTATTTAGATGGATATATAAATTACAGACATCTCTTTAAGTTCGGACATCTTGTTTTTCAAAGTAGACTGGTTTCTTAATAAAATCGGGATGAAAACTATCCATAGTGATGTATGAACTGAAATTATTTCTGTACCTTTCAGTTCAGTAAGTAGCATTCCAAGTTTTAGATCAAATGAGTTTGGTCATAAGTACCACCTGCACTAAAATAAGTATTTACAAACTTTCAAGATATGACTATTTTATACCAGTTTTGAAAATTGTGTGTGTGTGTGTGTGTGTGTGTGTGTGTGTGTGTGTGTGTGTGAATGAGAGAGAGAGAGAAAGAGAGAGAGACTGACAATATATTGTTTATGCTGAAAACCGGCTTTACATTGAAAAGAAACTTGTAATCAGTTACATTTTAATCATCACTGTTTTATAAATGGAAACTCATCTTTTTTACATTTGGTTATAACTGCTTTATGACTGGAGACTGATCAGTTACATTTGGTTATTAACTGCTTCCCTGAGCACATCATGATCTTAACACAGCAAATTCTAAGTTTTGTATGACTAGCACCTGCAGCAAAATTAACTTTACACAGTGCTGCATTAGGTACACCAAGTAACATCAACTTTACGCAGTGCAGCATTAGGTACACCAAGTAAGATCAACTTTATACAGTGCAGCATTTAGGTACACCAAGTAACATCAACTTTACACAGTGCAGCATTAAGTAAACCAAGTACCATCAATTTTATACAGTGTAGCATTAGGTATGCCAAGTACCATCAAATTTACACACTTCAGCATTAGATACACCAAATAAGTTGCAGTTGTAACATCACAGAAATAATTTAGTATTTTTATTATTTTATTTCAGAGACAACAGTCAAGAGCCTAAAGGTCTAACTGAACAAAGGTATTTTTTTTATTAATCCAAGTAATGCTTGTAGTACCAGGATTGAGAATTACCAAACATTAGGCATGTGCCCTACAGCTAGGCACAAGGGGCATTTTGTTTTACTTCTATATGTACATCTGTATGTCTACCTATGTGAATGTTGATTGGGAATGTGTGTTATCATGTTAAAACAAAAGCTATTAAAGACAGTCTGAGCCATGAAATTTTAGACTGTTTATGATGGTCATAAAATTAAATGATCTGGTTACATTTTCAAGCCATTTTATTCAAGTTCTATTTGATTGCCATAAGGCATAGCATATTAACACCTTGATGTTGTCAACTATCTGTTTATTGTTTCAATTCCACATGAAATCTTAGGTTCTGATAGGACACCTCTCCAAACCTTATGGATAACTTCCACCTTGAGTTAGGAAGAGCAAACAAAGAACAAAATCACAGTGACAGAAAGAAAAAATGTTTTGCATAGAACATTTGTTCTCCATCAAATACCTGAACCAGTCTCTGGATAGCTTGCACTTGAGGTAAGGAAGAAATATGTTGATTCTGAGATCAAAAGGTCAAAGATCAAGGACACTAACAGAAAGAAATTTTTTATTTCTGCACAGTAAGTCAAGTTCACATGCTTGGACCAGCCTTTGTGGATGACTGACACTTTGAGTAAAGAAGAAGCTTATCAGTTATTGGCTAAAAAGGTAAAAGCTCAAGGTCACTAACAGAAAGAAGAATTTTTTTTCTGCACAAAAACTCAAGTTCTACATTAAGAACTGGGAACAGACTTTGTGGGTTTTTCCTCCACCATTTGTAACAAGATAACCGAGTTTGGGACTTTCGGATTGATAACAAAACACCATTGATGGGAATGCAATACAATGTTTAATGTTATATGGGGGTATGAAATGAAATATTATAGACATGTGCTTGCACTGGGTCCCAATATGAGACTAATTAACATAATAAGCACGATCTTAAATGCAACAAAAGTGATACCAAGACAAATGAAAAAACGATCCACGGTATATCACAAACAGAAATATGATTGTAAAATACGATTAATGTTATGTTCAAAATGATGAATTGATATAATGGCTAAAGTATGATTGTTCGTTCAAAAATAACGAATTGCAAGTTTTACTCATACTAGTAAAAGGAATAATGGTTCGTACAACGTCTTGATAGTTCTACAAACAAATGAGATTTTGCTCAAACTAGCGAAGTGCAAAAACACTGGATATTACACAAAAAAAACCTGCATTAGCCCACGGCTAAAATATTATGTATCTGGAGCAATATAGACACTCCCTGATTCCAAGCAAAGATTTGTAGTCACCGACCACCATTGATTCCTGGATTAGACTATCATCGGTCCACCACATTGGTCCTCCACCACGCTTGATCAACCTCAACCCGACTAGGTGGTGTGTAATGTGCCATCCACAGTATTCCTATTGCATTTAGCTGTTAACCATACAAGTGTGTTTGCATTTCATGTATTTTATAGTCATGATACATACTGAGGGAATACATTTTGATGAGCACATTTAGCTGAATGCAGAAGTAGTCATTAAAGCCCATATTTTTTGATTCTCTGACTTAACATAAATTTTGTGCTTCACATTGAATGTTGAAGTACTGTTGATGCTACAAGCTTGAAAATGATGATACTTATTTCTATTAGTACCACACCCTTCAATAAAAAGAATCCCACAATGACATAAAATTCATCTTTTACTACCTTTGCTAAGTTTTTGTGTTTAGTTCATGCAAGTTTTTGGCCTCCTATATAAATACTGTCTCACCTTGAGTCATGAAACTTTCTAAGGGATGCATCTTAATATGTTAATAAGTTCTAAACCCATACTGCAAAATGATGTCTCCATGGCTTTTGTTCCATGTTGCAGTGACTATGTTTAAAAATTTTGTATTTGATCTCTTGGGTACAGTTCATGTTAGAATCATTAAACCTGACAGTTGGATGCATCTCTTAATGCTATGAACTCGTTAGGAAAGAAATTCACCTGAGCTACATTATTTTTAATGATGTCAGTAAGTTAGCTTAAATTTGCTGAAGTTCATTACCATATATATATATATATATATATATATATATATATATATATATATATATATATATATATATATATATATATATATATATATAAATCTTAGCTTAAGTACACTGTAGTTGTGTTTACTTCATTACTATGTATATCCATCATAAGTTAAACATGCTGTAGTTGTTTTTAGTTCATTACGACAAAGATTTTGCTTTAACACCCATTAGTTGGAATTAGCTCATTATTACATAGATTTTCTAGGTTACAAACATCATAGCTTTAAGTACATTTTACTTGCTTATTACCACATAGATGTTTGTTGTTTTGTTGTTATATGCATCATACCTAACACAGAAGGACCTTTTTGATCTGTTTGACTTAAGAGACTTAAGCATTTGTATTCATTGGTAAATTTTCCATATTTATAATGATTGATACATTGTATATTGTGCTAGGTTACCATCCACAGGTCAACTGGGCATTGCACATATGAATGGAAAGAACATAGGAATTCAATGTTTGGATTGCATGCATTTCATGTACAGTCTCAGCTGTAGTGGCTAATCACTTATTATGGACAGTGCCTTTCATGGTGATGATGGTGGCTCTAAGGTTACTTAAAGCTTGTAACTTCTGCCCAGTAAATCTCTCTTATGGACAATGATAATAGCTTCTGAAACAAATTTTAAGAACATTGATTTGAAGAAAGAAAAAGAAAATATTGGGACCATGGGTTCTTAGGATTGTGCTCTTTGATATAATGACTGCTCTGTCTAAATGTCATATGGTCCCTAAAGTTAGTTTTGTTTGCTCAGACTAAATGTAATTTTAAGAGTATTCTGGATTGCAATTCATTTTATGAAAAACTTTAATTATAGATATAATGTTTCATAATTTAAGACCCAGTGTTTCCAATTTAACATCTGAAATTTTTGTGATTCATTCAACATGTTTCATCCCAATTAGCTACACTGAATTCATAACAGTTTTTGTTTATAATCTATAGGAACGAAATACAAAGGACAATACCATGTGAAGATGTAGTCATCAAGGGACTCAATTCTTGTTTAACTATTTTGATTGTTTATTAATTTCAGGTTGTGATGTGATTATGATTTTTAATGTAGCTTTAACAGTTTTTTAGTTATATCGCTACCATGTCTACAGTGTGGCAGTTTATAGTGACATCTAGCACTGGGGCATCATGCCACAGACATACATGTAGGATGATGTCCCTCCCAGTCACATTATCCTGACACCAGGCCAACCAGTCCTAACACTAACCTCTTAATGCTGAGCATCAATCGAGGCAGCTGTTAGTGCCATTTTGATTTTAGGTTGTAAGATATATACTCAAAGGAAGAAGTTGGATTATTTTGTAGATGAATCAATTTATTTTTCCCAATGTAAAATTCTTCAAAATGCTTTATCCATTAACACTTAGAGATCTGTTGTTGTTTTTGTTTTTTTTATTACTAAGGAGCATCGCACAATTTGGTATTGTGGTATGCTTCTATTGTCTAGTAGAAATTACTGTTTTCAGCTTACAGACATTATTGCACCAATTTCAACCACATTAAGTCAGAGTTTCATTGCAAGAAGGCTTTTTAAGTTTAACAAATAATGGCACTTCTTCTCACTTGGCAACTCTTACTGAAAATATCATAAACTTTAACTATCTTCCTATCTTTTATTTTAAATTTATTTAAAGAAGTTAATATTTCTTTAAATAATATAACTTGTAAGGAATCCTATTTCTTTTGATTATTTTTAATCAGCATTTGTCCTGTTAATCAGCCTAATTTACCTTTTATTCACTAATTATCCTTTATACTCCATTTACATCCCCTGTTGATTGGGAAACTACATATATTTTCACCATCTCATTGTTGTGTTTTTGTACTTTTATTGCTTATTGGTAGACCTTTTCATGCATACCCTTTGTATAATATAACCTTTTTTGTGGTGCTGTATAGTCTTATAGTGCTGATCTGCTTTAAATTCCACAATCAGTTTTTTCTCACTAAAACTGATGGACAGAATTCAGCTACATTTGAAAAAAACATCATGTAATGAAGGTCTCATTCAGATGTTGCTGATTCAGCAAAAAAATATGGCTACAATTACAGAACAGAATGTGACCAAAGTTGATAGGATCATATCATAAAGATCTTAAAGATTGATATAAATTCTGCAAATTTGCCATTAGATATGGTCACAGTTAAAACAAATAAAAATTAACCATACAAATTTTTTTATGTAACAGTATATATTTTCCATTGCTAAAAACAATAAAACTTAAAAAGACTTCTCAAGAAACCCACTGTGCAGTAGTTTAGAACATTTGTCAGAAAGTATCCTGGTATGAAGGGCCTTAAAGCTTGTACGAATAAGAGGATTCACCTAAAATATGGCCCTCATTAATAAAAGAATAGAAGAAAATACTTAAATTAACATGTACTCAAAATGTAGACAACTATAACTTTGATCAATTTTGACAAAGCATCCTGAATGAGGCATATCAAATTCATACAAGTGATGCAATTCCACCTTCAAAAGTAAAAACAATAACAAACTTATCAAAATTCCCATAATAGAAGAAGACCAAATTTACACAAAGAGGTCTAACCCAAAAGCCATTCAGATTTTCACAAATGATGACAATCTGCATTAGATATGGCCACTACTAAATACAGAAAAAAATATATTTAAATTTATCAAAAAACTGCAAAGCAGAACTTGACCAACAGTTAACACCAGTTAAAAGCATCTTGGCTTATAGGTCTTTCAATACTGAACAAATGGTGATAAATTTTGAATGAAGTTAAAAGTGAAATCATTCATAGTATTTTTCAATCAGCAGCACTGCAAGAAATTTCATTGTAAAGGATCTTGCAGATCCAGATTTCTTGACCAAATACACTCACGGTTGGTTATTGGTCAGATATCTTCCATCCATGTGAGCAATCTCAGGCACACTTGGATCTCTTGTGCAAATTTTCATACTGTGGGTATAATGACTGTTTGTATGATACAAATAATTACAGTGTTAATATATAAAGGATTCAGATCAGATTAGTGCTGAGAATCAATTACTACCTGTAACTGTTTGTTATCATGATTTACTGTTACTGACTGGCCAAGACAACCATTTCCTGAAAAAACTATCTGGCATCCTTAGTCCATGATTTATAAAATAGTCCAGATGAATCATAGGTAAACCAGGTATTCAAGAATACAGAGGATTTTATTTCTTAGGTTAAACATTTTCTAGGTAACCAATTTATTCAAAATTGATAATATAGCTTTGGAGAATCTTCAAGAACTCAACTGTGTAGAAATCTGTCATCAAATTTTGACCATAAAGTATTTAGATACAATAACAGTGACAAAAGTTTTGAAAATTCCTTCCAACAAAAAGCATGTATACCCACTATTTACATATTAAATCAAGGAAATGGAAGAGACCATAATCAACCTGACTAGATTAAAAAAGATGTGCTGGAAGATGGGTGGTTCTTTATTTTTGTATAGTCAAGAACATATATCATGGTAGCAAGTACATCACACTATGATTGGTTCCCTCTACTAATTTGACTTGATCCCTTCATTTTTAATTTTTTGGGGAGTTAGGGAGGTTTAATAGCACTTGTAACCCATTAATGCTGAGGAAGTGGGAATTAAGTGACTTTCCCAAGGACAGTGAGGAAGCAGCCAGGTTGGCCTGGGCAGGTATCAAACCCATTACCTTCAGACTGTACCAAATGCAGTTCATGCATTATCAAATGACCATGGTTGGTTGAGTTTTTTCAGCTTCATGCAATTTTAAGCAAGTAAAAGACTATACAAGGAAGCCAGTATATTTGGTGGAAAAACAACCTGGGAAATCCACAGGAAGAACCACCAACCAACAGAAAGCTACTGACAAACATTCTCACCTACCCATGTTAGCCCAAGTCTTGAAAACACCTGGACAAAGTTTGAGATGACAGTGATGTCTAAAGGTGAGAGCCTCAGATCACCTGGCCACCCAGGGTCCCAAACAGTGACTATACTTAATCTAGTTACTGTCTGATGCAGAGGGCATTCATTAAAATGATGCAGCTGACTTGAATAGTGATGAGCAAGGTTCCCGTTGGTAATGGAATCCTGGAAAAGTTATTTATTTAAAAAATAAATTTCATGGACCTTGAAAGTAATGGAATTTGTCAAAACCTTGCAAAGTTTTGGAAAAGTCATTGATTTTCTGATAGTGGAGTTAAAGAAATTGATTGTCATATTTCATAGAGCATTGAGCACTGATTAAATAAAACACATTAAAATTACAATTGATAAATGTTTCATTTCATATAACAAGAGTAAGTTCCTCTAACAGTAGATATCACAATTTCTAGTGAAGTTTGATTAAAAATTCAAATGGTAAGCTGTGCCGCTTTGAATAATTACCACTTGATGATCTATCAAAACAAAGTTGATTTCTTACAAAAAAAGTGTTATTTCTATGATCTAACATATAAGGTAAGTACCAATTTGGTTTTGTTTAAATTTCTCTTTTCATTTTGCATAACAAGAGTAAGTTCTACTAACAGTAGATCTCATGTGATTTCCTGTGTAGTTCAATAGGAAAATTAAAGTTGTTTGCCACGCCACTCAGATTCATTAACACTTGATGATAATCAAAACAAGTTAAATTCTTTTGAAAAAGTCTCTTATTTCTTCAGTCTAATATGCGAGGTAGGCACTAATTTGGTTTCATTTATTTTCAGGTTGTCATAACATATCATGTGACATAATGAGTCATTCCTTTATTATCTCGAATGGTATGGTATGACATGATTATAATCATTATTGTACATTTGATAAAATGAAACCTGTATTAAACAACTATCTCCCATAGATTACTTTTTCCACTTCTCAGAGCTGGCTACTTCACACAGTTTTGTGGTGTACATGTACAATTTGTGTGATTCAGTTAGCTTTTTGGTACAGTTGAACTTTGATTATCCATCAGGGTGCAGGACTGGGTCATCAGAAAATCATAATATGCACATATGTATTTGTACCTGTTCTTAATATTTTGATGTACAATCCCATCCATAAACAGATACTGTTGGTTAATTGGGTGCTGGATTATGGAAGTTCTACTGTATGTGTATTGTAGCAGCACTGAATCAATCAATAACAGTTTCCAGGCCCTGTGTGAAATTGATGAGTATTTAAGTCTAAGATGTAATTTATAGCTTTGTAGATAATGTAATTTATGATGGTAGTCATGAAATATTGAAAATTCTTTAAGTTGCACAGCAGTTTCCACTTAACCTCTTCAAAGCTTTTGAGTTTTTATCTATCATGCCAAGTGCAGTTATTTTCTTTTCTTTCCATGAGTTTATATTATATATTTCATGCCAAGGGGTGTTTTTAGTTTTCTTTCCATTTGAGTTTAAAAGTATTAAAATCTGCATCAGACGTTAGTGGATAATCCATGAAACTGCTGTTAACAACTTTATTGTGTTGTAACTCAAGATAAGAAATATGGCCACCGTATGCGTTGAATGTCCTAAAATGTGGCAAACTTTTGTATTTTACAAATTTTGTAAAGGAGGGGATTGAACTATAGTCATCAGAAGTTGTGCTGCGCGTACCATCCATACTCACTTGTAAGACAAGTCCAACTGCAAATTGTACAGACTCAGATCTGCTGTCACATAATGTACTGGCAGATCTGAGTCTGTGCAGATTGTTAGGAGTAATTAGTAAGAAAAAACAAAGACCCTGATCTGCAGATTCATTACTGTATGGCAGATTAGGATCTTTGTTGTTTGCAGTTTGACTTGACTTATAATAAAATATATACAGTAAAAAGCTTTGTGTGACCCATTTTATGTATATAATAGGTACTGATGACATCCCATTTCTGACATCAAACTGTACATATTTAATAGGTACTAATGACATCCCATTTCTAACATCAAACTGTATATATTTAATAGATATTGATGAAATCCTATTTCTGACATCAGACTGTTGATGTATTTTATAGGTACTGATGACATCCCATTTCTGACATCAAAACTGTTGATGTATATAATAGATACTGATGACTTTACATTCTGATATCAAACTGTATGTATATAATAGGTACTGATGCCTTTCCATTTCCTACATCAAAATTTCTGACTTCAAAACCATATGTGTTTAATACATACTGATGACATCCATTCCTGACATCAAACCTGATGTATTTAATCGGTGCTGATCACTATATTTCTGAAATCAGACTGTATATATTTAATAGGTACTTATGACTTTCCATTTCTGGCATCAAACTGTATGCATTTAATAGCTGCTGATGACTTTCCATTTCTGATATTAAACTATGTATTTTATAAATGCTGATCACTACATTTCTGAAATCAGACTGTATATATTTATTAGGTAATGATGACTTTCCATGTCTGACATCAACCTGTATGTATTTAATAGATATTGTTGACTTTCCATTTCTATCATCAAACTGTTTCAACTGTTTGTATAATTAATAGGTACTGATGACTTTCCATTTCTGACTTCAAACTGTTGACTATTTAATAGGTATTGATTACTTTCTGACATCAAACTTTATGTATTTAATATGTACTGATGAATTTTCATTTTTAACATCATGTATTTAGTAGGTATTGTTGACTTTCCATTTCTGATATCAAACTGTTGACCTTTAATAGGTACTGATGACTTTCCTTTTCTGACATCAGACTATATGTATTTAATAGGTACCGGTCTTGTTGACTTTCTATTTCTGATGTCAAACTGTTGACATATTTAATAGATACTGATGACTTTCCATTTCTGACATCAGACTGTATGTATTTTATAGGTACTGATGACATCCCTTTCTGATATTAAACTGTGTGTATTTAATAGGTGCCGATGACTACATTTCTAAAATCAAAATTTTTGCCTTTAATAGATACTGATGACTATCCATTTCGTAGATCAAACTGTTTATGTATTTAATAGGCACTGAAGACTTTCCATGTATGACATCAAACTGTTGATAGATTTGATAGGCACTGATGACTTTCCATATATAACATCAAACTGTTGATAGATTTGATAGGTACTGATGACTTTCCATGTATGACATCAAACTGTTGATAGATTTGATAGGCACTGATGACTTTCCATGTATGACATCAAACTGTTGATAGATTTGATAGGCACTGATGACTTTCCATATATAACATCAAACTGTTGATAGATTTGATAGGTACTGATGACTTTCCATGTATGACATCAAACTGTTGATAGATTTGATAGGCACTGATGACTTTCCATGTATGACATCAAACTCTTGATAGATTTGATAGGTGCTGATGACTTTCCAGTATGACATCAAACTGTTGATAGATTTGATAGGTGCTGATGACTTTCCCAATTCTGAGAGTTTGAAGAAGATCTCACTGTTAATATGGCAATATGTCATAGATGATTCAAATCCTTACACACCATTGTCACTAATATCTCAGACAGAGATCATTAAAGTAATGTTGCATAGCATGAGAACATTCAGTGTTTTCATGTTTACCTATGCAAATGACAACTTGCATCAAGAATCAATTTTTTTAGTGGTATCTTCATGGTTGTAAGCAGTATGATCCTCTAATTAATTCATTATAGAGTCCTTTAAAATGGGTATAAATTTCAAAATTAAACATCATAATTCATGTGATACAAAAATGTGATCAGTTTGTTGTATTGTGGATCAAATGATCAAGTGTCAGGGTCCTATAACTGGACTATGTTTTAGCATATTAACTTGCTCTCCATTATCTATAGTACCAAACTGTGTGGATGGCTTGCAACTCAAGTAAGGAAGAAACCTATCCATTTCAAGTTTCAAAGGTCAAGGTTACTTTGAAGAAAGAGAAATTGTATGTGCAATAATTTCAGATCTTCAGTTACCAAAACTTTGTTGATGTATCACAGTTGAAGTAAAGAAGAACTCAGTCAATTTCAGGTCAAAAAAGGAGAAAAAAATAAGGTCCCTGAAAGTGACTGAATGAATAAAACTGTTTTCTGAACAGTAACATTAATTCTACATGAATGACCTGGACCAAAATTAGTAGATAGTTTGGGGTATGGTAAAAATGTCAAGGTTCAAGGTCACTGTTACTGTAACATGAAAAGTGGTTTGTGCATACAAACTTCATTGTACTCACAATGTCTTGCATAAATTTACATTTTTAGCACTGCTTAAAATTTTGTTTTGGAGAAGGAATTGTAACATATTTACAAAAGAATTTTATCTTCATTGTGTCTTTAAATTAAATGTAGCAAGTCATAAAATCTACAAAAACCAATATCTTTTCAAAAATAATAAATTCATTATATTGTTTTACATTAAAGTGGTCTTCATTTCTATAATCCTAGCACATCCTTGGACAGAACCTTTACAAAAAATCCTCAGAAGTAAAACAAATTTACTCATAAGCAAAGAATGAGACAAAAGTGTATCTTAGAGAAATTATTCCCATAAATAGGCATAATACTGATAAGTTCTCCATTGTCTACAGTTACCTAACTTTGTGGATGACTTGCACAGAGGGTTAGGAATTATCTGTCAGATATTGGATTCAAAAATGAAAGGTCAAGGTCACTGTGACTGAAAGAAGAAAATTAATTTCCACACAACAACATGTTGAGTGTATAACTTGCACCTAATGTAGAGAAAATGCCAGTCTAATTTTGGGATTCAATGGTCACATCTAAATAAATGTTTCTGTAACTGAATAACTAGAAATAGTACCAACATTTTAATTTTAGTTATCTACATAGAGAACTATCAAATAATTTGCCATTCATTATGTTCTTTTTTGAGATAAAACAATTATTGAGTGCCTGATTTTTAAAAAAAGTGTTGTTTTTCATATCTTTCATCTATATTACTGCTTAAAATAAAGACAATACCCAATATGTCATGAGGATAAAATAAAATTTCAATTTGTGAACAACATTTGAGACAAATGCTTCAGGTGTCAAGTCTCACTCTGCATTCCTTACTCTTTGATTTAAATATATGGTTGCAAGAAACCGTGGAGATATTTGGACATTCCAAATATTTTGCTAATATCATATGATTCCGAGATGATGTGTATTGAGCACTGTTTTAACTTAGCACTATTTCACCTCTTTGAGCAAGCACTGGCATAACTGAAGCATCATCAAGTTACTTTAATTGTCTTTTTATCCAGATTCTTTTAATTATGCATGGCATGTCACAAGGATATTAGTTTTCTGATCCGTAACCCCAGTACAAAATGTCACTCAGGTACAAAATGTACTCCAGATTCATATCATGCTGGTTCCTGAATTCTTAAATCAGTTAATTGGTGCAGAAACTGATAAGCAATTGTTCCTCACTGATCACTATCAAAACAGATTATGCATACAATAGAGAGTAAGTTAACCTTTCTTAACATCTTCTACCTAAGCTAGAGATATACATTGATATTTATGTTTAAACCCAAATATTGTTTTGTTGGCAGAGCTAAAGCTTATGCTAAGAATATACTTTCTCCTGTACAATGATGTATCCAAACATTAGCTATTTTTTGTAAGGTTACTGTTTCAATAGTTACAACTGAACCGGTCACTCTTGTTACTGCAAGAAATGACCTGAATTGTCCATTCTCTCTTCAATTTGTGCATGAAATGTGTTAATGAAAATTGAAGTCTCTTCATTTTCATATGAAAATGGTCCTTAATTTTACAAATACACAATTTGAAGCATTATATGCACAATCTAAGAAGTAATTGTTAAAAATTATTGTAAAATTTATTAACTGTTCATCAATGTAGTAAGTAGCCATTAATTGCGCTGACACATAATGTAGAAACAAATACATGCAAATCAATGGTTTGTGGCTTTAAATATATAAAAAAGAGAAAGCCTACATTTTGAGTGGCTAAAAGAATTATTTTATTTGTAATGTGGAAACATTTTGTACTGTCTCTCATCACTTCACCAATCATGACAATATAATGCTTCCACTTCACAAGTGAAATATTTCCTTATATCCACTCAAAAAAACATAAGATATCTTCTATATATTTCTGTAATTCACTGCATATAGGGTTTATGTTGAGAATTCTATTGTGGGTTTATGTGGAGAATTCCATATAGGGTTCATGTTGAGCTTTTTGGGTTTATGTAGAGAATTCCATAGAAGGTTTATGTTAAGAATAAGGTTCATGTTGAGGATTCCGTATAGGGTCTATTTTGAGAATTCCATATAGGGTCTATGTTTAGGATTCCATACACTAGGCTTGTGTTGAGGATTCGATATAGGTTTCATCTTGGGAATTCCATTTTGGGTTTATGTGGAGAATTCCATAGAGGGTTTATGAGGATTCCATAATATGTTTTTGGTAAGAATTCCATATAGGGTTTATGTTGAGAATTCCATATTGGGTTCATGTTGAGGATTCCTTAAAGAGTTCATTAAAACTAGAACACTTTTATGAATAATGCAATGGTATTATGACTTTTTAAACTGTATGCATACTGGCAGTTTCATTCTTTTAGAGTGGTCTAAAAACTGACATAAATTACTATTAATAATTCTAGATCTATGATATTTATAAAAATATTTTAAGAAAATAAATACCACATAAAAACTAAAAGGTACAGAAATAATTATCTGGTGAATGGCTTATCCAATTAGTTAGTGTCCCTAATAGTTTTGACTTCATCAGTGGGAATGGTGGATTGGCTTGCCTGTTTTTTCCATCCACGATATAGGTATGAAGTAGGATGTTTATTGCTAGTCATGATGAGAGCACTGACAGTTTTAGTTATGTCACTGATTGGAATGTGCTAATCATCTTGTATTTGTTTCCTAACTTCATTCTTCTTGTACAGATTTTGCCCTTGAAGGTGAAGTTTGTCATTGCTATTGTTATTTCAGCCAAATCAATTCATTTTTTATGTGCCCACAATAAGGCAAAATATATTATATTAACTCATGACCCCCTAGTGACACATTAATGTCTTGAGGTTGTACCTAATGTGGAGCTTTGCATGTAGTGTCAAGGTCATTTTAGATAACCAAAGTAGGTGGTGTTACAGAAAAGTAGGCAAATGTAGCTCAACAATGACACCAAATAATTAGGACTTTCTACTTGCATTACAAAACACAGAAGGAAAAATATAATTTTTAAGACCCAAACTTTTACTCCAAAAATCTACATTGTCAGAACCTGATTTCATGTCTGCATTTAATTAACAATGGTACTAGCAGCTGCCTCACTTGGATCTCAGTATTAAAGAAGGTAGTGTTAGAACTACTCAGCCTGTTGTCACAATGACATTATTGGGTGGGAAATGATGCCACATGTCTGCGACATGATGCCCCAGTGCTAGACATTTCTATAAACTGCCACAATGCATACATTTTAGCAATATGACTCATTTTTGAATCTATATCAAAAATCAAAAATCATATACACCATAAAGTTTGTGCCACATGAGGGATGCAAATTTTTCTCCAATGAAATTTATTGACCCAAAGAAGTGAATGATCTTATCAACCTGCCACGGTTTAGATAGGGTTAAAAGATTGGAACCTTGAATAGCACAGATAGCATGAAAGAGGCCTTTTAAATTTTGGGGAAAGAGATCTAATGTTATAGTCATTTAACTCGAAGAAAAATGGGTTTTGCAGACTCGATTTTTTTTCTGGAGTAATTTCCATGACTAGACTTTGTGGATGGCTTGCATTTAATGTATTTTGGAGACCTATAGATTTTTGAAAACATTAGTACTAAGGTAAGAAAAAAATGGTTTCTGCACAGCAAGTTTAATTGAAGAAAACAGACCTGACATTGACTACTGTAATCTTTTTCCTTATACTGTGACATAATTGAGTTGTTAAATGTTAAGTAAAACATCCATTGAAAAAAATGATAATGAAACCAGAAGTATTTCCTGGAATATGATTTTTCAATTGAATCTACAGATACAAGCAAACTGTGATGGCTTACAAACTTAAAAAGTTGCCTTATTTAAAAATGTTATTTATCAAATATTCTGCTAACAAACATGTTGTTCAAAGGTAAATAATGTTGTTTTGAAGAATTTTTGTCAGCAAGATTAGCCAGTCAAGTGTTGTATAATTTGTGTGTAACCAATTCTTGTCAGCAAGATTAGCCAGTCAAGTGTTGTATAATTTGTGTGTAACCAATTCTTGTCAGCAAGATTAGCCAGTCAAGTGTTGTATAATTTGTGTGTAACCAATTCTTGTCAGCAAGATTAGCAAGTCAAGTGTTGTATAATTTGTGTGTAACCAATTCTTGTCAGCAAGATTAGCAAGTCAAGTGTTGTATAATTTGTGTGTAACCAATTCTTGTCAGCAAGATTAGCCAGTCAAGTGTTGTATAATTTGTGTGTAACCAATTCTTGTCAGCAAGATTAGCAAGTCAAGTGTTGTATAATTTGTGTGTAACCAATTCTTGTCAGCAAGATTAGCCAGTCAAGTGTTGTATAATTTGTGTGTAACCAATTCTTGTCAGCAAGATTAGCCAGTCAAGTGTTGTATAATTTGTGTGTAACCAATTCTTGTCAGCAAGATTAGCAAGTCAAGTGTATCAGACTTCTTTTTTACAACCCAAGAGAAAAAGACCTTCCTGAGCCAAACAAACTAACCCTGTTGCTGCACATGACATACCAGACCTAATGATTTCTACAAAATTATCAATGGGAGCAGTTCCAGAATTATGCCTTGGTTGTGGCAAAGGCTTAAGGCAGTTAAAACTGATTGCTTCTTGTTCCTGAGTTAGTTTGTCTAAAAAAAAACGACACTGAACAGTCCTTTTTATGGCCACCCATCTCATTTGAAAAGAGATAGTATTCATTTTGCCAAAATCAATTAAAACTCAAAATCCTTTTCTTAACCCTATGATGTACGTTTTGTGAGTGTAGGTCCTTATTATAAAAAATCACTTTTTTCTCTGGTTTTTCTGGTATAAATTTTACAATCCAATTCACAACACAACACTTTAAAAAATGTTAATAGACTTTCTGTCTTTTTTGTTCTTTTGTTCTCTCTGGGTTTTTTTAATTTCTTTACTTTCACCAGTTTTTCCTCCTTTTCTTCCTCACATTTGTCTCCTTTTCTTTTTTTTTTTTTCTTTTCAGTCTTCTCTCTCTGGACATGTCAGGGTTCTTTCTTTGCAGAGGGTACCTCTTTTTCCTCATGTTGTTTTTTATGGCAATCTGAAGACTAAGGTACTCTCTCTTGACAATGGTAACAGGTATCTTGACTTTTGTCTCTTGACACTGCTCTTGTTATTTTGACAGTCACGACATTCTGTAGCCCAACGCCCTTTTTTCTTACAGATATACCATGTATCTCAACTTTTAAGAGGGTGAGTAGTAGTAAGTCAGCTTGTCTAATGCCCTTTCTTCTTACAGATATACTATGTATCTCAACTTTTAGGAGGGTGAGTAGTAGTAAGTCAGCTTGTCTGAAGAAAACTTTCTTATGACACCTCGAAAAGCTCTAATCAGAAGTTCAATCTGTGCGGGTTCTTCCATTGTACTGGTCAGCTTGAGAGTGAAATGAATACTGAGTGAAGGCACCAGCCTTTATATATGCACTAGTCTGCCATGGGTATATAGGGATTCATGGTGTTTCAAATGTAGTCATTTGACTTTTTGCAATCAAAGTGAAATGGTTGCATCATTTCGTTAAGAAAGGAGAAGAAAGTAAGAGGCAGAAATGTGATTTATCTCCTCACACAGTAGCTGAAGTCTTGGCTCAAATCCACGCTAGCAATTTTGAAGATGAGATGAGTGATCGTGAATTCAGACTCTGAGAGTCTAGACCCAGCCAAAGTTCATCACCCTGAAAAGTATTAACACATTCAAGAGACTGACAAACATTCCTCTAAAAAAATTTAGAAACAGCCTACATGTACACGGTGAAGTTTAAAGATTCAAAGTCTGACATACTGCTGGAGAAAGCAGAAGAGTTTATCTCTGATGTGTGGGATTTTTTTGTTAACCACACTGAAAACAGCAGTGTAAAGCCAAAGAAAAATTCCCTGTCTGGATCGAGTTTAGAAGTCCATCAGAATTGACACCTTCCAAAATTATTGAAAAAATTTAACATGTGCAACAATCCAAAGACAAATTTCACATCACTGATGGAAATGCAACCCTGTTCATGACCCACATTTTTCTTCCTCAAGGGACAGGACATGGCAGAAAAGTTTTAATTGGTAGACATCCTTTGCACCACCAAAAAGAGCCTCGTTCCAAATTAATAACCCTCAAGACAAGATGTGTTGAGCCCAAGCCATCATTGTGTGACGAACCTATGCTGACAAGAACAACACAGCAGAATGGAAAAGAACCTGGAAAACTATTCAATGATCAGACTGAGCCAAACAACACAGAGAGGCAGAACTCCTGTTACAGCATTCGGGACTAGCTAAAGGCACGCCCTGAGGCATTCCTGAAATGAAAAAGTTACAAGAAGTCTTGGCTCCATGTTATACCTTGAAAATGCACTCTCAAGAAGTGTGCAGACTTCTGTTATTTCAAGGCAAAGATTTCAAAGACATAAAATACATTCACATTTATCAACATGATAAACATTTTGATGTCATTACCAGTATCACCAGATTCCTGTCATAAAGTTATTGCTCTGAGAAATGTGACTATGGCTATAACAATCGAGAGCAACACAAGCATTGTGGATTGAAAAGTAAGAGATGTTTGGCCTCTAAACCCTGTCTTGATGAAGGAAAAAAACGAATGCATTGCTCAGCCGTCAGTGCCCGCTTGTGGATAGTATATAATATGTGATGTGAGTGTATGGGATTTATTCCTTCACATCCATGCTTGAAGTATATAAAAGCATAGCATTTGTCATTTGTGCTATTCTACATAGAATAAAAAAATTAACAGCAACATGGACTTGTTTAACAGATTAAAGGATATTTATTATTGGTTGTTGGATGGAGTCTACATGGTTGAAAGGATTGAAAAGGAATAGAGCTATCAAGTTACGAAAGACTTTGTAACCACTCAATTCACCAACCTAAAACTAGCCAAGGATCTAGTACTATGTATGGTAGAGGAGAAAATGGTGAAGATTAAAGTTTTCATTTAACCTAAATATGTGAGAGTAGGCTCTTTGAAGCAGACTTTAGATCTTGTCATAGAAGGGAGCTTCTTTCTACAATTCAATTTCATCGAGTGGTCTTTTGTCAAAAACTTGGGCTTAGACTCTTTAAGAAAAAAGCTGAAGATATGATGAGAAAAGTACTGGAGGAAGAGGTGAAGAAAATCAAAGAAACCTGGAGAAAAGAAAACTTACTAAAAGAGAAAAGGAAGAAGGAAAGAAAAAAGAAGACTTTGAGAAATTAAATAACAATTGGATCAAGGTACAAGAAAAGTTTAGAGCTATGGGTCATCCTGACCGGATAAGAGAAGATGAAAAGAATAAAAAAGGAATCATTCAAAAGGTCAGGAACTGTTGTAGAAGTGGAGAAGATAAAGGAAGAAAAAGAACCCAAAGGCCCTTTTCAGGGCCACTTTTTTGCCATGAAAAGCTTCTCTTTTCCCTAAAAATAATTTCAATCCACAGACAAATGCGCATGCATAAAACTGTGTATACAAAAGAAACAGGTGACATAATGTCATGGTACTTGCTACATTGTTGCCAGTGTCCAGTACTGTGACATCATCCCACCTGTTCCATTCCTCTTGTCTCTATACAAAATTTCCCTAGACACTATAGTACCCCAGGGTGTGCCATTTGTTGCTATAAATCTTGTTGCTGTATTCCATATTGGGGTCTGTAATGTACTTTCCCATTGTCACTATACTACCCCACTATACTAATGTCCATGCTTACAAACATACTGGTATGGCTATTTTTTTTTAATTTAGATCTATGAGGTCTAAGATATTCAGCTCTTTCATGTTTGATTCTTTAGCAAAGTAGAGCCACAGGATCTAAGGCATTTCATGAGTATGGTATTTCTCAATAAAATAGGATTTAGACCTGAAGACCAGACTATAAAAAAAATCAGTAAACATAGAAAGACGCAATACAGATTCCATTTATAGAAGCATGGTATGAATCAGTCTTTTGATGTTTGCCAGTAGCAGTGTCAGGAAGGTTTAAAATTGATTTTAGTTATATAGAAATAAACAAGTGCTCAAGATAAAAGAAGCTTTATATCTAGTCAGATGTGTGTATGTATGTGTATATATATATATATATATATATATATATATATATATATATATATATATATATATATATATACTCACTTTGCATGTGTTAAATATTTTAAATAGCCAAACAATCAGTGTTGGAAATCAGTTTTGTCTCAAAATTCATGGAATTGTCATTTTTACCAGGTTATCTTTCAAAAACTCCTGATGTATACTTGATACTGGTGGTGACTGACCATAAAAGTACTTGTCTGAAATAGATTGACCATTGCATATAGCAGGTTCATGATAAGTACATGGCAGCAATCTGCTGCTGGAATATGCAAGAGAACAATGGTGTCTATGCTGTCAGGATCTGGGAACACATTATATCAAAGAAAATACAGTAAGCCACAGCCAGCAGCACTTTTTATACCCTGACAACAAAAGTTATGGGGTATTTTTAAAAGTTTGCTATTGCCTCTCTGTGCTGAGGCAGCCAAGTATCCATTTTGGTTAATGGATGATAACCTAAGTTCTGGTGAACAGATTTCAAGGTAACTTGATATGTACATGTATATATAATATTAACCAGTCATGTTAAACCCATGGCCAGTGGGTTGCATACTGCCTATTCCTTTCTCTTGCTTATGCATCCTGCAACTATAAGGTAATTGCCCCCCCCCCTTTAAACCAAAGAAAAACATTATTTATTTGGAATCAGTGGGCTACATGGTCACCATTAGCATTAGTAAAATACATTTTGTTTTGCACATCATTTCCAGATTGCTAAAGTAACCTGTGCAAATATTAGCATTTAATGCTCAATCTTTTAAATCAATGAAATCCTGTCAAATCTGTCTTCTAATTCTATATATGAATGACTTTCAAACAGCTTTGAATAAATAATCCTAGTGTTTTTTGGGGTAAGTATATAACTGCCAGTCTGTTATTGAAACAAATATATATATATATATATTTATAAAGTCAAAGCACCTTGCTCCAAAACACACAAATTGGTCCCATATTTTTCTGAACTTCTTCACTGATTATATTTATTATTTTTGTGGAGTTGGTAGATGGATGAATTTTAACACCCAATATGTGTATGCAGATATTAGATAAGTAAAAATAATAGGTAAGAATCATGTCTAAACAATTTTTTAAAAATTGTCATTTTATAAATGGGATATTCTGTTTATTAAAATAATTTTCTCTTTAATTTTAACAAAACCTTTATCTGCCATAATTTGGTCCCTGGCTCTAACAAATCTATAAGCTTGTGCCTAGCTTAGCCTCATTTTGGATTTGTTGACCCAGGGTCACATGAATACATTCTAAGAATGGTCTATACCTACCATATATATTCACATGTTAGTTGTATCTGATTGGAAAAATGCACAGACCCAGATCTGCTATGGCATGATGTGCCATCCGATCCGAGTGCATGCATTTTATTAGTACTAATTAAGAAAGATAAAACATGAACTCTGATCTGCCATTTCATTGAATGGGTGTAAGTTGTGTGAAGTTGGATTCAATTCTTATGAGCATAGGTGACACACAACTTAACTACATAGTTCCAACACCCATTCCTATGAGAAATTTTTTTTCATGAAATTACAACTCACATGATTTCTGAAAATTCATCTTACTGCAGTGTCATGACTTGATTGATTTGATGTTGCATGACCAGATTTTGATATCATGCAGTAAAGTGGCATTTTCACTATTCTGAAACATTTTATTTCAAAGCTTTTCAATATCTCATGCAATAAAAGAATGTATGGACCATATAGTTTTATGAACAACCAACTCATATTGATTGACACAGGTCAATCTGAGTTTCTGCAAAAGTCAATAATTATAGGGGATGATAATTAAAAGGGCTAGAAATGTTTTCATCACAGAACATCAGATATTAAAGTGTGGCTGATAACTGTCGTGGAAATCAATTATTTAGGGAGAAATGCCATACTTCTGATTGTAACCGATTATTTGATTAATGGACTTACTCACTAATAGGCTTAATTTCTGACCAGTTACCAGTTGCTTGGTTTTAACAAATCATTTTTATCATGCCAAGAAAATGGAAGCTAAAAGCCTTTCCTAAGGATATTCCAAGGGAACTGACATGGATTGGCTAGGTTGGGTATCAGACCTTTGACCCATGGATTACAAATCTGATACTCTTCCAACTGAGCTACTATGGATCCCAACCAGATCCATAAATAGGAAGTCAGCAGAGCCTTATAGAAACCTTTACAGGGAATTGTTAGATTTTAACCAGATTTTATTATGCAGTTTTATATTGATGTGGCCTTGAAAGAATTGTATTTTTATCTTCTGGGATACTATTTTAGAGGAGTTATGACCCATGACTGTTCCTTACTTTAGACTTTGGTTTCCAAAGCATAGCTTTAGTCAGATTCTCTGGATTTACACAAAATTTGATTTTTGTCTTTTTGTTTTATAGAGCTTGTAAGAGACTGATTTGAAGTATTCTACATTAATATTTTGAAGAGTTATGGCCCCTGATCTTCAATACTCAAAGTGTTGGATTGTACAACATAACATTATTAATGAGTTTTAATCAGAACCAGATTTAATGGGCATTTTTATGATAATAACACACTAAACACGTTTGAATTATAATGCACATGCCATCATTGATAAGATTTATGGTCCTTAATTGTCTATCCTTCTGGCTTTGATTTTTGCAGTTTTTCTTTATTAAAGATTGTTCCATTTTAACCAATTCTGGCATACACTTTACTGATGAGACTTTAAATGAGTTGAATTTCACATTATCTTTGGTGGAGTTGTTGCCCCTAATTGCTCATGTTCCTTTTGCTTTGATTTTGTGAAACAAGTTTTTCTGTTTAAGGCCATATTTTAAGTAAACTGTTGTGAGTAGTTTCCTGGGATGTTGTTTTTCATTGTTTTGGGTAGTTACATTTTGTGGAAATGTTTGGCACTGTAAAAGCAGGTTTGAAAATGTTTTATGTTTAATTCTTTTAGGTTTGTGCAGTTACCAGATATTTTCTTTTTTGTCATTCCAAAATAGTACATGTAGCATCTTGTGACTCACAGGTTGTGTAGATCAGAACCTCATATTTCTCAACAGAAATTAATTTATCAGTATTCACTCCAGTAAAAACCTCTTTCTTTCGTCATTAACAGCGACATCAGGTTTATGTTAAGATGGCACCTCATCTTAAATGTGTTGGACCCTTTTGTTATTCATCTCAAGCATTGGTTTCCCAATGCTAAAATGACCTTAACCAATTAACCATTAATTTTAGTCTTATCACCAGATGCTTATGTGGATGTTTTGTAACAAAAGCTTTCCAAACTTTGATAAAATTCTTCATTGTTATCCAATTTATTCCACATTCATTTGTTTAGTCTTACATTTCCATAGGTTTATTATAGTTTACATTGTTACAGGATTTTAAAAAATTGGCAGATGAAATCAAAAGATTATGTGCTTAAAATTGTTGTGACAATCTCAGCCATATGAGACATGCCTTGAATACAGCTATTTCACCATTCAGTAAAGAAAAAATAAACATAAAATTAATCAATAATTGCTAAATCTAATATTGGCAATTCTGGCCCAAAATACATAATTGTATAATATCAGTAATTTCACTCTTCTATCCTACATGAAATGTCTACAGATTTCTGTTTATGCTTATTGTATTGCATCTTTCAAGCTATCACAATGTTTTTATAGTGAGAGCACATCTGAGAAAAATTATGTAGATTTAAAAAAAATCAATCAAGTCATGGTTCTTGTTTGGGAAGTTACAAAGCCTGCAGATAAGACAGTCAATGTTCACAACATTAGTTTAATTTCCCAGTCAAAATTGCTGCCAGTAAATCTATTTTATTGCCAACAGAGGAGTAAAGAAATTTTCATAAGTCTGTTTCCTGAATTCTCGTCACCCTTTTTCAATAATATTGCATGTCATAACAATTTAATCATATCCATTGAAAGAGGGTATTGGGCTTGAATTCATATCTGCAATCAAATGCCATACAATTTTTATTTTCCCTCTGAATATACTTTTTCCATTTCATGGCATTACATACAAGCTTTCCTGTTCCCACAGAATGCCATATATACTGGCTCATAAGTCAAGTGCAGCTGCAAACAACATAGAGCTCAGTCACTGCATAATAAGCCAGCAGATCAAGTTCTGTTTTTTTTAAATATATGAATTAGTCTTAACAAACTTCTTTGACCAAAATCTGCAGTCTTAAGGACTTACAAGCAAGTACATGTGGTACTTTCATCACTTAAACAATTGACAGGCTGAAAGAGAAATGAACTAATTTTGAAAATTGTTCAATAATATACAATTGATTCTGGCCGATTTAAGCAAATATATTGACATTCATTAAAAAGTATTCATGAATTCCAGCTTTGCTTAATTAGTACACAATGAAATAATTCTGTATTCTTACTTATATATTGTTTCAAAAGCATTATTTACTTTTTTGATACAAATTAAATTATATGAAAAGTTATCAATTGCAAAATGAATGAATTATAATTTTATAATGGTCATCAGAATCTGAATTTCTCTGTCTTCTGAAATCACGTTCATGCCATATTTCTGTTTCCAGAGGTAGGTATATGTTGTTACATTGAACCATGTCCGGGTGTTTTCAAAAAATCATTTTGTTTGTAAAAGACATGTATTAGTACACATAGACAACAATGTAATTTTTCCAATACATGACATGCGAAATTTAAGATTTCAAACTAAACCTGACCAAAAAGTTGATACTTAGGACCCATGTGTGCATTCAAAGACATGACTAAGTTCTTGTTATATTATTATTCAATATTTTTTCAGTTCACTTTTCATTTTTCGAGACAAAAATCCTTGTTAACTGAACTAAGCAAAAAGTGCACTTAAGTAGACAATGTTTGGTAAGCATGTTAGTATTTTTAGGTGAATCATAATTAGGTCTTCAGACAATAAGTAAATTTTTACACATTTTTGAACTTTATAGGCTCATACAATTTATGTATGTTGTTCTGTTTTGTTTTTTTGATGTGCTTTTTTATTTACAGAAACCTCGTCAGCACAAGTTAGCAAAAACCACTTAGCAAATGAAATTTGGTAAACACATTGGTATTGATGTGTATAAATGCATGTAATCAGATGTTAAGGTTATTACAGCCTTTATTCCATCTCTTTTTAATCAGTTTCAAACTTGTTGGGCTTGGACTTTTTGAGAAGAAAACTTTGTAAAGTTTAACAAAACCCATTGAATGTGTAGAGATTAAATAGGGCATTCATGTTTGTAAGCACATGTAAATTACTGGATTTGGTGGAAAATGTAGGAATGACTTGCTTATCATGGTAAAAAATTTGGTCAAAATATTTCCAGTTTTCATTCAGTGATGTACACATAAATCGAGATTACATTACTATGTGATATAAGGGAAGGCCTATTATATTTTCTATGAATGTTGATTGGCTTGAATTTTTCATTCATTTATTTCTTTGTTTTGGACACTGCATTAAATATTTATGTAAGTTTGGGAGCAGAAGAAAGTACTTATTTTTCATGGTACAAAAATGCAGAAAATATAGTAAATTAATTTTTAAAATTTATATATTTATATGCTTAAACCATGATTCTCAATATTTCTGTTTAGTAAACAATGATTTTGAAAATTTATGTCACTCTGCATAAACTTTGAAGCAACTATGCATCCTTACAGTAAATATTTTCACTGCATATCTTGCAAAACCTTGAAATATGGCAAAATGTTTTATACCTGCACCTGACATATATAATAGTGGATATTGGTTATTTTGAGGGGACAAACCTTGTATATAAGTGGAGTCCGACTGCAAGCAGCAAAGATCCAGATCTGCCATAGCCTGGCAGTCAGGGTCTGTATTATTTATTCTACTGATTACTCCCATCCAACAGCACAGACTCAGATCTGCTGGTGCATTATGTGATGGCAGATCTGGATCTGTGCAATTTGCAGTTGGACACAACTTATAAGGGAGTATATACAGTAATCAAATTATTTGTTGTATGGGAAAATTTCCTTAGGAGTAAGCCTCAAGCCATCAAGCACACTATAACAAGCCTCTTGCTATCTAGCAAGACTTCCAGATAATATCATTACACACACCAATCATTATCCTAAGACATGCCCAATGTTTTCAAAATTTTACTGAACCTTTCATATCATAAAGGACCCCAAACCCAATGCATAATCATGTGACTGGCAAGTTTAAAGTAATAGTCTGTTTTTAGTTTTAACTCCTTGCAAAGTTTTTGTAGTTTTTCTTTTAGTTCAGGATGTTCCCTCATGTTTTATGCATACTATTATTTTTTTCTCACATTGTATCTGGACAGATTTTTTGTCTCAAGCTAATAGTAATGCATGCTATTCTTTTTTCTCTGGTAATTTCATATTGAAGCCAAAGAACACCAGAGTAATGGTAGCTCACTTTGGTGGCAATAGATTATTCAGAATCCTTCCACTTTTCTAAGACAAGCAGTTTACTTTGCTTTGAAGTTCATTTCGGTCATAAAATAGATATTTAGATAAACATGTTGCCTTTTTTTCTGATTTTAGATAAATCCATGGAATGCCAAATATGAGCAGCTTTCTACCCATTAGAATTAACTATGCTCAGAACAATTTCATTTGATACAACCTTTATTAAACAGCCAGTAATTAGATGTTACAATTTTAAAGGTACATCTTTCATTAATTTTAGCATTAAAAGCTGATTTCAATTCATCGCATGATTACAAGCATCATCAGATGGCTTGTATCCTGTGCTTAATTAGTTGTCATCAAATTTCTTACAAATCTCTGAATACATTTACCATTTTGATAAAAACCAACTGTAATTGATTAATTTGTTGATGTGTGAGTTACATCTGTAAGTAAAAAACGTTTCTGCTAGAGCAACAGAGTGGATGTTTGCAAAGTGGTTCATGATTCATGTCATGCATGTGGATATGACTCAGTCATTTACTTAATAATATTGTATTTGGATAACAACTAATTTATTTTGGATCAGAATTTTCTTTCTATTATTAATAGTATGAATAGTGATGAAAATTTTGTATTCTGTAGTCTAGACAATCTTTTTTTTTACATTCAGACTTTCAGCTACCAAGAAAAAAATTGCTTCAGTGTTGCATCATGCAGAATGGTATGAATAATTACAGAACTTTATTGACAATTGATTGCTTATTTTACAAACCCACATATCACTTGTAAACATCAGAAAGAATGCAGAATTCTGAGAACAGGCCTATTGGGAAACAACTAGTTAATTTTTTTCCAAGTGAATGGGTGCAGTTTGAACCAAGATATTTCTTTCATTTTACTTTAGTATAATTGCTTAAAAACAAACCTCGTTGATTGAAATAACCAGTTGTCTGCAATTCGAAGAGTATTTTTTCAAGTTTATTTTGTGTATGTGTATTTTTTAAATCCCAGACCCACACCCCAAAAATTAAATATTTGGTCCCAAACCATCCTTAGTATCTAAGTACCTGAAAATGGACCCTGTCATTTTGGTTGGATTAATCAACCTATTGTTTGTAATTTAATCTGTAAAATGATTCATAAATGAAGCACATCTATCCTCTCTTCATGTACCCAACATTGCAAATTAAGTCATGGGCAAAATTCCACTGCACCACTACACTCCTTTATCACTCATGGCTGCCTGTGGAAAATTTCCTCATTTCTTAGAATATGCATAAACCTGTATAACCCAATCACTGCATGAGCAATTAAATTTTTCTTGCCCTTGTGACCCAACAAGACCTTTCACACTGTTTGAAAAAGAAAGACTTAACAAGACCTTTCACACTGAATGAGCCAGAATCTTCCAAGATCTGTCATTTATCAATTGTTGTTGGGCTTAACAATATTTTTCAGCACACAATAGGCTATTATTCATAGCGGCCAGTATTAATGGCGGAGGAAGAAACCGGGAAATCACCTGAAAGAACCAAGGTCCCACGAGAAGTTACTGGCAAGCTTTCTCACATATCCACATTCCACATTCGATGAATCCTAGACTTGAACACATGCAGACAGAGGTGAAATGGCAGTGATCCATAATGGACAGTGCTTTAGACCACTCGGCCACTTGGGGCCCCTCAATTATCAATCACTACATTGATATACAGGAGACTGTTCCATTGTGTTGTTAATGACTAATTTTGTTGTATGCATACTCATGAAAAAGCAAAGAAATTTCAGTACAGGTATCATGATAAAGGAGGGGGTAGTGGATTATTCCCTGTGGGTTTTGACAGTGGTATGCACTCCAATGATTTAAAAACTCACAATTATGTTATTAGCCAGCGCTGAGTATTTTACATTCCCATTACACATTTCCTTCAGCTTTATAACTAAAAAGCCATTTGAAATAAGGGAATGAAATTTTTATGCTTATACATCATCCCTGGAAGGTGTCACAAACCATATTGAGGAGCTATGTCAAGGTTACACAACAATATTTAAATTTTCCATCACAATTTTCCATTCCACTCAACAACTAAAGTTTTATATATTAATGGATGAAATTTTTTATGTTTGACGTTATCACGTCGTCAAACAATGCAGAAAATGCCACATTTAGGATCCTATCTCAAGGTCACGGGTCAGTATTTTAAAGTTTCCTTTATTTCAGGTCCGTATCATAAAATATGTTTGAGGCACATTGATGAACCATGGTACATTTTTTATTCTCAGTTTCAGAGCATATTATGTGTTACAGTCATGTTTTATCAAAAAAGTCAAGGTCACTAATTTTTTATTCCTGTTTCTGCACTTTTTTTAGAATGCTCTTTGAAGATAGCAGGATGAAATTAGGTTCCTTTCTTTTTCTGCCTAGTAACTAAGTGAGTTTCAATAAGATGTACATTTTTTATGTGAGTCTGAATATGAGTGTCCATATTGCCCATCAATATTTTTATGTAAGGCATTCAGATTAAGGAGCTATAAAAGTTTCAGCCACAGAAATCATTGATATTCTTAACTGTTCTTTACTATTCAGTGTGTGAGAAAAAGTCTTGTTTTTAGTTCAGTTTGCTCTTTCTTTAGTACTGGTATTTTCCTTCTATATAATTTCATTAGTTTTCTCTCAAACATTTTATTTTTAAAAATTACCTTTTTAGAAATGCCTTCAATAAAATATCACCTAACAAGAGTGCTTAAATATTGGTTGTTGTATTAGTAATACTGTATCATGGGAATTACAAATCGATTTCTCCTTTGTCAACTGGAATTTTTAGCCAAAAATCAAATCTTCAGTTAAGTATGGTGTTCCACAAGGGTCAGCACTTGATCTATTGTCGTTTTTTTTCTTTGTTAATGACAGTGTACTAAGAAGTCCAGATCTGTTTGCAGATGGCACAACTTTACATGTTTCTACTTTTATTTTTGAACACCATCTAAAACTGTTAAATAAAGCATGTTAAAAATAAAAAAGTGCTTTTTGATGAAAACAAGACCAAGTGCATGTTAATAACCACAGGTCAGAAATGATCTCAATGGTGCAGATTTTGAATCCTACCTGGTTTGGCTACTGTGGTACATCCTTGAGCACATTACTCCATTAGCCTCAGCACCAAATAACATCCTTGTAAGGCCAAACCAATTTACTGTGTTTGCCTCACCAGTAGATTGATTGCTTGTTAAGGGCCAAACCAATTTTCTGTATTGCATCACTAATAACCTGGCTCTGCTTGCCTTAGCAATAACCTGCTTGAAACACCAAAACCACCTTAATCCATTAATCTCAGCACTAAATTACCAGCATGTACAAACCAAATCAAACCAATATAAGCTTATTGTCTGTCATTCACTACTGTGTGGAATCTGTCTTGTTTGACTTTCCCACCAAACTCACAGGGTGACTTGACCTGTTGCTGTCATGTGACAAGTAATAAACTGTAAAATGAATGAGAGAGAAGTTATAACTCTTCTAAAATGAAGTTAAATTAATGGCTGCATCAACTGGAACTGATCCCAGTCTTGACATTGGTCTGAAAGAAAACAAACATTGGCAGATTTGCAGGAACTAGCCTTTTCACCTCACAGGATATAAAATTGAACCCAGGAGGTAAGAAGTGCCAACCAATTATTTCTTCAGAGATTGGCAGCAGCAGTAGTGAGTCTGTAAAGCTTATTTACATAAAAATGTATCACAAAAAGGAGTGGATAACAGTGGTAAGCTTGATATAACTAGGATAGACAGATAAAAGTCATAAACTTGATATATAATGGGTGGAAATTAAGGTTTGTTCTAACTATATTGCCATCATATGCTAAATTAAGCCATAAAGTCCCAAAATATCTAAAATGAGTAAAACCCAATTAGTAATAAACTGTTCAATTCACTTGCAGCCAATGAGACCTTTCATCACAAAAACTCACTATAAAGGTTGCACACACTGTGAGGTTTTGGTTGTAGGGGATAGGGGTGGGGTGCTTCCAATATTTATTTAAATTATTGTAGAAGTCCCACCGAGGCTTGATTTTGGTTGGAAGTTGATTTAGTGAAAGATGTAATGCTCCAAGCTCCTAGTCAGCAATGCCGACTGTTAAATGATTAAAGATAAAAAAAGGGTGAAGTTAAAGAATAACAATTTAATAACATTTAAAAAGTCCATAATTTGTATTTCCCAAATACACTTCTTTCACTCGACCCTTTACTAGCTCATCATTTGATTCATAGTGTGAGAGATTTCCACCTGTTCTTGTGTACAACTCATCTGTGTATTCTTCTCTATCTCCTAATTCCCTCTCTTACTTGCTGACTCCCTCCAAGTTTCTTCTTCTTCTCTGTTTCCTCCTCCAGACTACTTTCTTCCTCCTCCACCTTCTATCCATCTTCTCTATATTGAATACACCTTGTCGACTCTGACTGCTGTCACTTCCATCTCCCTCTTAAAGACTCGGGACTATGAAACTTGCACCAAAGTTCTGTCCCCGAAAAGCTTCTTTGTCGAAGCTTTTCCATCTCTTACAATTCTGGTCCTAAAATTCCTGCCAAATTAAGAGTGACTTCCCCTTGGAGTAACAAACCTACTGCCTATGAATCTTCCTAGGTGTCTGTAACTGATAATTTTACAGTGAGTTTGAGCTCCAATTCTGATCTAAGGTTTAATCCAACCCTTTATCAGTCTTCCTCTGATCTCTGAACCAAAGTTTAAAAGGCCTGGGTGTGAAGACTATGGGTCTTTGACTATTGGCTATTCTATAGTCTGGGTGCTGGCAACTTGTATAAGGGATTAAAATTGGCCTGGGGTGTTTACATATCCAAGGCAGTAACAATACCCAAGTTTATACATTTCCTGATGACCTGGAATGAGCAATTGTGGCACCCACCATCTGGTAACTATTATAAGTAAATTACTGTCCCATGTTTCATATAAAATGACTTTTATGATATGATAGATTTCATAATTTGATAGGTTATCTCTTTGATAATTTAGGGAGAACTGCTTCATACATCAATTTTACAGTAGTTGCAGAAATAGAAAATAATATTTGATCCCAGTCTATTTTCTCACAATAAAAGCACTTCTCTGACCTTGACTGTAAGAGAGTTTATGGTTAAGAGAAGTTATATTTCAGAATTATCAGTGCAAGATATAAACTAAATTTGATAACTAAATATGATATGATAGATTTCATAATTTGATAGGTTATCTCTTTGATAATTTAGGGAGAACTGCTTCATATATCAATTTTACAGTAGTTGCAGAAATAGAAAATAATCTTTGATCCCAGTCTATTTTCTCACAATAAATGCATTTCTCTGACCTTGACTGTAAGAGAGATTCTGATCAAGAGAAGTTATATTTCAGAATTATCAGTGCAAGATATAAACTAAATTTGATAACTAAATATGATATGATAGATGGCATTTGAGTTCTTAATTAAAGTTATTTATGTGAAGTAGTTGCAAATTTATCAAACGTTGTAAATGCAAAACATAGGACTTCAAGATTAATATTGATCCCTTACTAAGATAAACTTGCGTTACTGTATGAGGGGCTCTATTTGCTTGTGTAAATGTGATTTATTATGAGTTCTTCTTTGTCATTGGCTAATATTTTAATATATCGACTTCTATAAAGTGTCAGTCTTATGATGGTTTTTGTCAGTAGTGAAAATGCAGATCATTTCATAGTACAAGCACAAGATGGTAGCTGGACATGGTCCAACCCATCATCTTCTAGACTGCTCTGGTGGCCTAGTGGTTAAAGCATCCACCTTGGATGCAGTAGGTTATGGGTTTGATCTACGGCTGAGTCATACCAAAGACTTACAAAAATGAAGCTAACAGCTGCCTTGCTTGGTGCTCACCATTAAGAGGTTAGTGTTGTGACTGGTCGGCCTGGTGTCAGGATAATGTAACTGGGTGGGACATCATGCTACAGGTCTTCGGCATGATGCCTCAGTGCTAGACTTCACTATAAACTGTCACACTGCAGATATAGTGATATGACTGAAAAATTTTTAAAGCTACACTAAAAATCTAAACCACACACACACACACACACACACACACACACACACACACACGCATATCATCTATAGGGGTGAAAGATTTGTTGAAATTAGCTTGGTTTTTTATTACAGAATGTATCATGAGACCATATTTGTTTAACTTCCAAATTGTGTGACAGTGACCCATGTATTCATTATAAGCTTCTGCAAAATTATTTTTTGCATATTAATTATCCCATACTCTCTGAAATCCGTAAAGGTAGGAAGTTGGGGACCGTTTTATATTGTGTTGGAAGAAGCCATATCATATACAGCTAAACATTGAATTCACAGTAATTCAGTTTTTTCATAAGTCACCTTTACCCAATTTTTCAGGCCTTCAGAATAATTAATTCTCTCTTCAGATAATCTGTGCAAACTAGGATGCATTAATTTCTTGCAATGTTTCAGTGTGTATTTGCATAAATTAAGAGTACATTGTAGTTCTGATGTTTTCCTTTAGATTAGAAGAGCTAATGGGTAGATAGGTGTCTGTTGTCTGTCTTCTGTTTTTGATCTGCACAGTAACACAAAGTTTGTTATCTCTCGGCCTCCTCCCAAACTACTTGGAGGATTGACATAAAACTTGACAAATGTCAAAACTCATGCCAAGGTCTAGTTAGTCCTAAATGAAAATGGTCATATTTGGACAGCCAGGTCTAGTTAGTCCTAAATTAAAATGTCATGTTTGGACAGCCAGGTCTAATAATTCCTAAATGAAAATGTCATGTTTGGACAGCCAGGTCTAGCTAGTTTTAAATGAAAATGTCATGTTTGGGCAGCCAGGTCTAATAATTCCTAAATGAAAATGTCATGTTTGGACAGCCAGGTCTAGCTAGTTTTAAATGAAAATGTCATGTTTGGGCAGCCAGGTCTAATTAGTCCTAAATGAAAATGTCATGTTTGGACTGCCAGGTCTAGTTAGTCTTAAATGAAAATGTCATGTTTGGACAGCCAGGTCTAGTTAGTCCTAAATGAAAATGTCATGTTTTGACAGCCAGGTCTAGCTAGTTTTAAATGAAAATGTCATGTTTGGACAGCCAGGTCTAGTTAGTCCTAAATGAAAATGTCATGTTTGGACAGCCAGGTCTAATAATTCCTAAATGAAAATGTCATGTTTGGACTGCCAGGTCTAGCTAGTCTTAAATGAAAATGTCATGTTTGGACAGCAAGGTCTAGCTAGTTTTAAATGAAAATGTCATGTTTGGTCAGCCAGGTCTAATTAGTCCTAAATGAAAATGTCATGTTTGGACAGCCAGGTCTAATTAGTCTTAAATAAAAATGTAATGTTTGGACAGCCATGTCTAGTTAGTTCAAAATGAAAATGTCATGTTTGGACAGCCAGGTCTAGTTAGTCCTAAATGAAAATGTCATGTTTGGACAGCCAGTATGGCCATCTTGAAAACTTTATGTTGCTTTTCCTCCTGTCATACCCACATGGGGTTTCACTTTTATCTTCTAATGGTGTTTTAAGTAGTTCTAATAAATAAAACAGCAAGCACAGCTGCAATCTTGAAATTTGTTACCACTACTCATCCTGAACACAAAGTTATATTGATGCCTAGTTGGATGTGAATAAAAAAATGCTTCCGATGTGACATCCAGTATGGTCACCACAGCTGCTGTTTTGAAAATGTTGTTATCACTGCTTCTCTTGAATAGATTGTCATATCAACATGGGCTTTTCTAAAAGTCTTCCTATGATATCTAGTTGATGCTCAATGAAAATGGTGTAGATCTGATGTCTGATATTGGTGTAGGAGCAGCCATCTTGAAAATCTTGTTATCACTCTCCTGATTGGATGGTTATATTAAACATAGGAGTTTTACTGAAAGACTCCTTATGATATCTAGTTGGTTCTAAATGAAAATAGTTACACAGTGGCCATCTTGAAATTCTTCTTATCATATCTGTTCCTCAATAAATCAACATGAGGTTTGCACAAAAAGGCTTCTTGTGATGTCTAGTTGGTTATTAATGAAAATGGTACCAATGTGACTGCCACAATGCCCATCATGAAAATCTTGTTATTGCCATATTTTGATGTGCTTTCATTAAAAGACTTCTTATGTCTTGTTAGTCCTAAACAGAAATGGTCCCAATCTGATATCCAACATGGCTACCATGTCAGCTGTCTTGAAAATTGTTTTGTTAATTTGCCAAAATTGAAGTCATATCAGCCTGGAGTTTTACCAGAAGACTTCATAAGAATGTTGTGTTGGCCCTAAACAAAAATGTTCAAGTCTGATGCCTTATGCATACCAAGATGGTCATTTTGCAAATCTTGTCATTGTCTCTTGAATGTAATGTCACTTTGATGTTTTCATTCGAAGAGTTTTTACAGCATTTAGTTGGTCCTATTTAACAATGTTGTAAATTGATCCTTAGTATGGTCATCATGGTGTTCATCTTAAAAATGTTCTCTTTTCCTTCCTTCCAAATAGATACATGGCCATATCAACAATGGGTTTACACCAGTAGGTTACTTACGATACATAGTTGGTTCTAATGAAAACAGTGCCAATTGTACCTTTAGTATGGCTGACCTGGCAGTGTTGTTGCCACTATTCCACCTGAATGATTATATGGGCCTAAGTTTTTTTTACCAAGAAGAATTTGATGTCTGCTTTGGTCCTAAATGAAAATCATGCATGCAAATCACACATCCATTATGACCACCACAACAGCTAATTTGAAAATCTAGAATATCAGAGATACTTTCAATGCTCATCAGTTAAACGAAAGAAATGGTCTTCTTTTAAATTCCAGGAAGTTCATTTTGACCATTAGAGCATCAATTTGATCAAGGGATGAGTCCAGCTGAAAACTGTGCAGACCCAGATCTGCCATTGCATAATGTGCTGGCAGATCTGGTTCCATGCAGTTTGTTAGGGGTAATCAATAGAACATATGGCATAGACCCTGATTTGCAGGAACATTATGCTATGGCAAATCAGGATCATTGTTGTTTGCAGTTTTACTCAACTTACAAGGGAGTATATATAGTAATTGTATACAAAGGACATCAAATTCCTGTGTTGCTTGGCATGCATTTCCAACTGAGTTAGCATCCTGGTAAGAGTGACAGACCATTATTAATTTTAAGCATATATTCCTATGGTAACAGTAAGTGGAACCAATGGTCATCTCTATAGGAAAAGGAGTATAGTTTAAGTTTATGTTTATAATTTCATCTTTCTGTATGCTTGTGAAACGTGGATGCTCACATCAGATCTGCAAAGAAGGATTCAAACCTTCAGAATGAGATTCTCCCAGTATGATCTTGGGCATCTCATACATTGACCACATAACTGACAAAGAAGTCCACAACAGGATCCAATGAGTCATAGGACACATACGAAGACCTCTTGACCACTGTAAAAAAACACAAAATGAAGTGGTACGGTCATGTCTAAAGATCATCTGGACTGGCAAAAACAATTTTGCAAAGCTCAGTGCAAGGGTGCAGAAGAAAAGGCAGACAAAGAAAGACTGGTGGGAAGACAACATTCAGGAGTGGACAGGCATGGAATTTGGAGATTCACAAAGGCCAGTATAAAAATGGGGAAAGATGGAGAGAATTGGTTGTAATTTAGTCAATGGTCATGTCTAAAGATCATCTGGACTGGCAAAAACAATTTTGCAAAGCTCAGTGCAAGGGTGCAGAAGAAAAGGCAGACAAAGAAAGACTGGTGGGAAGACAACATTCAGGAGTGGACAGGCATGGAATTTGGAGGTTCACAACGGCCAGTATAAAAATGGGGAAAGATGGAGAGAATTGGTTGTAATTTAGTCAATTGTGATGTCCCAATGACATCTTTGGTTAAGGGATTGATGATGATGATGATGATGATGATGATGATGATGATGATGATGATGATGATGATGATAGTGTGTATTGAAAGCAACATTATTTTGGCACTCCTAGCATAAAAGATCACAACTATAAATTATTTAGGTAAGGTAACAGAGTGTCAAGAATATGATGAAATGATTACTTGCTAGTCTCTGAACTTGAACTGTAATTAGATGGATTAAAATAGTTTCAAGATGGAAAGAAGCTGTGTGGTTAGATTTATAAAAAAGCATTTTTGATTGTTTATTTCCCTGTACATTTGCAGAAGGGTGAATAAAGGAATTTTTTTTCAGGATGGAGGTGGGTATTTGACCCATGATTTTTGTGTCCTAATCTCCAAATCTTAAACTTTTTGCAAAGGTTTATCTGTCAATGTGCAGTTCAGACAGGTCTGCTTTACATCTAAGGCCAAAAATTCTACAATACAATTTCCAATTTCAAAACCAGCTGTTTTCAGGATTAAAAAAACTGGGTCACAAAATTTTATCTTTAATGCTGTATTTTTTAAGAGATAAAAAGAACACATTTTTTTTATCACTGCTGGACTACTGTATATCTTTCTCCTTTCTGTATTACCACCCACTTTGGTATATTATACATGATGTTAGTGTGATGGCACACAGAGTTAATGAGTTAAAAAGATTGACATTACACTGCTGCCACCATGATACAGAGGATAAAAATGTGTATAACCTTACTGTAAGATAGAAACCATATATTATGAATACAGTTCTACCACTTAGGATTTCAGTCAACACTCCTAACTGGTACCTGTAATAGAAATCAGTTGTAGCTGTTACCTGGACTACTTTATATATATAATTATATATAAGATGAATGCAAACGATGACATGACCAAGTACTTCTGGGAATAAAATCAAATTTTAAATATTATTTGTCTTTATGATATTTCTACTCTGGACTTCATAATTTTAACAAAAGGTAAATTATTTCTTTTTTAATGCCAGCAATCTCTACATTTTTTAAAGCTTACTGATAAAATTGATTAAGTTGGTGCTATCAGCATGAATGCTACTGATATTATTCCATTAATACAGTTTTTTTCTGCAAAATAAACATGAATTCTGTGTAAAGATAAAAGCTGACAAACACTTTACTAAACTGGAAATGTAATATTTAAATGTTTATTTCTAACCTTCATGCTGAGCCATGGACCTTTGATCTCACTAAGTTAAAAGATAAGTGGATTAGAATATTTTTCTTCATAAATAAATAACTCTTAGAAATAACTCTGTCATTTCTAGATAACTAATCTAAGTTGCAAACAACTTTACAGCAAAGTTAGCCCTTACCTATGCTGGCTTATATCTTGTGTTTGTACATCCTGAAGGCCACTTACAGTACAAGGAATTCACAAAATGTTTTGCATATAATAATAATAATAATAATAATAATAATAATAATAATAATAATAATAATAATAATAATAATAATAATATAATACAACATGTAAAAATAATTCCACTGAAATTAGAGAACAAGTTACAGATATTAGTACTGGGTCATATATGCTAAAGGGAACTCAGAGATGCCTTGAGAAAACCACCACCAATGGACAGTTTGCTACAATAACTGAAAAACAAAAAATAAACACAAAATGTCTGATATATAATGTTTCTTTTGTACATTTCAAGTACTGATATTTTTTTAGATTATAAGGTTACATTTATTTGAAAGTTAGCATATGAAAACTGTGTCTGAATATCTTAGATATTAGCCTAATCATTTTTTATTTGCATTTGTGAATTTATACAGCTTTTAGTTCACCTCATCATAAGGTCTAATGAGTTTGCTGTGTAAACCATCATCTATTATACATCATCCATTATCAGTCAGGAGTCATCCATTCACTTTTGCTGTTGGCAACTCCTAAAACTCAGCTCAAAAGAATTTGACCATTACTGCATAAAACACTTTCAAATTAATAAATTTATGTTGATCTGCATTCAAAAATGGTCATCATTACTTAAAACAGAAAATAAAACTTCAATCAACTTCTCAAGAATTTGACCAAGTTTGACAGAAAGTATCCTGGCAAAGTCTTTCAGATTTGTTCAAAAATTGCCAAGCCATAATCACATATATTTGTGACCTGCTGAGGCCCTTTGGACAAGGTAATTCTCCTTTAGCCAAAACTCATTTATATTCCTTAAGAAGCTATTCTCACTTATCAATACATATCTCTTGCATGTAGCCTTGTCATATATCTTTCTTAATTCATAACAGACTGACCTATTTCAACATTTGCAAGTCTGTCCATGAATTATCTTGCTTTGATTGAGACTGGGGCTAGTGTTCTATTCCAAGGATGAAAACACAACTTTATCTACTTGAATCAGTGTTTCATAATAATTGGTGGACTAGAATCAGACAAGGATACTAAAGTAGTGTCTGAACCTATTTCCAACTCACAGTGAGGATTCTAGTCATAACTATATATCAAAGGCCCATTAAAGAAGCTCAGGGTATCTATACCTGGCTCTGTGTTAAAAATGAAGACATTTCCAGATATGAAATTTAATCAAATGGCAATATTACTTTAAATTGTGTCAGTAGAATTTAAATCCATTACATACTTCGTCGAATAATTTTTAAAATTTGTTTTTGAAAATAAACCTATAGCATGAAATAAAATGGTATAATATGGATTCCATAGTCAATATTACTTTAAATTGTGTCAGTAGAATTTAAATCCATTACATACTTCTTCTAATAATTTTTAAAAAATTTTTGGAAAATAAACCTATAGCATGGAATAAAATGGTATAATATGGATTTCATAGTCTGGAAATTTGGTATTTTTTGCTAAGTGAAAAATATATTCAAATAAAAATAACTTAATTACATTCATAATGCATGTATAATATGCAAGTGTAAGTTACTTTCTTCAATTGCAGATAAAAAAGGAGCAAAATGGTTTACAAAAAGGTGTATACTGTATGTAATCCCATACAGGTCATCTCAAGCTGCAAACTGCACAGACCCATAAAGATCTATCCTGTATGTTAGGAGTAATCAGTAGAACAAGCAACATAGACTCTCATCTGCCACTGAATTATTCAATGGTAGCTCAGGGTACATGTTTGCACTTGGATTTGACTGATTAGCAAGTATAAATGAACTTTATTGATCAGCAAGGTTTTCAGCCAATGCAGAGGTTTTGCTTTCATTGCAATTTTCATTATAACTACTGTAGTTATGATGTCAGAATAAATGGCATCAGTATATCTTCATATCTTTTACAAATAGAAATATAGATACTTGCAAATAAACAAAGGTAGTTTGGAGTGCAAATCCAGTTCAGTATAGTGATGTATTAGATGTGTTTTAAATCTCCCATGGCTTGACAAAGCTATCTCCTGATGCTGTCAAAGAGAGATGCATTCTTATGTAATTCTAGCCCTAGGTACAGCATCTGTGTTTTCAGTCATAAACAAATTGTTACATTACTGAGAAAATTAAAAAAATATTAGTATCTCTGCATCAGATATAAAATCATAATACTGTGCATTCCATATAAATTTTGTAAATCATCATCGTTATTATTATTCCTTGGCAGAAGATTGACTTAGTGATCACATAAAGCTCATTATTGTTATCAATACTATGTTGCCTTCTTTGAATGATACTTAATAGAGTGATCACTTGTGGCTCATCATTGTTATCAATACTCCCTTGCCTTCTTTGAATGATACTTAATAGAGTGATCACTTGTGGCTCATCATTGTTATCAATACTCCCTTGCCTTCTTTGAATGATACTTAATAGAGTGATCACTTGTGGCTCATCATTGTTATCAATACTCCCTTGCCTTCTTTGAATGATACTTAATAGAGTGATCACTTGTGGCTCATCATTGTTATCAATACTCCCTTGCCTTCTTTGAATGATACTTAATAGAGTGATCACTTGTGGCTCATCATTGTTATCAATGCTTTCTTGCCTACTTTGAATGATACTTAATAGAGTGATCACTTGTGGCTCATCATTGTTATCAATACTCCCTTTCCTTCTTTGAATGATACTTAATATAGTGATCAATTGTGGCTCATCATTGTTATCAATACTCCCTTGCCTTCTTTGAATGATACTTAATAGAGTGATCACTTGTGGCTCATCATTGTTATCAATACTCCCTTGCCTTCTTTGAATGATACTTAATAGAGTGATCACTTGTGGCTCATCATTGTTATCAATACTCCCTTGCCTTCTTTGAATGATACTTAATAGAGTGATCACTTGTGGCTCATCATTGTTATCAATACTCCCTTGCCTTCTTTGAATGATACTTAATAGAGTGATCACTTGTGGCTCATCATTGTTATCAATACTCCCTTGCCTTCTTTGAATGATACTTAATAGAGTGATCACTTGTGGCTCATCATTGTTATCAATACTCCCTTGCCTTCTTTGAATGATACTTAATAGAGTGATCACTTGTGGCTCATCATTGTTATCAATACTCCCTTGCCTTCTTTGAATGATACTTAATAGAGTGATCACTTGTGGCTCATCATTGTTATCAATACTCCCTTGCCTTCTTTGAATGATACTTAATAGAGTGATCACTTGTGGCTCATCATTGTTATCAATACTCCCTTGCCTTCTTTGAATGATACTTAATAGAGTGATCACTTGTGGCTCATCATTGTTATCAATACTCCCTTGCCTTCTTTGAATGATACTTAATAGAGAGTGATCACTTGTGGCTCATCATTGTTATCAATACTCCCTTGCCTTCTTTGAATGATACTTAATAGAGTGATCACTTGTGGCTCATCATTGTTATCAATACTCCCTTGCCTTCTTTGAATGATACTTAATAGAGTGATCACTTGTGGCTCATCATTGTTATCAATGCTCCCTTGCCTTCTTTGAATGATACTTAATAGAGTGATCACTTGTGGCTCATCATTGTTATCAATACTCCCTTGCCTTCTTTGAATGATACTTAATAGAGTGATCACTTGTGGCTCATCATTGTTATCAATACTCCCTTGCCTTCTTTGAATGATACTTAATAGAGTGATCACTTGTGGCTCATCATTTTTATCAATGCTTTCTTGCCTACTTTGAATGATACTTAATAGAGTGATCACTTGTGGCTCATCATTGTTATCAATACTCCCTTGCCTTCTTTGAATGATACTTAATAGAGTGATCACTTGTGGCTCATCATTGTTATCAATACTCCCTTGCCTTCTTTGAATGATACTTAATAGAGTGATCACTTGTGGCTCATCATTGTTATCAATGCTTTCTTGCCTACTTTGAATGATACTTAATAGAGTGATCACTTGTGGCTCATCATTGTTATCAATACTCCCTTTCCTTCTTTGAATGATACTTAATATAGTGATCAATTGTGGCTCATCATTGTTATCAATACTCCCTTGCCTTCTTTGAATGATACTTAATAGAGTGATCACTTGTGGCTCATCATTGTTATCAATACTCCCTTGCCTTCTTTGAATGATACTTAATAGAGTGATCACTTGTGGCTCATCATTGTTATCAATACTCCCTTGCCTTCTTTGAATGATACTTAATAGAGTGATCACTTGTGGCTCATCATTGTTATCAATACTCCCTTGCCTTCTTTGAATGATACTTAATAGAGTGATCACTTGTGGCTCATCATTGTTATCAATACTCCCTTGCCTTCTTTGAATGATACTTAATAGAGTGATCACTTGTGGCTCATCATTGTTATCAATACTCCCTTGCCTTCTTTGAATGATACTTAATAGAGTGATCACTTGTGGCTCATCATTGTTATCAATACTCCCTTGCCTTCTTTGAATGATACTTAATAGAGTGATCACTTGTGGCTCATCATTGTTATCAATACTCCCTTGCCTTCTTTGAATGATACTTAATAGAGTGATCACTTGTGGCTCATCATTGTTATCAATACTCCCTTGCCTTCTTTGAATGATACTTAATAGAGTGATCACTTGTGGCTCATCATTGTTATCAATACTCCCTTGCCTTCTTTGAATGATACTTAATAGAGAGTGATCACTTGTGGCTCATCATTGTTATCAATACTCCCTTGCCTTCTTTGAATGATACTTAATAGAGTGATCACTTGTGGCTCATCATTGTTATCAATACTCCCTTGCCTTCTTTGAATGATACTTAATAGAGTGATCACTTGTGGCTCATCATTGTTATCAATGCTCCCTTGCCTTCTTTGAATGATACTTAATAGAGTGATCACTTGTGGCTCATCATTGTTATCAATACTCCCTTGCCTTCTTTGAATGATACTTAATAGAGTGATCACTTGTGGCTCATCATTGTTATCAATACTCCCTTGCCTTCTTTGAATGATACTTAATAGAGTGATCACTTGTGGCTCATCATTTTTATCAATGCTTTCTTGCCTACTTTGAATGATACTTAATAGAGTGATCACTTGTGGCTCATCATTGTTATCAATACTCCCTTGCCTTCTTTGAATGATACTTAATAGAGTGATCACTTGTGGTTCATCATTTTTATCAATGCTTTCTTGCCTACTTTGAATGATGCTTAATAGAGTGATCACTTGTGGCTCATCATTGTTATCAATACTCCCTTGCCTTCTTTGAATGATACTTAATAGAGTGATCACTTGTGGCTCATCATTGTTATCAATACTCCCTTGCCTTCTTTGAATGATACTTAATAGAGTGATCACTTGTGGCTCATCATTGTTATCAATACTCCCTTGCCTTCTTTGAATGATACTTAATAGAGTGATCACTTGTGGCTCATCATTTTTATCAATGCTTTCTTGCCTACTTTGAATGATACTTAATAGAGTGATCACTTGTGGCTCATCATCATTGTCAAACCTTCCTTTCATACTATGACAGAAGCTTGATCACTAATGTGGCTCATTATTATTATTATTATTATTATTATTATTATTATTATTATTATTATTATTATTATTATTATGATTATTATTTATTATTATTATTATTATTATTATTATTATTATTATTATTATTATTATTATTATTATTATTATTATTATTGTGGCTCATTATTATTGTTTAGCTTTGACTACTTAACTCTGACAGAAGCTCAGCAGAGTGACCAACTGTGGATCATTATAGTTGTTGAACCTGATATGGCACAAGCATAACCTAGCAATAACTTTGGCATCTGTCTGTATATCTGTAGGCATGTTTGTCCATCCATTCATCTATAATACCCTTGATTAAACAGTGTTAAAGATTTTAATTAAGCTCAATGTCACTATTTTTTTTTAAGTTTATTTTTCTGCACAAACAAAGTGTGTATTAAACAAAAATATGGTCTCTTATTTTTCAAGATCACCAATATAAGTCATTATAAGTCATTGTTTTTTAACCAATAAATGCCCATTTTTGGCCAGAAAGAACTAGTAGATAGCAAGTTACAAGAATTGTTTTTATGTAGCAAAAGGGAACATTAGCACCAATATTTATGATTTCTCTAAGTCACAATATGTACAGAGAAGGTAGTACATTTTGGTGTGCAGTATACACTATAGACACAGAATTTACACAGACTCTTTGTGCTGGTATCAAAATTGTGTTTTAGACTATGTATATTACTATACAGAATGAAGTACTTCCTCTTTGTGACACTGTTAATGGCTTCCACAAAGGTGATTTATATCACAAGTCAAAAATGCTAATACTGAGGCATGTTTTTTAACAAGGCTGTCCTAATAGTTCCCATGCAAATGAAGGGTTTTATCTATACATGTATAGGATAACATTATGGTTGGTTCTAATCAGCCAAGAACTAAAATAAGGTCAAAAAAATCAATTAGTAATAATGAAAATAATTGAAACAATTAACTAGGCTCTCTTACTATATCAGCATAATAGGAAAGACCTGGTATACAGAGGTACAGTATAATTAGGACTGAACCACTCATTGTATATGGAATTTTATACTCTGTGGCAAGTATGGCCTTTGGTGCATTGCATGCTAACATTCAATTTTTGAACACATTTCAATACATTTATTTTGCATGTCTGATTTGACTTAATGGGGTTTTTGATCATCCAAGATATGCCTGAATGGCTTTTATATGGCATGGTCTGTGAATTTTAATGTAGCTAATGGGTGGAAATCCTTTTGTTTATTATGTGTTTTCACACTTGTCTAGAGAATGGTCAAGAACTTTTTATCAATGATTAATATAAGGTCTTAATGTAGTCACATCAGTTTCCCTGCCAAAATCAATAATTTAGTCTTATCGCACACATAGATATCTTGACACTCCAGTTTTTTAGAAAATATATTTTCAGAAATTTAAAGTTTTGAATGGTACTTTGAACTTTTTAACATAATTAACATTTTTTAAACCCACAACATCAAAACATGCAGAAATACTTTACCAATATTCAAAATATTTTTATTAATATGATAACTACAAGACCATAAAATCACTTTGTTCACCCTAATTGTTGCATGCATTAACTAAACATGTTCATGGCATTCCCTAAACAAAGCAGTCAGCATCTTGGACACCAGCATTTCACAAGTTCTATTGTCTTATTCACCCTTGACTGCCTCATTCACATTGGACCCAATGGAGCATTAAAAATAACTTTATCCTCTGATTCAGTCAAAATGATTTTTTTCATTTCCATATTTGGGGAAAACTTTGCCATAATGTGAAGTTGAAACAGTTTAAATTAAATTTTTATTAACATTTTCAGAGGTGAGAAAACTTTAATAGATGTATATAATCTTGGCAAAACAGTGAAACCTGTCTTGAAATACCACTGCTATGTGAGACCACCTGTCTTGAGAGACCATATTTTCAGTGCACAAACTTAATGATTTTATAGTACTGTGACCTAAGTGTTATGAGAGACCACCTGTCTTGAGAGACCATATTTTCAGTGCACAAACTTAATGATTATATAGCACTGTGACCTAAGTGTTATGAGAGACCACCTGTCTTGAGAGACCATAATTTTCTGGCAGAAAGGGTGGTCTTTCAAGACAGGTTCTAATGTACATTCTCATCACAGACAATCTTTAAGTTGTGAATCACAGAAAATTTTTAAGTTGTGAATCACAATCTTTAAGTTGTGAATCACAGACAATCTTTAAGTTGTGAATCACAGATAATCTTTAAGTTGTGAATCACAGACAATCTTTAAGTTGTGAATCACAATCTTTAAGTTGTGAATCACAGACAATCTTTAAGTTGTGAATCACTGATAATCTTCAAGTTGCGAATCACAGACAATCTTTAAGTTGTAAATCACAGACAATTTTTAAGTTGTGAATCACAGACAATCTTTAAGTTGTAAATCACAGACAATCTTTAAGTTGTAAATCAGACAATCTTTAAGTTGTGAATCACAGACAGTCTTTAAGTTGTGAATCACAGATAATCTTTAAGTTGCTGAATCACAGACATTCTTTCAATTATGAAACAATCTCAAATTTGAGAATTCAGCCAAGCAGCATTTACATACAATATTATAATCTGATTAATTGACACTTGCTAGGCTTCAGTGGGTACCAATTTATAGTAGAGCTGTAGCTTGTGCTAGATTGACATCAGTACCTAAAGACAGGAGTGTTTTGGCTTGTATTGGGCATATATATGTGTGCTAATAGAAGGGTATAATTTTAGAGGACAGCAAACATTCCTTGGTGTAACGAAAATGGACACTAACAAATTTGATTATTAAGGACAAAAGTTTTTAAAAAAGAAAGGACCTAACCTGCAAAATTGTTACAATTGATCCACACAGTTTAATTATCACATGTAACTGTGGCATCATAATTTACAGTATCTAGATTATGAATGAAACATTATTAAACAAAATCCTGTAGAGCTATATTAAAAGTAATTTCTATTAAATCACTTGGTGGCCATTAACGCAAGTGACCTTAAGGCATGAAACTGCATCCATCAAGCATAGTGAGGTCACACACAGAATATGGGAGAAGATCTTCCATTTCTCAGACCAAATCAATAATGATGGAGATCTTGCATCTCATTGGATGAGCTTGTTACCACTCTGGGAGTAATTTTTTTTTCATTAGATTTTGATCAGACTTAATATTCATGTAGGATCAAGATCTCAAATGAATTCATTAAATTAGAAAATCCACATATATTAATGAGGTATGCTTTTGGATCTAATTGAGTGAGCTTGTTACTCTCCCCCAAAAGATCATACTTCTGATTTGCTTTCAGTTAAACTTTATCAAGATCTGACAAGTTCATTTAGGAGTGAGAGTCATGAAAATATTATTGAGGTTATCATTTATTTAATTGACTGAGCAGGTCAACAATTTAGCAACTATTTTCTAATCCAGTTTTGATCAAACTTGGTAATTAGATAATCAGGATATTAAAGGTATCTTATTATTAGCATCAACATATTCAGTCAGATTGGGCTTCTTACCAGAACAAAAGGTGGTATTTCTGACCTCATTTTTATCAAACTTGGTAAATAAACTAATATCATCAATATGTTGGATGAGTTTTTTATGAGCAAGACTGAGTTTTAACCACTATAGAGATATTATTTTTGTTTGATCAGATTGTTGTAAAATTTGTTGGGCATCTATTGTCAATTTCTTGGATGAGTATGTCATTATGAGTGAGATCTATGCATATCAATTATCTGATTTTGCATCTTATTGGCAGAGCTTGTAAATTATATTTCCGGTCTGTTTTCATCCAACTTGTTAATCAGTTGTACTTTAAGATGTTGGATGAAAATCTACACATTAAGCAATCTTGAATCCTAATGGCTGAACTTTTTACAACTCTGGAGACCAAAATTTCACAGGATTTTTTTTATAGATTGAGTTAGACATTCCCAACTAGGTGAGTGATCATAATATAAGAGAATCGTTGATTTTGTATAATCAACTATTTTCAATGGCAGCATTGCAAACTGTAAAATAAATCCCTTATCACAAATGATAGAAGTCTTCCATTTTGGTACATTCTCATATTGATGAAATGGAAATGTAGTTTGGGGGAGGGGTAAAACTAATTTTAATTATGCAATACTTTCCTGTTGCTATTGATTTTCATGTGAAAAATATACTGTTACTTTTTGTACAAGCCATGACATGTAACATTTGATGATTCAGAGTTACAGAGGAATATGTATATTTAACACAGTCACATACACTAGTAAATAAATAAAACATGACAGGTTTTGAATGGGTGTTGTTTTTTTTTTTTAAATCAAAAAAATGTCTGAAAGTTAGATTCAGCCTGAAATCATTTTAAAACATTCCATTTGGCCACCATATTGGCATGAATAACACATGTCAAACATGTAACTTCAAGGATCATAAATATAATTCTATCAACAATATTCACTATTAATTTGTAACAGATATAACCATTTTTTAAAAAAGGATAATATATTCAAAATGTTCTGTCATAAATAATGAAAACATTAAAGTTATAACAAGATTCCACATGAATTTTCATTTATTGATGGACACATTGCAGTAGATTGAAAAATACCATGGAAAAAATAAAGCAGTATACTGTTAATACAGCAAAACTCTTAACTGCCATGGTGACCATCTTGAAAATCTTACTGCTACATCTAGGATTTTCAAGAAATAACTCACAATTGCATGTTAGTTTCTAAACAAATTTGGTGGCCCTTTGACATTTGATATGGTCACCACAGGGAACATCTTGAATATTTATTATTGCTAATCCTGCATTGATAGCCATAATAGTATTGGGTTTGCACTGAAAACAACTGATGATCTCTTTTGATCCATAAAGGATATTATGCCAATTAGACATTGCTGCTATTGTGGTCTTCTTTAAATTCTTGTTTTCTCAGCTCTTCCAGAATGTATTGTTATATCACCATGGGGGTTTCACTAAAAGCATCGTATCCCTCAGGGGAGTCTTGTTTAATTCAGGCAAGGTAATACCACTTAGGAAAACTGAGGAATCATTAAAAATCACACAAATGTTTATAAGAAAATCCGGGATTGGGAGAAAGAAATCTAAATTATTTGGGAACTACTTCCTTGTGCAAGAGTATAGGAATTATTAATTATGGAAAACAAGACTGATGTGGAAATAAATGTCATAGAAGAAAGTATTATTTTCTTTGAACATAGCAGTCCTTTCATTTATCAAAGTATATCATTTTATAGCCTTTGACAGGTCAAAAGCCAGTGTTTGTTTTAATTACCATTAGGTAATGTTAAGTTTTACAGTACTTCCTCTGTTTCAGTTCTGGCTGTCATCCAGCAGCATGACTATGTACTGTTCTGTGATCATTTTAGATGTATTGAGCAATCCAGACAGGGAAATATGTAGGAATCAGTACAACAGTAGTAAATATCTAAAGGAGATGTGTGTACAAAGGTCTGCAGGATGTATGTCAGATCTTTCTGTATGGGCAAAAACCCAGAAAAACGACATGCTAACCATAGCTAAGAAACTTATGTATCATTGTTATGACCTAAATGATATCCATGCCTTTGTGCTTTATGTAACATATAAGGATTGTTATTGTAAGCTTAATGCCATTTTTCAGTATTATATAGATATATATATATATATATATATATATATATATATATATATATATATATATAGATAGATAGATAGATAGATAGATAGATAGATAGATAGATAGATAGATAGATGGTGGCCAATGTAAATGGTGGAGGAAGAGCATGGAGAAACTCCAGAAAGAACCACCAATGCACAGGAAAGCTACTGAAAAGCTTTCTCACATACCTACATAGGTTGGTTGGTGGATGGGCTTAATGCCATTTTTCAGCACATGATAGGCTATTCATGGCAGCCAGTATAAATGGTGGAGGAAGAAACCGAAAGAACCACCGACCCATGAGAAGCTACTGGCAAGCTTTCTCACATATCCACATTTGAAGAATCCTAGATGAACACAGGCAGACAGAGGTTTGATGGCAGTGATCCATAATGGACAGTGCTTTAGACCACGAAGCTACTACCTAGGTTAAACACAAGATTTAAACCCACAAGGACATACATATACTGGTACCTCATACTTTCACAATATGAATCTATAATGATTCATAGCTATTTACCAGCATTCAGTGAAGATTTTTCAAAAAAAAAATATATAAAATAGACCACAAACAGTGGAATAGTTGAATAGTGATGAGCATGATAATTGTGTTTTGCACTTTATACCAGTTCTTCCTTGTATAATGTTGCTCCACATGGTCAAGTGGTCTAAATTGTGTTCCTTATCAATCACTGCTATTTGACTTGTGTCTACATGGCTTCTAGACTCTCAGACTCAGCCATTGTGATTATGTCAGTGGCTACCAATAGCTTCCCATGGGTGGTGTGTTCTTACTGGGATTTTCTCCACCAGTTACACTGGCCATTGTGTAAAGCCTATCTTGTGCAGAGAAATTGTGTTAAATCAAAAACAACAATTTCAGGTATGACTATTTGTTGTCTTCAGTGATTATTACAAGTGATCAATGCTCAGATTATCATTGAATAGTACTTGTGATCTGTGCTCAGTTCCACGTGAATTCCAGTCACTATAGATGCTGGTATGATAATGATTTCTGGAATGCCTTACCTATCTTCTGATGAATTGTCCAAGATAATAATAATAATAATAATAATAATAATAATAATAATAATAATAATAATAATAATAATAATAATAATAATAATTAATAAATAAATAAATAATGTTGTAACTTTTTTCTCAGCAAATAGACCCAGAAAACAATGAAATAACAATCTTGCATTGTGATTCCTTTTGGTAGCAATTTTGTTTTCAAGTAACAATTTTGTTTTCAAATAAATTACCGTTCAATTAAAAATTATAATTCAAAAGAACAAATTTCTGACAAGTTTCAAAATATGTGTCTTTTAAATTCCATGAAGAAGATGGCTAAAAAATGTGGGGGAAGAAATCATTACTGCTAAATATTGTAAACACTCAAAGTATTGTTATGATGAATGAAATTAATACATTTAGAAACTGAAATAACACTTTGCATTATTGTAATTTGTTATATGTTTTTAATATAAATATTATCAAAATTGTGTAATTCTAGAAACCCAAAAAATCTATTAAGCCATTCTTGAAATAGATCAGTTTTATATAAATCAATTACACCAATATATATATATATATATATATATATATATATATATATATATATATATATATATATATATATTTCTTCATAAAAATGAGAATGAAATTTTGAAGTTCATAGAATTAGACAACTCAAGAAATTTCTATTTCACCAGGATCATTGATTGTTTTTTTCTATTAAAAATATATCATACTCACATATAAGTCTATTCAAATCCTTGATTACTGTGAACCAATTGTACAGACCCAGATTGTTATTAACAAAGTCTGCAGCCACTGGATTCAAATGATGGTATCCAGTTTCACCTCAAAATGAGATCGTACATTTATCTTTCTTACAATACTTCAGAAAATATCAACATTTTTGTCTGAGGCAGAGATGCTGGCATGGTTACAAAGTCACTTGTTAATTTTAAAATTTAGCACATGGAAATCTGATTATTCCTGGAAATAAATGTAATTTTAGAACACCATTTAATTGATTAATGAGTGCATTGACAATATGGTCTATTCAGACTGGTGGTATTTAATGGCATTGGAATTACTAGGCAGGTTTTTGTATACTCTGATTAAATACTCTGATTTTGAATCTTACAATAATCCCTTGTATGAGTGACTTCTCACTTTTCTTTTCTTATAACCAACAATACAATGAAAGAAAACATTAACTCATTACATTCATCAACAGATTAAATCCCAATGTATTGAAGATTTTCTATTCAGTTGCATTACAAGTTGTACAGCTAAGAATGTTGTCAACCACATTATGTGTTCAGAATATACTAAACAATATGTAAATGAAACAAAACATGAATTCCAGGTCTGACTGAAACAGTGCTTTAAAGATACAATGGCGTGAAAAGCTCTTATGTAGAGATATATCCAGAATGAATTTTTAAACTCTAGAGATACTTGGTGTGAAAAGCTGTTATGTAAAGATATATCCAAAATGACATTAACGCCAATCCTGTTTAAGATAGAAACCAAAAATCATCATTTCGAGTCCAAGTAATCCAATAACTCTGCCTTGCATCAAAGCATAACCAGTTGACTACTCCATCCCACAGGCCTCTCAGAATGTACTTCAGTTCCATTGTTTCAGAATGTCTTCCATTCCACTTTCTCTCATTCCAACAATTAATTTGGTCCAAATTGTTCTTTTACTTTCCCCACTGTTTTCCTTCCCACACTGTTTGGGTTGTAACTCCTTTCAGACTATCTCACCTTGTTCTTTCTGCTTTTGTGTCCATTGAAACCTCCAAACGTCTCTACCTTGAATGACAATTAACTATTTTCGAGAAATTTACTCTTTAAACTCCCCGGAGCCTCAGATCTTACTTCCTTTCTCTCTTGCAGAGAAGTGTAGACTGAAGTTTCAAAATTTCTCCGGTATTTTTAAACTTAAGATTTTCAGTTTAAACTATACCCACTTCCTCAGCGTGACCAATCAGATTTATAATAATTCCTGTCTTTCCAGTACTAAACACTGCATTATTTTAATCAACAAAGTCTATGCCTGTGCTGACTTCCACAATCAGTTCTAAGCAGAACAAAGCTTTAATCCCGCTCTGTAAGTTTAAACAAACTCAGCCCTTAATTTAAAACTAATAACTTCTGGCCTCGCCTAAACTAATCTGTATTTTATGGCTTGAACAAGGTAGCCATTTCCCTATAAATCTTGTTAATGGTGCATGTATTCAGCTAAGTGTGTTCTACCATAATTAATTCTAACAAAGAAAGATCAACCTAAAATTTATGGTCCTTTACATGCAAGTTTAATGGGTATTATGCACACTTAGAGTAAAAAGACACAAGACGTTTGATTTTGATACCCTTTCAAGGAAAGTCAAGGCTCTTTTAAAATTTTGGAGACCCTCCAACACTTTTTACCTGATCAGCCTTCAGAAGCACTATCATACAGGAGAGCTGACAGCAAGAATTAGATGTTTCTCCACCTGTATAAAATCCATTTTACTCTCCTTACTAATTTTGACATTTTCAGTGTGACATATTTTATTCATGAATTTCAGTTGGCTAAAAATGGCTGATTCAGAAAAAAGGGAGAATATTCCTATATTACAGGGCTTTGAATGTCAGGAAAGGAAAACATAATAAATAAAAGAACAAAATCAAAGACAAAAATAAATTAGAGAGTTTAATGGTGTATAAATGTAATGTTTAAATGATAGATGTAAGAATAAATATACATGCTTACAGGTGCAGATAAGGACTGAATAACTTTTATTAAGTCTTTGTGTTGAAGATTTCTGATTTCAGCATGGTTCATGCAATAGAGAAAATATTTGGTGGAAACTGCATTGTCTCAAAGGTTGACATGCCTGTCTTGCAGTGGAATTTATGTTTGATTCTGGCCTGGACAAGTCCAGGTCAGCTGCATTGGTGGACCTTTGGATATGGCATTTTTTGGCCTTTTTTGCTTCATAACCCCAATCAGCCATGAAGATATTTGCAAAGGGTTTGTTTCTCAGTTTTGTTATTATATATCAGACCTTACAAAACTTGGTCACTTTGATCCATATATTGTTCTTAATTGTTTTTTTTTATGAACAGTATACTTTGATACCATATGCTAACAAGAAACTAATATTGAACAAACTAAAATACTAGATCCACCAAACCTTGCATGCAGGAGGTCCTGGGTTCCAACCCCAGCCAAGACATACCAAAGATTTATAAAAATAATACTAACTGCTGCCTTTCTTGGCACTCAGCATTAAGAGGTTAGTGTTATGACTGATTGGTCTGGTGACAGTATAATGTGACTGGGTGGGACATCATGCTGCATGCCTGCTGCATGATGCTTAGACATATGCAGACATCATAGTAATATAACTGAAATTATTTTTAAAAGACATTAAAAATCCAAATCACACACACACACACACACACACACACACACACACACACACACACACACACACACAATCGACCTGAGATTTTATATTCATACATTTTGATCTTGTAGTACTTAATGTTGTGGTTACTTAATTGACTTGAGCCATTTTCTGTGCTATTTCTCTGTTTCACCTTGATCAGCAGACACTGGTCCTCATCAAGTAGTCATAGTTTTAATCTAAGTTAATTAAATCTAGCAGTTCATACTGTCTGGTACAATCTGAATGTAAAATCATAATATTCCAGATGATAAATTTTGGGGTTTGTGTATAAATACACATGTAGCAGTTTCATAGGGTTATGATTTTGTGGTTGGTGTATAAATGGTGGGTTTTATAGTCTTACAATTTTGTGGTTTGTGTAGAAATGGAAGGTTTGATAGGGTTGAGATTTTGGAGGGATACACAGTTTACCATACTATTCAACAATGCTATCTTTTATGCTGGAAATTTTTTTTAAAAAAATTTATGATAATCATAAAAATAACAAAATTTATTCCTGTATGAATGTTCCTGATTTTATATTAAAGTACATGTAATACACTCATTCAACAAAAGATTCCTAACCAGGATTGATGTCAGTTATCTCTTGTGAATTCTTAAAACAGGTTAATTCTTTTTACTCATCCAAGACAAGTTATTACACATGTTCACCTAAAAAAGTGACCTGAAGATTTAGTTCTTCTCAAGAGCATTACAAAACCATGAAATCAGAATGGTTATTTTTGTAGTTTAGACCCTGACTGTTCAGTACATGAAATCAGAATGGTTATTTTTGTTGTTTAGACCCTGACTGTTCAGTACATGAAATCAGAATGGTTATTTTTGTTGTTTAGACCCTGACTGTTCAGTACATGAAATTAGAATGGTTATTTTTGTTGTTTAGACCCTGACTGTTCAGTACATGAAATTAGAATGGTTATTTTTGTTGTTTAGACCCTGACTGTTCACTACATAATGAACAGAAAATATATCTTTGCCTCATTCAGACCACATCTTGGCTGCAAATACAGTTAAAACCTTTGCAAAAACTTTCTTAGTAATACCATACTCAGATTATCCTGAAACTGTTTTACTGTATATACTTGCTTATAAAGTGTCAGACTGCAAACAACAAAGATCCAGATCTGCTGTAGCATAAAATGGTCCTGCAAATCAGGATCTTTGTTGTTGCACAACTAATTATTCCTAATAAACTGCACTGATCCAGATCTGCCAACACATGATGTGTTGGCAGACCTGGTTCTGTACAGTTTTGAAGTTGAACTCTTCTTATAACCGAGTACATAAGGTATAGAGAATTCAATACAAAAGTGGTATACACCAAAATTATGTGATAACATTAAACAGTTTAGCAAGCAGTATAGAATACTTTTGGAATCTGAGAACTGTTGAAATTTGCAGAATCTTTAATCTGAGAGGTATACTCCGGGCACTAAACTTTATTCTGCATTAAATACTCCCCAAACATAAAATCATACAATTAATAGTTCACTATATTTTAAAATAATCAGGTTGATAATTATTCAGTTATCTGACAAACCCATCTGTATACATTATCAAATGCTAGTTTAATTTTATGGAATATTGGATTAAATTCAAGTCCTGAATAAACTAATAAATAAAAGTGTATTGTATTATCAGATGTGTATCACCTGCATATTAAATACTAATTACTTAATTATTTAATGTGAATGTACCCTACTAATCCTTGTTATAGAGTGAAAATTGTTGTTGTTTTGGAGTTTAATACCATTTCTCAGCACAAGGTAGGCTATATGTAGCAGCCAGGATATAATATGGAAGAAGAACTCTTGAAAAACCCTAGAATGAACCACCAACCAGCAGCTTTCTCACACACCCACATTGGCCTAGCACAAGACTCAAACAACATGCTTAAAAAGGTGAGATGAAATGATCAGTAAAGGCAAGTGCTTTAGACCACTCAGTCATCCAGGGCCCAGACTGAAAATTAATTCATTTCTACATAAACAGCCGTACAATTTATTTGACATGAAATATGTCTTATACACTTTCTAGTGACAATTATTTACAATTTCCAGCAATTTATCTATCAAATGGATTTAGGTTTCTGTATAACAAAAGCACTGTTAAGGTGGCGCTCTACAGTTTCATATTTTGCATAGGGTTAGAATTTTAAAGAAAAAGAATTTCCCCAGGTTTCCTCACTGGTTATACTGGCTATTTTAAAAAGACCTTATATATATTAGGTATTATTTAAAGAACCTTCAATTCCCTTTATTTTGGTGTGTGATCCATGGGTGTCATATGGGTTTTGAGTATATTGTTTAGCCTTACTCCAGATGTGTACCTTTCAAAATTGTGCTGGCTTCACATGGTCATTTTCACTACAAGAAATTCAGAGGTAAATTGTGAAAATAGGAGCCAATAACTGTTTTTACATTTTATATATTTGGTAATTCATTCATTTAACCTTCAGAAGCAGGTATTGTCTAGTCTCAAAATTTATTTTCCTGATTTTAGTAGCTGCTAAGGATAGTGTGCTTTAGATAAATTCAGGCTAATTTTTGGAGCACAAAGGAGCAGTCATTTTAGTTAGCAGTGTGCTTAGATCATATATACTTTCCAAAAAGTACAATATCCAAAGAAATGTCAGCCACATTACATCAATGTACATCAATTAAATCAATTACATCAATGTAGCACAGAGGTATGCCAACATTCTCTCCAATGTGCATGCTTTAAATGCAAACAACTTCACCTTGCATACATCACTCTCTCAAAAGTATATAACTGTTAGGCACCCCTACTTTCTAGTGACTGGTTGACAATTTCTAGCAATTTAGCTATCAAATGGGTTTAAGTTGTACAAATGTCAGTATAACAAAAATACTGTTAACTCTAGCACTGTTTAACCTCAAATTCTAGCTTGACTTAGTAAGACATAGGAGTAATGTAAAAAATTAGTTAAATGTCAGAAAATACTTGAAGGATTGGTGATGCAGAAAAAGATTTCTCTTCAATGAAGTAAATGAACCTGTCAGCAGCCTTAATAAAACTGACAATGAAGCATGCAAAAATAATTACTTTATGCCTAAAGAGTTTTGTACCTACAGATACAATTACCATTCAACAGAATACAGCATACCTTTGGAGCTACCGTTTTGTTACATATAGAAGATGAGAGAGAGAGATGGGCATTTAGTGAATGTGAAAGTTATTATTTACCTCACATTTTTAAAAAGCTGTTGGAATATTGTGATATATTTTTTTCTGTCTGTCTTCTATTTAAATAATGTACTCTGCAGGTTTTTTTTCTACTTCCCCTATGATGTAAATTGGTGCCACAGATTCCATCTTCATCCCTTATGATATAAATTGATGCCACAGTTTCTGTCCTCTTTCCCTGTGATGAAAATTTGTGCCAGTTTTTTTCTACTTCCCCTATGATGTATATTCAAGAGTTTCTTTCCACTTCCTCTATGAAGTAAATCTGGACCAGTTTCATTCTACTTGCCCTATGTGTAAATTGGTACCAGTTTCTTTCCACTTCCTCTATGAAGTAAATCTGGACCAGTTTCATTCTACTTGCCCTATGATGTAAATTGGTACCAGTTTCATTCTACTTGCCCTATGATGTAAATTGGTACCAGTTTCTTTTCTACTTCCCCTATGATGTAAATTGGTGTCACACATACATGAATCGTGTTTCTACTCTCCCTGACCTGCCTACACAAGATACATGAAGGGTCCAAGAAGTCAAATACACACAAGTGCAATTACTGTTTTAAATACTTGAAATGAAATTGTGTCTTGTAAATGCAGTGTTAGCAATGACTGACCTACTATTATTCAGACAGGCTTTTAACTCAAGTATTTAAATGAATAAGTAGATCTTCTGTAGTTACCATGACATTGGCACCTACATCCAACCTTTGTTGAAGTTTTGGGGCAAGTGGTTGTTTATATCTTTATTTTTTTATTCATGGTCAGTGACCTGTAGCATGAAAATTGCTAATTATCAGAATGATAAAGTTTTGCAGAAGAATATTTCACATTCTGACTCTGTGTTGGGTTTTAGAGACTTAAAATATATACACTAGTTTTGCATTTGGAAGAATTCCTTATGTAATCAATACTTTCATGAAATCATAGAGTTATGTGCATTCTTTAAAGGCAGTTACTTATTAATATTGATTACGGGGAATATGTTGCAAATGGTACAAACTAGAACATCATGAGAGTTTTGGGGCAAGTTTATATTTAAAGTAAAAGTCATGCTGGTAATGTATGCATTCAGTACCAACTATTTCAGTGACCAGTGGAGGTTTTTAGAATTTAATAACACATACTTTTAAATGGCAGTTATTCACTTTGTTTTAAGCATCATGCATTTGGAAGGTCAATATTTACATGCTCTGATAAACACATATGGCAAAACTCTATGTCAAAATATATGGACATATTTGAACAAGATAAACCTAAACTGTGATCTAGTATAAACCAATTGAATGTCATTCGAATTGATTTCACAGCAAAACCTGTGCATGTTAAAAAGTTAGTGCTATTCATATATTTTGACATGCTCTTTCCTTTATCCAATTTATGCCACCATTGTAAAAGTGCAAACTAATCAATAATTTTCATCTGGAATTTTTTTTTTTATGATGTCAGCTTAGGTGTAGAGAATTTAATAATCAGATTTGAATAGACTTGGTTAAGTTAATATTGTTAACATTAAATTTTGAAACAGCAAATAATTTTTAATTTGAGTAAATGTGTTTATATGACCACATTGACATACACTATGGTTATGTTTCTTTGAAACTGTTTTCATTGCATAGTCATGGAACTTTTTACACTGCCATATTATGTTTCTGTTATAACCTATTTTTAATGCTTGAATAATCTTTAGTGTCTGCAACTATTGGTTATGTAGTCATTAAATTTATACATAATGATTCTTCTATGTAGATGTATTTCATACGAATTCATACAAATTATCATACAAATTATCATAATGTAAATAAGGAATCTTCTGATGCTTTGCCAATGTAGTGCCTTGATCAGAGTTAAAACTTGGACATTAATAATTTTTTTCTCACTTGGTCATAAGACTTTTTATGATGTGTAGTTGGTGGCAATTTTTATGATGTGTAGTTGGTGGCAATTTTATGATGTGTAGTTGGTGGCAACCTTTATGATGTGTAGTTGGTGGCAATTTTTATGATGTGGAGATGGTGGCAATTTTTATGATGTGTAGTTGGTGGCAACCTTTATGGTGTGTAGTTGGTGGCAATTTTATGATGTGTAGTTGGTGGCAGTTTTTATGTGTAGTTGGTGGCAATTTTTATGAAGTGTAGTTGGTGGCAATCTTTATGATGTGTAGTTGGTGGCAATTTTTATGTATAGTTGGTGGCAACCTTTATGATGTGTAGTTGGTGGCAACCTTTATGATGTGTAGTTGGTGGCAATCTTTATGATGTGTAGTTGGTGGCAATCTTTATGATGTGTAGTTGGTGGCAATTTTTATGATGTGTAGTTGGTGGCAATCTTGAAAATCTTGTTATAATGGTTATTTAGCATGGGGTTATCACTCAAAAAACAACCTCCCACTGTATTTATTTGGTCTTTAATGATGCCAGTATGACCTCCCAAATGACCTCCACAGTGATGAATATACAAATCTTGTTACATCTATTTCTCCTAAGTAGATGGTTGTACCCTAAAATGTTTGTTATTTTTTTTTAAAAAATCTTTATTCTTGCAATATGAAGCAGCCTCCATAATAGATTTCCTGACAGACATCTTGAAAATATTGATATGTCTACTGCTGATGAATGGATAGTCATATTAGCATATGGTTAAAATTAAAGTCCTATATCAGTATGTAACTGGTTCTAAACAAGACTGGTTCTCATCTGGTCTTCAATATGACACTTATCTCAAAGCCATGTTCTCACTGATCCTCTTTAATAAATGGTTATTGGCATACATTTTACACTAAAAACTATTCTTGTAATAAGTAATTTGTTCTAAAGAAAACATGGTATTATATGCAAATTTTTATGAAGGCATTTAAAAACCAGAACTAAATTATATTGGGTTCCAATCCAAATTCATTACTTGCATTTTTGTGCTAAATAATGTCAGGTCACTGTGACTGTAAAAAAAAATGGTTTACACAAAAATTATTTTATAAAGTGCATTGCAATAAACATTGAGCACACACTTCTGGTTTTTTGACTATATAGGCACAACATGGGTAGCTAAGAGCTTCTAAGTATTTAAACAAAACAAAATAATTGGGAAATATGTTGTTTTCTTCAAACATAGTTTCAGTACCCAAGTAAATAATACAACAGAAAAAATACTTTGATTTTACAGTTCAGTATCTAGAGGCTTATTATCCTTCAAGTGACTTTGTACTATTATTATAATGATCCAGCTTAGAAATGGGTTAACAAATTTAAACTAAGTAACAAGATTCTGCAATAAGAATGTTGCTTCTAATTCATCTGTTAACTTATGTTAAATGATCCTTTTACGAAAGTAAGTGGAATCAAATCATGCTATAGTGCAAATTGTTGACATTGCCTTTATATTAAAGGAAAATTTATTGTTTTTGGGTAGAACTCTTTAATATAATAACTTCAGTTGTCCACCATCTATAGCTACCAAACTTTGTGGATAGTTTGCATGTACGTTAAAGAATCCACATAAGTTTTAGTCAAAGGTCATGGCCATTCACTAAAAGAAGAAAAATTATTTCTGCACTTGGCATTTAGGAAAATAAAGAAGAGCCATTTCTGTATTGTGTTGTAAAGGTCAAGGTCACTGTCACTGAAATAATATAAATGGTTTCCATGCAGTGACTCAGTCCTCCACCATGTCCAGTTACTAAAGTTTGTGAATGAGATAAGGAAGAATCCTCTGTATTTCAGGCAAAGGTTATAGACTAGAGTCAGTGGGACTGCAAGAAGAAATCATTGTTTTCACATGATAGCATTAGTTCTAAATTGCATTCTTTGACACATCTATCTTTATAGATGGCTTGCACATGGGGTAAGGGAGGAACTTAATGATCTGGGGGTCAGAAAGTCAAATGTCATGGTCACTGTTACTGAAAGAAGAAAAATGGTTTCTACACAAAAATTAATTTACCTGCATAGAAGACTTAAGCATGGGAGAGACATTATGTGCCATTCATGGTCCTCTTGGGTTTCTTTTGCACTTTATTTACAGGCAGCAGGAGAGCTAAGAGCTTTATGAATTTAAACATAAAAAAATATTTGTGGATCATATCATGTTGAGTCTTTCGAGAACATATAAGATGATTTCAGTACCCAACAGTTAAAAATAATACACAAACAGAAAAAAATGGACTTATCTTGGATTTCTTGCAGTTCTTTTCAGTAAAGAGAGCTTAGTTTCCTTCAAGTGACTTTTGTAACTATTCTTTGGGTGAATGGAAATATTGCCAAGTCTTGATACAGGTGTGGGATTTGGTAATGGTTATGTCTAAATCATAATTTAAAACTATAGAGACAGAGATTCCTGTCAAAAACATGTTGCTCTATAAAATCAACTTCAGGTGAATTAATTGATTTAATGGATCTTTTAATGAGATCTGGAAAGTAAGTGGAAAAACAGATAAATGCTCAGCAGGTATAAAATGTTAGTACAATAGCTTTTACCATAATTAAACTGAAAGTTTTATTTTTATTTGGAGATAATGAATCATTCTTCAAATTGTCCATAGCAAAGTCTTTAATTTATAGATCTAAATTTTCAAGAAATTCAAATCTGAATTGATTATCTCTTAAATTTGAGAAACGAATTAGTTGGAGTTTGGTGAATTAAAATCAAAGATTTTTTTTCCTTAAAATGGAATTATGTAATTTCATACTTTGTTTTAAGTGAGATTATATAAAATTATTGTGTGCTGTTTGTATATTTTATGCTGCAATTCCAATTTTCCATAGAATGATGTAAATTTTGTGGACTTTGGCATAAAATCTTGGTCACTGAAAAACTTAATTAAAAATCATTGTTGGGTTCCATAATGGGCTGATATATGCAAATGAAGGACAACTTAGGATTTTAAATGAAAATAATAAAGTCTGGTTTGTGACATTCATTTTTTGCTTATTTCTTGGTTAACCAATACATTCTGGTTTGTTACATTCAATTTTTGTTTGTCTCCTGATCCTGCAGTCAGAGTTACTAAAAAGTCTAAAAAATGATGGGGAAAAACTTAGATTTTTCCAGACCTGGATAATGTATGGAAAAAAAAAATTTGTCCTATAGGTCTGGAAAAAAATATGCAAAATAAAGATTGTGCTATAAAAATCTGGGGAAAAATATGGAAGTTTGTGATGTTGTGTTTATTTAAGTTGTTGTGTCATAGGTTTGTATGAGGTAGGGGCTCCTAGGTACAAGTTTCAGTGTGGTTGTTGAGACATGGATGACCTATCACCCACTCAAGATTAGTAGACACTATTTTATATCATACTGATACCACAAGTTCATTGATAGTGCCAGATGTGTCTGGAAAAGGTTGCAAACTAGTCTGGAATCTTTTTTTACCTACATCTGTGTGAAACCAGTTAAGTGGCATGACCTGTAGATCATCTAGTATGTTCTTAGACCAAAATGCTGGTCATATTGAAATTGCAAATTATTGAAAGCATTGTTTATAGTTCTTGGTTTTATTTGTGTATTTATGTAATAAAAGTCTTTATGATGAAAACTTATTTTCTTTGTACAGATTTCTTTTAATGACTTGCAGATTTCTTAAAGATTTAAAATAGTTAAGAATGGATAAAAAAAACTGTCTTGATTATTTTCTGATAGTAGAAAGATCATTACCAATATAAACTGGTAATCGTAACAGAAAGCACGTTTAGAATTGCAGCTGTACTTCAAAGAATAAAAGAACACAATTCCAACTGTGTTAAAGGTGTGATAACTAGTGATGAGTTAAAATGACATACCAGATTTTCTATTAATAGTTCTTTCTTTCTTTCATCACTACTTTCTTTCATTTAAGTGATATGAAAGTCTGATGTAAATTTGTAGGCTTCATAAGACTGGTCTACAACAGATCATGTTGAGTTACATTCCCAGAAAGAAAATGTGTAGCGTTTGATAACAGAAAAAAAGTCACATTATTTGATCCATATTTAATCCATATTTAATGGATATTTAATGACAAGAATCCTTATATCAACTATCTCAAATCAGTATGAGCTGCTCATCACACTGCATGGTATTCTTAGAAACTGGAATTGAAAAGATTTCAGATGTATACACTGTTCAGAAAAAAAGTTTTATTCCTCAATTAAAGTTATATTTGGCTGTGGGGTAGGTGATAATGGAACTTAAAGAACATTATAATCCACAATGGGTCACATAGGTTTTGCATGCATTATGTCTATGCTCAGTGGTAGTAGCTGTTAATTAAAGTCAGCAGCTGCACAAAGCTTAGGTGAATCGGATGATTTATAAATAATGATGAACTTAATGTAAGAGTGATACAAACCAAATGCCTGCTTCTCCAATGAAGTATCACAATGGGAGTTTTTGACCTTCTATAATCTGTAGTGCATTTGCAATGTGGGATGCCAATTTTAAACCCTTATCCAACAGACATGTACTGCATCTGCCATTTGAGTAAAGATTAGCCAACATTTCATGGCAAATTTGTTGCCATTTTGAACATTTAGGGAATTTTTTTCCAGTAAAAATATTCCTTTATGAGTTATAGGAAAAATTTAAATTGAACATCCCAATAACCATTTCTTTATTTTCTGTTGCTGTTTGCTCCCCTTATTGAAATCTTGATTCAAAAATACATACAGGGTACATGAAACTTGTTTGCCTGCCTAAAGATAGTGACCATCAAAATGACAAAACTCTGGACTTTGTTGTCATTTAAGTGGACTTATTTGCCTACCTAAAGATGGTGACCATCAAAATGACTAAAACTATGGACTTTGTTGTCATTTATGTCGGCATGACTCATCAAGTTTTCATTAATATTTATTTGATTAATGATGACAATAAAATACATGTAGCTCTATTCTGAATATTTATTTTGAATGATAGACATTTTTTAAATTGATCCTGAACTCCTTGGAGCCTAGCTGTCAAAAAAATATTTAAATGGACAAATTTGATTTGGATCCTACTTTGAACTCTGACACTGATATATAAAATTTGACTGACTGCTGATAAATATAATAGACTGCTGATAGATAAAATTTGCTGATAAATATAATTTGACTCCTGATAGATAAAATTTGACTGACTGCTGATAGATATAATTTGACTGACTGCTAATAGATATAATTTGATAGACTACTAATAGATATAATTTGACTGACTGCTAATAGATATAATTTGACTGACTGCTAATAGATATACATGTAATTTGACTGTTACTTCTGTGCTACATACAACAAGTACTGTATGTCTTTAATGTATCCTGGTAGATAACTTGGCTGCTCCAGTTACTTCATTTTGTGCTTAAAATTCTGATCTGAAAACAAGCAAATCACACTTTTTAACCCTAATGGTATCCATACTTCAGGTTTTTTTTGATAGTATCATAACTTTAATGGCATTCACGCTCTGCTAAAAGTTTATTTTTTTCAAAGGCCCTTGCCTCATTTATTTCATGTTAAAAAATGTATGTTGTAGCAATTCCTATTTAACATTTTGCTAGTGTGTTTTCACTGAAGAAGGTTTACTTTAAAGCACAATACATATATATCCCTGTGTGTATATATTTATATGTGCAAGTGTATATATACACTCACACAATCAATACTTGATAATGGCATCATTCATAGATAAGTACATTTAATGGTCAAAAGAAAGTTCCCACTTCCAAAAGTTTTATTATACTTTTCTGGATGTTGCGTTTTGCTACATTCATTTATCAGTATCCTTAGCATTTGCAACACTTATTTCCTACAGCTTTATATAAAAAATACAAATACGAAATTTTAACTATATATGTGATGGCTTTAAATCTTGTAATGCAGGCATTTGTGTGTTGGTCAGTTAGCTTTGCTGGTTGATATAGCTATGATACTTGGACCATAGAATCTGTTAGCTTTGCCAGTTGATATAGCTATGATACTTGGACCATAGAATCTGTTAGCTTTGCCAGTTGATACAATTATCATACTTGGACCATGAATTTAGTTAGCTTTGCCAAATGACATCCATCCACCCACCCCCTATTTCTCTTCTTACACTCATGTGGGGTCAAGGTCATTCGAAAATCTTGGGTTTTCTGTATGATTATAGATCCCAAACACAGAGAGGGCAAGATGTAATACTTGAACTGAAATTAGGATGTACTGCACTTTAATATTCACACACCCCAACTTTTTCCACTACTCCCAAGCCAAGAAATGACTGTCAAAATATCAGATATGATCAAATTGCCTAATAACTTGATTTAAGCAATTCCAGCAATTCAATGCTGTAGCCAATAGTAGAGTTTAAAAGTTTGAAATTTTCCTAGTAGTTTGATTCTTAGTGAACACACGCACACAGACACACACACACACACACACAGAGCAATAATTAGATTTAAATAATATTTGGTCATCTTTAAGCACTATGCAAAGACACATACCAGAATAGAAACATTATTTATATGCAGGCAGCTATAATTAGGTTGTTAATTCATACATGTTAGACATGTTAATGTTTAAGAAAATCAAACTATTTTATGACACTAGATGCTCCACCAATCTAGATGAATTAAGTACAGTATCCATTGTCCCTTTCACTTTGAGACTGGTATCCTGCTTTAGTAGGGATTGGCCCTAAGAATCCTATAAACCTTGATGACAGATGGTGTTGCTTCTGTTTCCTGTGATGCAACCAGTATGGTATTTTGTGCTAAAAAAATACTACCTTAACAGAGATCTCTCCTCTCCCCACTAGTAGCTTAATATTGCAATTAAAGTTTGACATCTGGAGTCTTGAATTTGATGTTCTTATTCAAGAAGGGATTTCTTGACATGCCATACAAAGTTAAGGTCATTTGAAAGTAAAAACATCTGTATCATGCAGGGAAACAGGTGTGACTAGTATCTCATTGCATTTATGTCCTTGCACAAATGTGGTCTGTGCTGTAGTCTGTTTGAATGTATGAAATGAAAAAAGGCTTAGCAGTGAGGAATCATGTAATCTGACTTTTCTATAAATCATGTGGGGGTTTATTATTTTCTGAAAATCACACAGGCATGTATGTCCAATTGATTCCCATGTCAGACAGACTGCCAATAAATCTGTTTTATGACATTATAAGAATAACTATTTTTCATACATATAACAGTTTGTGGTTACTGAATGCTTCTTGTCTTCTATCCACCATTTCTGTATTTATTAACTAACAGATCAATAAATTCTACTTTTATATGTACCTTTTGCAAACCTTCTCTTAGTTGTATGTGCTGCTAGTTTTGACCTGTTCTTGTGAAATCAATTAACCAATCCTAAAATTACATAGTCATTAATACTAATATTAATTACAAAACTTTTACTTAATTTTATGTGCTGAAAGGCTTAAGTTGATATACATGTATATATATACATATATACATAGTGAAACCCCTAAAAAACTGGACTCTTGATATGATGGAATACCCACAAAATCAAAACTTTGGGAGGCTTGTTTTTGTTGGCTGTAATGTTCTTTTTAAATATCATTATTTATTTTACCAGGCAACCAAAATAATCCTCTAATATGAAAACTGAAGCAAATTTTAATCATACATGTCAATTTAGTGGACTTGGAAATGTGTTTTAGCTGCTAGATTCCCAACACACACTGGCCGAAAATATTTACAGTTAGCAAATACATCTCTCTCTCTCTCTCTCTCTCTCTCTCTCTCTCTCTCTCTCTCTCTCTCTCTCTCTCTCTCTCTCTCTCTCTCTCTCTCTCTCTCTCTCTCTCTCTCTCTCTCTCTCTCTCTCTCTCTCTCTCTCTCTCTCTCTCTCTCTCTCTCTCTCTCTCTCTGAGAATGGTGATAAATTTACTTGTTGCTACTGTTATCTTTGTATTCAAGCATCTTTTTTTCACCTATTTTGTTCTATTAGGCACATAAAAGCATGGTGTTGGACTGAAAAGTAAGCAAAATAATTAAACAAAGAGAAACCTCTACCAAAAATTATTGATTACAAAAAAAAACATATCTGGAAAAGTTTTAAGGAATTTGGAGTAGGAAAGTACAGATGTATGACAAATATATCATCCGTATGATACTACAAATATTTTTAGTGAATTCTTTGTAAGCAATTAACCTGCAAGATTAAACAAAATAAGTTATTCTCCAATCATTCAAAACAAGTTTTGTTCCACAAACTTGCAAATGATACTGAATTTGAAATCCCAGAAATTAAATCTGTGTTTATTGATGTTTCTACATCATCAGGACTTGATATAAATGGTCCAAGACCTCTTTAGCCAACTACATATGCTTTTTGCTGATAGTATTAATGCTATTGCTGATAGTATAAATGCTATTGCTGATAGTATAAATGCTATTGCTGATAGTATTAATGCTATTGCTGATAGTATAAATGCTATTGCTGATAGTATTAATGCTATTGCTGATAGTATAAATGCTATTGCTGATAGTATTAGTGCTATTACTGATAGAATTAATGCTATTGCTGATAGTATTAATGCTATTGCTGATAGTATTAATGCTATTGCTGATAGTATAAATGCTATTGCTGATAGTATTAGTGCTATTACTGATAGTATTAATGCTATTGCTGATAGTATTGATGCTATTGCTGATAGTATTAATGCTATTGCTGATAGTATAAATGATATTACTGATAGTATTAGTGCTATTACTGATCGAATTAATGCTATTGCTGATAGTATTACTGCTGTTGCTGATAGTATTAATACTATTTTTGATAGCATTACTGCAGTTATTGATTTTTCTGCTATTGCTGATAGTATTAGTGCTATTACTGATAGAATTAATGCTATTGCTGATAGTATTACTGCTGTTGCTGATAGTATTATTGCTATTGCTGATAGTATTAATACTATTTTTGATAGCATTACTGCAGTTATTGATATTTCTGCTATTGCTGATAGTATTATTGCTATAGCTGATAGTATTAATGCTATTGCTGATAGTATTACTGCAGTTGTTGATAATATTACTGCTATTGCTGATAGTATTAATGCTGTTAATGATAGTGTTAATGCTATTGCTGATAGTATTACTGCAGTTGTTGATAATACTGCTATTACTGATAGTATTAATGCTATTGCTGATAGTATTATTGCTGTTGTTGATAGTATTACTGCTATTGCTGATAGTATTACTGTTGTTGATTGTATTAATGTGATTGCTGTTAGTATTAATGCTATTGCTGATAGTCTTAATGCTATTGATGTTAGTATTACTGCTATTGCTGATATTATTATTGCCACTGCTGATAGTATTACCTTTTTGTGTAATCAGTTTGAGAACAAGCCCATTTCTCCAATCTTGATAAACTGCCCAAGTAACACCACTACATAAAGCTTGATCAAAGAGGATGTAAATATCTATATAGACCAAAATAAATTCTTCATCCTTTTCCAAATTACTTGGAAAGCATGCACATAATTCTTTTATTATCTGTACCAATGATCACAATTTACTTATGAAAAACAATCTAGCTTTCTAAAAGATCATTCTTGTGAAACTGTATTTATCTCTATGACTGACAAATGGCTGAAAGAATTTAGATGAAGGAAAATTAATTGGTACTGTAATGATTAATTTTCGAAAGGTTTTTTTACCTAGTAAATGATGAAATTCTTCTTAAAAAGTTACAAAATAAGAATTGAGTGATTGTTGTTGTTGTTGTTGTTGGGCTTAACGCCATTTTTCAGCACATGATAGGCTATTCATGGCGGCCAGTATTAATGGTGGAGGAAGAAACCTGGAAATCACCGGAAAGAACCACTGACCCACCGACCCACGAGAAGCTACTGGCAAGCTTTCTCACATATCCACATTCACCGAATCCTAGACTCGAATCCTAGACTCGAACACACAGACAGAGGTGAGATGGCAGTGATCCATAACGGACAGGGCTTTAGACCACTCGGCCACTCGGGGGCCCCAGAATTGAGTGAAGATATGTTTAAGTGGGTCACATTCTTCTTGAGCTATGTCTCAACAGGTAACATTAAATTAACACCTATATGAAACTAGAATGACAAGCTGTGGAGTGCCACAAGGTTCTGTCTTGGGGGCCCTTGTTTTTATCTGTTCATAAATGACCTACCCCTAAAAATAGAAGATACAGTCTCATCAACTGATCAGTTATGCTGATGTCAGTACTTTGGTACTCAAAGCACACAAGCTGAAGTTAAGAAAAACCTTCAAACTGTACTCAGTAGACTTAAAATATAGTGCAAGGAAAATGGTATGATCCTCAATGAGGACAAAACAAAAGTGGCAGAAAAGATCAAGTTTGCAAATTGATATGCTGCAGGTTCTCTATGATAATACTGATCTGAAAATGCTATATTTAGATGCTTGGAATATTTGTAGATAATAACTTGCAATGGTTTCATCATATAAATTATATTTCAAAGAAAATAAACTGATAATAATTGGCTCCTAAAGAAAATCAAGGTTTTCATTACAGTACATTGCATTGGAGTTACTTTTTACAAAGTTCCATTAAACTGCAACTTTACTACTGTAATATTTTTTGGAAGTACACAACTACTATAATTATAAGAAGAATTTCCAGACTTCAGGAAAGGCATGTAAAATAATTCATCAGAATAAAGAAAATATTCGAATTGCAATGCTTACATTCAAAGTATAACAAATATATGAAAGAATATTTTTGAGAAAGACCAAAATAATGTACAAAGATGTTTACAAAACCAGTCCCTACTTATCTAAATGCCAAAATATACTCACTTATAAATTAAGTCCAATTGCAGACTGCACAAACGCAGATCATCTATCACATTCAATCACCATCTATGGACCCTAACTACTGCATTACAGTGGGGTTCCCCCTGTACAAGGGACCATGCTTTTAATTTTTGAGTTGGGTAAGATGGAGGCCTAGAATATTTTGGCAAAAATATTTCTGGTCTTCAGCTAGCTTAAAAAAGATATTCTTTTTCCGATTAATGGAAAAGTGGTACATATTATATCCATTACATTATTTAGGAAAAAGATTTATATATTGGTAAAATCAATATATCCTGCCAGGCCCCTCCCTCCTCAAATTAAAAGGTAGGTCCCTATGGCCACTTAAAAATTAGTGATGCTAGTCTGGATTGTTTAATTAAGTTGTATGTGTGAGTCAGTAGATGGACAGAAAGTCACAAAGTCATAAATACACACAGGGCAGAAAATCACTCGAGAAATTTTCATAACTTGCATTAAAGTAATGGTGGATATGTAGGACATAAAGTCACAGTTTGAATTTCAAAAGTTTATTTTAAGATATGTCAAGAAATGTATTAAATTCATTATATTCTATAATTCTTAATTATTACCATAATGATCACAGTAAGTTGATGGCTTTAAAGGAAAGGGGAAATTGCTTAGCAACTGAAGTCTTTAGGAAAATTGTATATAAAAAAAACAAGCATATAACACTGAGATCATTCAGATTTATATAAGGCTAACAGAAAAGATATCCTTATCAAGAATAGGCATATAAAATTTTTGTTTCAGTCTGTGTTATAAAATGAAATCTTTTTGGTGTTAAATGAACCATTAAAAAGGAGATCCACTAAAATATATATTGCCCATCAAAAAGGGCATCCATTAAAGGTATGGCCCATTATAAAAGGGTGTCCTTTGTATGTTATGTGTCATCTGTTTATCATCATACATTTGTTATTTTTAGCTTCTCAAAATAACTGAACCAATCTCAAACATATTAAATTTGAAGAGAGCATTCTGGAATTAGGTTCTTTAAGTCTCCATAAATATTATATTGATCTACCATCACAAAATTAATAAGAAAAATGCTTCGAACAACAACAAAATCCTCACAACAGAAGTTTACCAGAATACCACAAGAAACCTACCATCACTAAAATAGAAGACATTTTTTTTAATGACTTCACAAAACATTTCAGAGGAATTTGACACAATTTGAAACAAAACATCCTTGTAAGAAGGCCTTTAAAATATCAACAGATGATGCAGATGTCCTTCCAACATGAACTGTAACAAGAAAGAAAAAAAGTTTAGAAAAATTAATTTCCAATACCTTTAAAAAACATTTGACCAAGGACAGATGTCCTTATTAAATTATGCATATTATGGTATTTGTTACTAAAAATAGACGAAAATATAGGAAATGACCATCTCAATAACCACTTAGTAAAATTTACCTTAATACGACTAAAATCATTCTGGTTTGAAGGTGTCTTACAATATAATAGATGCTTTTCTGCCATAAGATATAACATAAATAGAGGGTAAGAATTTCAAATGATTATTACAAACATTTACAAATATTTAACAGAATTCTAAATTTTAACAAACCATTAGGTTGACTCTGATTTTTGTACTGAGAAACTACCAATTCTATCAACAAAATGAGTTCTGCAAGATGTAATCGCACAGTGGTCTAGAGTAATGTCCATTACGGATCACTGCCATCTCACCTCTGTCTGCATTCGAGTCTAGGATTTGGCTAATGTGGATATGTGAGAAAGCTTGTCAATGGGTTGGTGGTTCTTTCCGGTGATTTCCCGGTTTCTTCCTCCACCAGTAATACTGGCCGCCGTGAATAGCCTATTGTGTGTTGAAAAATGGTGTTAAGCCCAATAACAACAACAACAACAAAGTAAATATTAGTCTCAAATTTACACCCTTGATTTCGCTATTATCACATGGGCCCTAAATAAATATGTACAAAGTTGTAAGAAATTCTGCTGACTACAACCAGCCACATGCAAGGTAAGTATTTTATGGATGTACCTATAGATACTAAGATATGGCAGGTGCCAAAGCACTAATGAATTCCACCATTTGTGCCATCTTTTTTCCATGTGTATCATACACCTTATGATTTTGTATCAGCCATTCACTGGTTACTTTTGTTAGGTCACTTATGATTGGTTAAGAGTGAAAACTCAATCTTAAACTCAAGCTCTTGGTTGTATTTATAATCTGAAAACCCAATCTAGGACTAGGCCATTCACAGATGGATGTGCAGTACATGTATATGATATACAGTATGTACTTGCTTATAAGTTGAATCCAACTGCAGACAGCAAATATCCTGATCTGCCATAACATAATGTACTGCTGATCAGAGACTATGTTCTTTGTGCTACTGCTTACTTCCAACAATCTGCACAGATTGAGATCTGCTGGCACATTATGCAACAGCAGATCTGGGTCTGTGCAGTTTGCAGTTGGACATGTCTTATAAGCAAATACATAGAGTACTTTTTTTAGCAGATGTGCTTAATCCTACAGTAGATATTGTGGATTGCCTTTGATAATTATATGCAATACACTATTTAATATGTAAGCAGTTATTTTGTCAGAACAGCTTCAAGCTGAATAAAAAAATTACAATCTTTGCTATGATTCCATTGTAAAGACCAGACATTCTTTAATGCAGAGTACATCTTTTACACCAAAATATACTTGCAGCAAATATTGCAGATTGTATCAAATGATAAAATTGTTGGCATTTAAGCCTGGAGTATAAGATAGTTTGCTTGTGTTCATCTGCATCAACTTTCAAGCTGTCCTTACAAAACATTTGTATGCCTATTGATTACACTTTTAATAATTCATTTGTGCAAGTTACATTTCTTTGTGCAATTTATTCAAATTAATTATACAGCACACCACATAAAGCAGTGCTTTCCTAGGAATAATGGGCTCCAATCATTTTTTTAACTTTGTATTGATGTTCATTAACTTGCTGTTATTTTTTTGTTCATTTTTTAAAAATAAAATTAATCAGGTTCAGACAAAAACTTAATGTCTTACATTTGGTATGTACATATTGGAATTAGATTCATGAATTTTCATGACATAAACCAAAAAACTCAGAAATTCTTATTATTAATTTGCAAAACAAAATATGATTTCCATTGAAAACATACTTGTAGACTTTTATAATAATTTCCAATTTGCATAGACCAATCTTTGCTCTATGTGAATGATTATTCAGGCAGTCATGACACTAATCAAACCAGTGAGCTGTTATTACATCCTACTGTTGTCCCAAAGAAAATCATTCTCTCAAATTATTTCCAGGAGATTTACTAACCAGTGAAGAATAAATCTTGCATTCGGCAGAAATCGAATTAAATTTTAAACAGTAAATTATATTTTTGGGAATTAAGCCTGATGGACTTTATGAATACAAACCAAGCTGGTGCAATTCAGCCAATTCCAGAAAGGCTTCTTGCACTAAAAATTCCAGTAATTTAATTCCAATAAAACTATTTCCAGAATATGTAATATAATCTATGCTTAATTCTTTTTATGTTGTGTTCAGGTTAGTACCCAATGTCAGAAAGATTGTCATGGTGCATCTGAACTTAAAACAAATGAATTTGATTTTATCAGAAAAATTAATGTAGAAAAATAGAAATCTATAAAGAACTGAACTAATATAGTGATACCTATGTAATTGACATTCTTGTTCTGAGAGAATGGAGATCAAATTTGTAAAACTGAAGTCATGACTAACTTACAGCAATGTAAGCCTTCATGAAAGTTGTAATTATTGATTGTTCAGTTTGTCAAGTACTTTTTGCACCACAGCACCAACTTTTTAATGTCCTTTAAGTGCCAGCACTTAGTGAGATTGAAATAACTTTTTAACACTTGCAATAAGTGACAGTTAAGGTAGCAGCAGCATCTTCAACTGCCAATGTTCTGATATGTTAAGCCTATCTACACCTTGGCAGATTGATAAATATTTCAGTGTTTTGGGTCTGTGAATTTTATTGGATGCGGCAGCCAGTCATTAAGAATAGAATATCTTCTTTATTACTAAAAGACAGGAAATTCATTGTGAAGTGAATCAGTTTACTTTGTGCAGTTACACTGGGTTGTATATACCATGCAAGCACTGTCTGCACCACAGCACCAACTTTTTTAAGTCCTTTAAGTGCCAGCACTTAGATTGAAATAACTTTTTAACACTTGCAATAAGTGACAGTTAAGGTAGCAGCAGCATCTTCAACTGCCAATGTTCTGATATGTTAAGCCTATCTACACCTTGGCTGATTGATCAAATATTAGTGTTTTGGGTCTTGCCTATTTTATTGGATGAGGCAGCAAGCCATTAAGAATAGAATGTCTTCTTTATTAATAAAAGACAGGAAATTCATTATGAAGTTAATCAGTTTACTTTGTGCAGTTACACTAGGATGTATATACCAAAGCAGGTGATAGAATGCATATTGTCATTATTAGTTCTTTTTCAGATACAGTTCATTTCAGGGAACAGTGTCAGGTTAGTGGGAGGGGGACTCTGCCCACAAGAATGGTCCTTGGGATCATCACCTACACTGCCTCATGTATTCAAAGTGTACCCATAATGATCATTGTACTTTGTGTATAATATGGACTAATAAAATCTGGAATCTTTCTGATTGCAGACATACTTATACAGGACAGAGAAAGCATCAGTCCTCCTTATCATCTGAATCTTGAGGTTTTTCTTTTGCAGAGCCCTGGGGAGCCCACTGTAAGATGCCTAGCTCTTCAGCCTGGAAGAACACTTCCGAGTCCCACTCCATGGGTCATAGCTTCCTCACTCAACACTTATTGGGTAGCATGTCACTCCCTTCCAAAATTAGAGGAACAGCACCACACTTTGATGAGTGATGAAGATGAACTGTATTCTGACATAGTTATGTCACCAACCAGTCTCTGGGCAGTGACCAGTCATTGACTGGTGACTTGTCTGGCCATCAGTCAATGTCTTCTTACCAGTCCAGTCACCTGACAATGTCTAATGACTACCAGTTTTACACAGGTCATTACTCAGGAACTTAATGTATGGTTATAGGGATTGGACCAAGTTCTTCCCTCTGCCTACTCGCCCATCTCACTCAGTACAGAATTGGATGTTTGTCCAGCTGGTCAACACTAGAGAAGGTAATCAGATCATTATGCCCCCCCCCATTACACCAATGAATCCTTACAAGGATGTAGGGCCCTCCACCTCAAGGTCATTGGACTCTTATGTCCACTTAAGCTGCTGAATCCTGGACCCTGAGGTGATGCCACGGCTCCAATGTGATCAACATAGAAATAGATCATTTGACATCTCCTATCAAGCCCACTAAATTTTCTCAGATGAAGATGACATCTGAATCTTTGATAAGATGGTAAATAAAGTGTATTGCCTCCTGTCCAAAGACTGGTGCCTGAAATCTGAATTAGCCCATTAGACCTCCTAATTGCAAGTTGGATAATTCAGCTGGAGTCTGGATTCTCCTTTTCCCATTAAAACAATTAAAGCTATTGAGAAGAAAGTCCAGCTTATAGTCACCTTAGTTGCTAACCTTTTCTCAACTACTGGTACTTCATTTTGTATGTTGTATGTGGCCACTCTGAACCTGGCTGTATTACAACACATGATGGAAGCTATGGCTAAGACATCTTTGCACTCACTTTCTATCACAAGAGCTTTATCAGTGGAACTTGTGCACATCTGCCATGATGTTGCAATTGGACTCCTCTAAAGTCTTACTTAACCACATTAAAGACATTCAGAAGGCTTCTCTGGTGGAAGCCAAGTCCATCTCCAGAGGACTCATCCCTTCACAAGATTTGAAATATCATCATCACTGACCCATCATACCCACTCCTGGCCCATCACAATCAGCCAGGAAACATACTTATGTGAACCTCCCCCAGGAATCATCTGGTAAATTCTTTAAACAGATGCAGTTGCAGTATAATACACAACCTCAGATAAGATCTCCTCCTCATCAGTTGGGTTCACAAAGCAAAATCACTGAACAGCCACAAGGAAGTTCTCTAACCCACCTTCCTTTACCAAGGAAGGAGAGAATGGATAGCATTAGTGACTTAAATCCTCTCCAGCTGTGCATTCCTTTCTCAAATGTTCCCTCTTTTATGAAGATGGATCAGCATAACTGACAAGTGGTGGGCTTTAATTTGTGCATGAGGGTTACCAATATCATTTTTGGGAACAGCCTTCTCTATCAAGGACCCTGATGCTTTTTTTAACCAGTTCAGTCTGGTGAAATTAAGTGAAGAAGTGAATGCCTTTTGCAGAAAGCGTCAGTTATTAGGGTCCTGAATGATCAGCCACCCAATATTTCATATCATAATTGATCTCCCCCAATTAAATCAGTTTGAATATGTTAAGATAGAGACCACATCCCAATTTGGAATAAAATATGCTCGTCAGATTGGGAAGTCTCCATTGACCTTAGGGATACCTTTTGGCATATCCCAATATTTCCTCCACATTAAAAATACCTGAGGTTTTGCTTGGTCCAGGAAGTTTTTCAGTTTGTTTTCTGCAGTTTAGAATCCCTTCTGCACCCAGTGTTCATGTGAGTTACAGGAGCAGTAACATCTTCCCTCCAATTACTGGGAACCCAAATAGTCCACAATGTTAAGGTTCAGTTCCTCTTATCAGGATTTGGTCTATTGTTCGTCAGTAGTAACTTGCTTTGGCTTCTTAAACAACTCTGAGACATCTTAAAATTTCAGTTACTGTAATTGCTGAGTGTAAGCCAAATTTGCTGATATTGTAAATTTTCCATTCTTTCTCCGTATATAAGTTGCTGCACAGTATAAGACAAGGTCAGATCAATACCTTGGTTTCATCTTTGTGACTAGTAATCTCCAGATACATAAATATTAATGGAATCACAGTGTGGTGGCAGGTTTTGCTTTTGATTGCCCATCTATGAATTGTTATCAGTGTCTTAAGGGATGATTTACCTCAATGTTAGAGCCAAGACCAAACAGTTAATAAAAGTATGAAATTAATAATGGACTAAGTAGAGATCTGAACAGAGATATAGAATATAACAAAATGAACCCCCATATATAGAATATAATTTAATCAGATAGACAAAATAAAAGTGTAAACAACGAATTGTAATGCGAATTGTAATGCAACACGTCTACTACAAAATAAATTAATGCAAAGTTCCAAAATGCATTTAGCAGTTCTGTTTACTAAGATATGGTAAAATTTCATCATAATTGAGTAAGCATAAGCTGATCAGGTTGCTGACCACCCACCTGAATCAATGTAGCTTCTTGATTGGAGTTGACTTGTTCATACTGACAATTCTTCACTCTAAGGGAGGATGTATGCAGATAAAAAGGACGGTACACTTTTTTTGGCATGAAAAAGAAAGCTAAACAATAGTCATGGTTAAGTATTGCATAATTAAAATTAGATATATTCCTCAAAGAACTACATTTTAATATTAATTTATTTTCTGTATTTTTGGGTTAAGCAAAAAATTGTGGCATTTTGACATAGCTGTCAAATTGTTATTCATGTGTGTCTGGCCACATACATCTGTCTGTACATCTCTACATCCATGCATACCTTGATTGAAGTCAGTGATAAAGTTATTTATTTTATGGCTAAGATGGGTAACATCTAAAAAACTGGTTTCTTGTTCATACATATTTTCCTTTTAAATGCAAACTGTAGATACTTAGGAAAAATATAATTAATGTTTTGACCTATTCATACTTCTACACGACTGATTGATCAAAGTCTATTATCAGTTATTTGTTAGTTTACCAGGCAGTGTGAAATTCCATGACCATCTTGAACCTATACAATCAGAGTCAAATATGAATAATGCATAAGGCTCACAGTCTCAAATGTAAAGGGTGCATAAGGTTCACAGGAGTCTCAAATGTAAAGGTTGCATAAGGTTCACAGCAGTCTCAAATGTAAAGGGTGCATAAGGTTCACAGCAGTCCCAAATGTAAAGGATGCATAAGGCTCACAGGAGTCTCAAATGTAAAGGGTTCATAAGGTTCACAGCAGTCTCAAATGTAAAGGGTGCATAAGGTTCACAGCAGTCCAAAATGTAAAGGTTGCAAAAGGTTCACAGCAATCTGATGTAAAGGGTGCATAAGGCTCACAGGAGTCCCAGATGTAAAGGGTGCATAAGGTTCAAAGCAGTCTCAGATGTAAAGGGTGCATAAGGTTCACAGCAGTCCAAAATGTAAAGGATGCATAAGGTTCACAGCAGTCTCAAATGTAAAGGGTGCATAAGGTTCACAGCAGTCCAAAATGTAAAGGTTGCATAAGGTTCACAGCAATCTGATGAATTGAGTGCATAAATCTCACAGGAGTCCCAGATGTAAAGGGTGCATAAGGTTCAAAGCAGTCTCAAATGTTAAGGGTGCATAAGGCTCACATGAGTCCCAGATGTAAAGGGTGCATAAGGTTCACAGCAGTCTCAAATGTAAAGGGTGCATAAGGTTCACAGCAGTCTCAAATGTAAAGGGTGCATAAGGTTCACAGCAGTCTCAGATGTAAAGGATGCATAAGGTTCACAGCAGTCCAAAATGTAAAGGTTGCATAAGGGTCACAGCAGTCTCAAATGTAAAGGATGCATACGGCTCACAGGAGTCTCAAATGTAAAGGGTTCATAAGGTTCACAGCAGTCTCAAATGTAAAGGGTGCATAAGGTTCACAGGAGTCTCAAATGTAAAGGGTTCATAAGGTTCAAAGCAGTCCAAAATGTAAAGGTTGCATAAGGTTCACAGCAGTCCCAAATGTAAAGGGTGCATAAGGCTCACAGGAGTCCCAAATGTAAAGGGTGCATAAGGTTCACAGCAGTCCCAAAATGTGCATAACGTTCGCAAGAATCCCCAAATGTAAAGGGTCATTGAGTTCAAAGCGTCCCAAATGAAGCATTTTTGGAGATGATAGTGCCCTGAGAAAGAAAGGGGAAAATTTACTTAAGTATTTCCTTTATTTACTGATCACACTGTTTAAACCTTCAATCTTTGCAGCAACTTTTTGGGGATTTCTGACGTTTGGTTGGAGCAGGCTTTAACTGATGACCGTCTGTGATATGATTTGTACCTGATGGGTTCATTTTTTTAAAGAGAAATTATTTTACTTCTTACATTGTGGTGACTTATGCTCTTAAACTCTTGTCATGCACAGTTTTAAGTATCCATTGTGAATGAAAAAGCAGTCTCGTTGAAATGCTTATCAAACACTGTCATGCACCAAGAATACTGTATTTGGTTGATTATTAACTTTTTACATCTAATTTATTGAGTTCAATTCTTTGGAATGGTATGCTATTACAGTTTTGATTGTATTTTTCTAACTTTAATTCTTTTCCCTGAGTCTTAATTAAATACAGAATGTTAGCACAGTTTATACTGTGCATTTTTGCATTGATTGACAGACTTTATCCCAATAATAATATTCAGTTGCAACTTAGAAATTGAATTGTATTGATTTAGAATTTCCATTAAGAATTCAATCTAAAAAGGCTTTGCCTATAAATCTCCCTATGGGTTTGACAATCCAGTATGGTAAGGTATGATCTAAGCAATTAGAAAACATGTATCACATATATACAGCACTCATTATAGTATTGTTTGTCCTGTAATGAAGTATATGATACACCTTGTAATACAGTACTCTCTCCATGATGTGTGTGAGCCATAGAGTGTACCACCTTATATAAAGATAACTGTGGTGGTATTCATGATACCTTGTATGGTGTGTAAGAGTTGGGGTAGGTGTTCCCAATAATTATTTAGATATGATACACAACCAGGCTTGATTATGGTTTGGAAGTTAATGAATGTTAATATATAGCTCTGAGCCCCAGTCAGCAATGTCAACAGTTAAATAATAAAGTACAAAAAAGTGAAAATAGATAGCAATCTAATTGACAATCAAATATTCAATAACTCTAACTTCACCATGTGCCTCTTTCACTTAACCCTTTTAGTCTATCTCATCATATGAATTCTAGTGTGAGAGTTTTGCCCTGTCCCTGGTTTTTACTCATCCCCTGATTCTTCTGTCTATCTAATTCCCTCTGGGTTGTTTTTCCTTACTCCTCTTTCCACTCAACCCAACTATTTCTCTACCTCCTCATCTGCTCATCAAATCAGACATGTTGATTTGGACTGTAGCAACAGTCTCGCTCCAGTCCCTCTGTACCTCCTTGTCTACTCATCGACTCAGACTTGTTGACTCAGAGTATACTGACAGTCTTGCTCCAGCCTCTATCTCTCTACCTCTTTAGAGACTCTGGACTCCTACCCCAAACTGGAAGTTATCCTCGGAATCTTCCTTGAAGCTTCCTTTTCTTTGTTTGCAATCCTTTGTTCTGCGATCCTGCCAACTTTAACGGGTGTCGTGGTCCCTGAGTATTGTAACAGGGATGTCACCTTACAACTGTCTGAACCATACTGACTAATTTTGGGACAGAGATAGTAAATATTTTTTAATCTAGCTGAATTCAATTGGATGAGGTGATCTAAACCATTCAACTAAGCTGTCAATGTTCTGTCTGTCTATGGATGGTGGTAGACCAAGCCCAATTGAAAATGAGTTTCCTGGCAACCTACATAATAGCTTGACACTGCTGGAGTGATGATTCACCATCAAGCATGTTGAACTAGCCCCACCCTGTTAGCTTAGGCTTATAGAACGTGACAACAACCTTAATACAAGTAATTAAGTACTTTATCATAATGCTCCCAGTGGCAGCCAAATTATAGAGCCCTAAAGTAAGAAGTAAAACAGTACTCCTATATCATCATGCTGTCCATGGCAGCCAAATTATACAGTTTTATAGTGAGAAGTAATACAGTACTCCTCATCATAATGCTTCCCATGGCAGCCAAATTATACAGCCTTATAGTAAGAAGTAATATATTACTCCATGATCATGCTGTCTTTGGCAACCAAGTTATACAGCCTTATAGTGAGAATACAGTATTTGTTAATCATAATGATGTCCATGGCAGCCCAATTATACAGCCTTATAGTGAGAAGTAAGATACTACTCCTTCATCATAATGATGTTCATGGCAGCCAAATTATACAGCCTTATAGTGAGAAGTAAGATACTACTCCTTCATCATAATGATGTCCATGGCAGCCCAATTATACAGCCTTATAGTGAGAAGTAAGATACTACTCCTTCATCATAATGATGTTCATGGCAGCCCAATTATACAGCCTTATAGTGAGAAGTAAGATACTACTCCTTCATCATAATGATTTCCATGGCAGCCAAATTATACAGCCTTACAGTAAGAAGTAATACAGTACTCCTTCATCATAACAATGTCCATGGCAACCAAATTATACAGCCTTATAGTGAGAAGTAATACAGTATTCCTTCATCATAATGATGTCCATGGCAGTCAAATTATACAGCCTTATAGAAAGAAATAATACAGTACTCCATCATATTGCTATCCATGGCAGCCAAATTATACGGCCCTATAGTAAGAAGTAATACAGTATTCCTTCATCATAATGATATCCATGCAGCCAAATTATACAGCCTTATAGAAAGAAATAATACAGTACTCCATCATATTGCTATCCATGGCAGCCAAATTATACAGCCTTATAGTGAGAAGTAATACAGAACTCCATCATAATGATGTCCATGGCAGCCAAATTATACAGTAATATAGTAAGAAGTAATACAGTACTTCTTCATAACGATGTTCATGGCAGCCAAATTATACAGCCTTATAGTGAGAAGTGATACAGTACTCCATCATAATTATGTCCATGACAAGCCAAATTATACAGCATTATAGTAAAAAGTAATACAGTACTCCATCATCATAATGATGTCCATGGCAGCCAAATTATACAGCCTTACAGTGAGAAGTAATACAGTACTCCTTCATCATAATGATGTTCATGGCAGCCAAATTATACAGCCTTGTAGTGAGAAGTAATACAGTACTCCTTCATCATAATGATTTCCATGGCAGCCAAATTATACAGCTTTACAGTGAGAAGTAATACAGTATCCCTTCATCATAATGATGTTCATAGCAGCCAAATTATACAGCCTTACAGTGAGAAGTAATACAGTACTCCTTCATCATAATGATTTCATGGCAGCCAAATTATACAGCCTTGTAGTGAGAAGTAATACAGTACTCCTTCATCATAATGATTTCCATGGCAGTCAAATTATACAGCCTTACAGTGAGAAGTAATACAGTATCCCTTCATCATAATGATGTTCATGGCAGCCAAATTATACAGCCTTACAGTGAGAAGTAATACAGTATCCCTTCATCATAATAATATTCATGGCAGCCAAATTATACAGCCTTGTATTGAGAAGTAATACAGTACTCCTTCATCATAATGATTTCCATGCCAGCCAAATTATACAGCCTTATAGTGAGAAGTAATACAGTATCCCTTCATCATAATGATGTTCATGGCAGCCAAATTATACAGCCTTGTAATGAGAAGTAATACAGTACTCCTTCATAATGTTCATGGCAGCCAAATTATACAGCCTTATAGTAAGAAGTAATACAGTACTCCTTTATCATAATGATGTCTATGGTAGCCTAATTATACAGCCTTATAGTGAGAAGTTTTACAGTACTCCTTCATCATAATGATGTCCATGGCAAGCCAAATTATACAGCATTATAGTGAGAAGAAATACAGTACTCCTTTATCTCATGCTGCCCATGGCAGCCAAATTATACAGCCTTATATTGAGACTACTTTATACATACTGATTTGGAGGCAAAACAGCATAGGGAAAGGTCAATGTGCCAGAGACAAGAAACATTGTTTTTTTGCATAATAATTTAAGTTCCTTTGGTCAGTGTTTGTGGATGGGCTTTAACTTAAGTTGTGGAAGACATGTGTTGAATTTAACGTCAAAATATTAAGGATGATATCATTGTTACTCAAAGTAAAACTGATTTTTTGCAGATTAGCTTATGTTTTGCTGTAAATTTTGTGGATGGTTTGCTTAGCATTCTTTAAAAACCAATAGATTCCATGGTCTAAAGCTCTGAGGTGATACATCTAATTGATTGCTAAATAAGAGTCAAGCAAGCAATACTCTATTTTTTCACATGCATGTATAGATACAAGTTAAACAATGCCAAAATTCATTACACCTCCATCTGCCCAAGGTCTGGCAGATGAATCAGATCAGGCTATTTTGTTTGCACATATTGATAACACTTGATAAATGTTATTGTTCAGGAATACAGGTCAATTGCAGGCATTTAGTCAAGCATGTAATTACTTTAGAAGTTGATTACACATACCATAAACTTTAATTAGCAGTTAATCACTTCATTTTGATCCTCGTACATCCATATTCCTTGGAAGGTCATTATATGCATGTCCTAAGAAATACAGCAAATTCAATGTTAATGCATGTGGACATTTTTGGATGAGGTCAAACTTAAGGTGAGATCCAGTACAAACTGGATTGAATGTCACATACTCTGATGTCACAGTGAAAGCTGACATTTTGAGAAAAATGTCTACCTATAGTAAAACAAAATGTCCTATTTTCTTAATGCAGTTTAATACCTGGTCTCCATTGTAAAAATCCATTAGTAATCAGCAATTTTCATCTTTAAATTAGTTAATGACATATGAGATGCAGAGCAATCAACAGTCAGGACTGAATAAACTCTTTTAAACTTAATTTAATTGTTGTTGAGCTTAACACCATTTTTCAGCACACGCTAGGCTATTCATGGCGGCCAGTATTAATGGTGGAGGAAGAAACCAGGAAATCACCGGAAAGAACCACCGACCCACGAGAAGCTACTGGCAAACAATCAACAGTCAGGGCTGAATAAACTCTTTTAAACTTAATTTAGATTGGTAAATATACCTATTTGACCATGGGACATACCCCTTAACCTTTAGCAACACAAACAGAAAGCCCAGAAATTGCAAGTGTATATATATCCAGACCACTCCAGTGCCTGCCAAAAGGAAGTGTTCCATCAGTACACACTGGCTAGTACATGTGATAATGGAGACAAAATGGTTCAGTGAAAGTTCCACAGGTACTGTTTCATCATTCCAGCTCATCCCATGATTCCATGGAAGAAGAATGAAGACCAAACACAGCTGAGGGAAGACAAAGATATGACAGAATAAAAGGACTTCCATTATTGGTTCCTGTATAGTAATCAAAATTAAGGGGCTGATGAAAACACATGTAAAGACACTGAGAGGAGCAAAAACAAATAATATAACAGATACAGTGTTGAATATGAAATAATAGTAGTTCAGATTGGTGATTGTCATAGCCTTGAAATCAAATATGATTATGAAAGTCTTCTTTATACAATGCATTTTCAATGTACATGCAATATAATGTGTCTGGGATACCTCCTTGTATAAGTCTCGGCTAAGTAACTGATATATATATATGTGCATTATATAGAACAATATCATTCATTCTTTGGGGGAAATACGAGTAATAAAATAAACCTGAAACTGTAACCTAAAGACAAGATGCAAAAGAAACTCTTTTATTAATAAGAAATAAAATCTGCTATTATAATAATAATAATAATAATAATAATAATAATAATAATAATAATAATAATAATAATAATAATAATAATAAACACTTTTTTTCGAGGGTATATTGGTTAGTATAATATACTATTACCTCCAGGATACAATGAAGACAATGCCAACAGTTCTTCATGTTTGAATATTTCTTTCTACAAGACCATTAATAAAATAAACTTTTGCAAGTTCAATGTTTTATCAGTAATAAGCAGAGAATGCAGTGAAAGAAAAACAATTCCTGAAAGAAAAATAATTCAACAATTCAGGTACTATTGTAGAAATATCCAACTCCAATGTTCTGCTGAAACATTTGACAAGTTAATGGTATAACCAAATTTCAGGTGAAGACAAACTGACACTGAAACAAAACGGAACAGTCTGTGAGTTAGGCCTATGTTATAATGTTCAAAGGCTGCAGGGCACAGTTTTTATACACAAATTTAATGGGGCATGCACCTGCCTGAGATAAACAAATCATTAAAACAAATACACAGTGAGGTCAAAATGGTTCATACTTTTACATAACAATAATAAAACGGGATAAAATTATTATTCACTTGACCTGACTAGTCCAAGGCAGTTCATTTCAAAAGGAGTTTTTATGCACATCAACCCCACATTTATACCTCCATTTTTCATGTCCAAAGGTCATTTTTGATACCAAGTGATGCTCACACTGCAAACACAAGCCCTTAAATTTCCCATGGTGTCAAATTTGAATAAACATTGTGTACTAAGCAGCTTGATGATTTTCATCCAAGCCATTTTTGAGATATTCTCTTTGCCTTGAATCCTCATGTCTACTGCTGTGACTGGTAGCTAGCTTTTCTTCCTAGATGACTATTGGTATTTCACTGTCTACATACTGTAAAGTAGCTACAGGAGGGGTACACGCCTCACATCAATTTCAAGAACAATGCAAACCAGTCTAGTTAAATGAGGAGGGACCAAAGTTTAATTAGCAAACATTAGCCAACATTGATTTACTGCTATGTGGAAGCCTGCTAAGCTGGCAATAAATCCAATGATAAATGACCACTGAAATTGACCTCACATATATACATACTCCTTTCGTTTTAAAAGATACATTTCTTCTCAGACTCCCATTCACAGTGGAAAATAAAAATTAGCAGTGGAAAATAAAGTTCAAGATAGAAAGCCATCATTCTTCACTATCCATTGTTCAAACATGCTAATCCTATCAACACAAGTTGGCAGAACCATCAGATATTTTAGTGCTTTGGTTCTATGAATCTCATTTGATATGGCAGCAAGCCACTGCATCAAATCAAAATCAGATGGCTTAAATCTGAACACTGTTCCTACATACACAAGTGGAGCACACAACTGGAATGGCATCATAAACAAGCAATTGTCCACCATTGGTCCGTGTTTGTACAAGTACATCCATTCCCTCAAATACACCTGTAATAGCTTCTCTCTGGTAGGTAGTTATACTTTCATTTTTTAACATACAAAGTATCCTTTTGATGTCAGTTGCTTCCACCATTTTCAGGTAATGTATGTACAATGCACCACTTTCACATTCACAATGCACCACTTTCACAGTCGCTATTAGTTAGTTGGCATTACAGACTAAGGGAGGCAATTCATTAAATCCATTAGATGTCACTAGGACAAAGCACTGAAATATCTCATTTTCCCACCAACTTGTAGATGGGGTTAACTGAACCTTGGCCAGTGAAGGTGGATAGGAAGCAATTAAACTGCTTGGCTTCTAAAAAGTATATACCACAAAATGCAACTCACACAGAAGCTAATATCTGTCCGTTAATTAAAGTTGGTGCTCTTAGATCAGGATGGGAATCTGCATGCTACTTAACATAGTACTTGTATCAGGATGACTGACCCAGTTAATACTAATATTTACCATGCAAATTGAGCCTGCAAAAAGAAAAGAAGTAAGCGATACTTATACACTTTTAATATCTGTGGAAACATGAGAAACATGATACTTTTGGGAGATAAACTATATTATTAACTCATAAACTTTATGAATTAATTTCTCAATTCCATAAATACAAAAATGTTTTTCCAGTTGTGAAAATCAAATAAAAAATAAGGGATGTACCTTTACCTTCGGTTGATAAAGGCAGAGGAAATCTGATTTTGGGTAGGAGAATCGGTATGCCAAGAGGAATGAATGATTCACTCTTTCAGCATCTTGCATTCTAACTCTCAAAGGAATTATTGACACAGTGTTTTGAGGAAGTCAAGTTTAAGTACAAAGAGAATTTGGTATAACAGTCAAAAGAAGCAAACTTACAGAAAATGTATGCAAGTTCATTTTACAGGACTGCTGAACCAAGAACAAACATTGAACAAACACATGGCATAAACCCAACAGAATATTTACCACTCACAGATACATTTTGTTTGACCATTATATCAAACACATTCTACACTTTTTTTTGAACTCTTTCCCCTTTCATATTTACTGACCCAATAATTTCAAGACGTGTGGAACATGGCTACATTTCATATTATCATCTAAGCATGAGATATGAATGTCTGCTCACAGCTTAACAGTGGGTCATAAAGGTAGAAACTAAGAAAGTGTGCTAAAATATTCATACTTTTCCTAAAAAATATAGCTCACAAATGCCATATGCATCACTTTTTGTAGACTGTTTCATTGGTGGCATTCATCATTTCTTTGGTTGTTTTAGGATTTTTCAAAAGTATCTGCTCATGTGGAGTTAAATTTGAAGAATGTGTGACAACAGGTTATGCAGTTGTTTTTGTCTGTACTGAAACACGAATAATATTCATTAAAAAAGGATTGCAGCTCTTGCAAGAAAATATATAATAATCCCCATTATTTATTAAGACCAAAATAGGTTACTTTGTCATGAAGGAAATAGTGTTAACATAGTGATGCATAACACAGTTACCTCCCTTTCAGCTGAGTCTTCCTTGAACAACCAAGAAAATGAAAATGGAAGGTAGTATAACAAGGCTAATACATAAAATTAAAATTAATGATTGTAAATGTGTACTTTATATCTGAAGTGAAATGAACTCAGGACACAAGTTGCAACAACAGGACTCCTACAAAAGTAGGTAATCTGCAATATTTACAGTAATTAGTCTGTTAGTCCATAAAACACTTTTAAAATTTGTGTTTTACAAGAAATTACTTCATGCCATCAACTGAGCATACAATCCATAGCATTAGGCTTTTGTCCTTTAGAGAGTCATGTCTGACAAAATTAGCCAGATTATTTGCTTATTTGGTTCAGATCCAAATAGACCCCATGTACTTAATGTATATATAGATAGAAAAAGGTAGTTCTCATGTCAGCCAACTATTTAGCAGTAGAAAGATGTTGAATAGGAAAGACACAGGAATGCAGAAGTATATGTCTGACGGTACATGCCATTTGTATGGGGGATTTCCATCAATGGTAGATATATTATGCACTTTTGGTGGTTTATGAAGATTTGGTTGGTCTTTAGTTTTACACTGGATGCAAACTGTTTCACATTATACTACATATATTGTAGTAGATGCACCAGTGCCCACACATGGGGGGGGCACTTGCCCCCACTCCAGCCCACACATCCCAACCCCCCCAATTTGAGCACTAAACATGTTTTGGCCTACATCCATCAAACTAACAGCTGACCACTATAGTACATGTTTGCCCCACTCACACTGAAAATAATTCTGTGGGCGCCCCTGAGTAGATTTTAAGATTAACAATATGTTGTAGAAAATTAGTTGCAATATATGAATTCACTTTTTAGTTTATAAATTGAAAAATAGAAGTCTTGGTATGTTTCATTCTTGCCTTATGTTGACAATAGTAAAACTTGCCCTATGTATTATGTTGCACTGTGCTGGAAAGCAGTTTAATCTATCAACAAGTAACCTTGATTTAGCAATCACCTCTCTGTTAAAACACAGAATATTATTGTTGTTGTGAAATGGAAGATGACAATAAAGAAACAAAACAATTCAGAATTAACCACTCATCTTTCCAATACACACTGTCAGCAGTTGAGGTATGCCATACCAGTTTATTCAGTACTTTCATGTAATCATGTAATGGGTTTTTGTTGTACAAAAACTTAGTCTTTTAATATAGACACCTACAACCACAAATGGTAGACCCATCATCCCAGATATAACCATAAGACAAAACCAAGTAACCACATGGTGTTCAGATGACATATTATCACATTCTTGGCAATGTCATGAAATTGAGATGTCCGGAAAATTACAGGTCTTGTAGAATACACATGCCTACAAGATCTGGCCTATATACCAGTTGCTAGAAAATAAAGACACTAAAAAAGATATATAAAAAAGGACTCCTGATGCAGTTAAACTGTATATGGATAAAAGCAGAGAAATGATACTACAACTTTATTCCAGGTCTTGTGAATTCAGCCATAATACTTTATTACCAATAATGACCATTGTGAGCCTCCATGTTTGGTCATCCTGAACCTTATTGTATATGGGCATTTCTGTTTCTCATGTTTGTACATGTGCAGAAGTCTTCTTAAACACATTTCTCAGAATACAAGTATGAGCATCATCCCAGTATCTATGAGGTCATATCCTGGCACCTTTTATAACCTGCAGTAGCAAAGTAGAAGTAATTGAGTCAAATTTTGAAAGAACACAGTGCTGAGAGGTCCCAGTCAAGTGGACTTGCATGCAGATAAACACATTTGTTTATATTTATAAATGAACTTTGAATGAATATGTGTAAATTGCTGATAAATGAAATTTATTTTTTAAAATGTTTAAGCTGTTTATTTAAGTGAACCAAGAATGACCTAAACTATATTTATGTACATTTTCAGAGTTTTTGGTTGGAGTTCAATTGACAATAAAGTCAAATGACCTTCTAGTTTGGCCCTTAGTGCATCATATTTTGCTGTGGCTGGAATATGGGCTTTTATCATCAAAATATGAGATGAGGCCAGCAAGATCAATACATATTAAAAAGTAGATCTTGCAAGCAATTTGGCTACACTTGTTTATAATTACTTTGGAGACCCTATTTTTGACCAGTGTCCTTTTTTCATATCATATCACTACTGTTAGATGGAAAGTCAAATCAGTTTTGGGGTTTTCACCAGAAAACTAAATATGATTTTTATTTGGTCTTGATTGAAAATTATGCTAATTCTCCTAATTAGATGGTCACATCAGTATGGCATTTTCACCAAAGTCTTCTAATAGTGTTTAGTTTTGTCTTAATAAAAATGATTCCAATATGTCATCAAATATGGCCAACTCAATGGCTGATTTTATATCATATCACTCAGAAAAATCAGATGCTTTTAACATTCACCATTTAAAAAGAAAAAATGATCTGATCTTGAATTTCTGGAAATTCTTTTCAAACAGTAGAGTGTTAGTCTATTCTAGGGATTCTTGTTGCATTATATTGTCTTCCATTATCACCCTTGTACTCTTTTAAATTTCTTTATCCAGCTCTTGCTCATAATTTTTCATTTATATCCTTGAGATAAAATTAGGCAACAAATATTGATTGTTCATGAATCACTGCCATCAGGTAACTTGGCATGGTTTAGAGCTCTACAGGTCATAAACCAGCTATTGTTCATTGTCTGTCATCTATATATCCCTAATTACAAGTTTGTTATAGGATGATCTGTTGTTGGTTGTCTGTCATTTGTATATCTCTAATTACAAGTTTGTTATAGGATGATCTGTTGTTCATTTTCTGTCATCTGTATCTCCCTAAAAGCAAGTTTGTTATAGAATGATCTGTTGTTGGTTGTCTGTCATCTGTATATCCCTAATCACAAGTTTGTTATAGGATGATCTGTTTTTGGTTGTCTGTCATCTGTATATCCCCAATCACAAGTTTGTTATAGGATGATCTGTTGTTGGTTGTCTGTCATCTGTATATCCCTAAAAGCAAGTTTGTTATAGAAAGATCTGTTGTTGGTTGTCTGTCATCTGTATATCCCTAATCACAAGTTTGTTATAGGATGATGTTTTTGGTAGTCTGTCATCTGTATATCCCCAATCACAAGTTTGTTATAGGATGATCTGTTGTTGGTTGTTTGTCATTTGTATGTCTCTAATTACAAGTTTGTTATAGGATGATCTGTTGTTCATTGTCTGTCATCTGTATATCCCTAAAAGCAAGTTTGTTATAGAATGATCTGTTGTTGGTTGTCTGTCATCTGTATATCCCCAATCACAAGTTTGTTATAGGATGATCTGTTGTTGGTTGTCTGTCATCTGTATATCCCTAATCATAAATTTGTTATAGGATGATCTGTTGTTGGTTGTCTGTCATCTGTATATCCCTAATCACAAGTTTGTTATAGGATGATCTGTTGTTGGTTGTCTGTCATCTGTATATCCCTAATCATAAATTTGTTATAGGATGATCTGTTGTTGGTTGTCTGTCATCTGTATATCCCTAATCACAGGTTTGTTATAGGATGATCTGTTGTTGTCATCTGTATATTCATTATCACATTAGTTTATTATAGGATGATCTGTTGTTGGTTGTCTGTCATCTGTATATCCCCAATCACAAGTTTGTTATCACAGCTACTTCAGAGCTGGAGAATTGCCATGAAACTTTACACATAAACATGTGTTCTAAATTATGTCCACTGTGGCTACTCCTCCTGAATGGAGCTTTTGCTGACAGATCTTTTTGATGTCTAGTTGGTCCTACATGAAAATGATGTTGATCACATGACCAGCATAGCCACAACAGTTGGTCCTAATGAAAATGGTACCATTCAGACATTCAATATTCCTGCTACAGTGACCATCTTTAGAATATTGTTTTCGATATTTTTTCTAAATGAATAGTCATATCAACTAAGGTTTTCACTGATAGACCTTGTGTCAATTTGGCTTTAAAGGAAAATGGTGTCAGTCTGGCTTCTAATATGGCTGCAACTATGGCCAACTTGAAAATTTTGTTATCACAATTTCTAGATGGCTGATCAAATTTACATTTGTGCCATCACAAAGAGGCTTTTAATGATATGTTCCTCATGCTAAATAGAAATGGTGCCAGTCTGGTATCAAATATGACCACCATGGCACCCATCTTGAAAATCTTGTTATTGTTACATCTCTCATTAACCCCTGGCGCCATGTTTTCGGGGCATGAGGTGGTAGTCTGCTTCTGAGCTCTGTAGCATCAAGGTCATGTACGACACAATAAAGTGGGTGGTATTATAGAAAGGTAGACAGATGCAGCTTAATGATGATGCCAAATAATATGGATGTTCTAGTTGCACTACAAAATATAGAGGGAAAAACATTACTATTTGGAACAGAGTTGTTTCCAGCCGAAATTCGCACAAAGTCGGAATCCAATTTTGTGTCTGGATTTAGACTTTTTGGCCTCAGATCTAAGACAGACTGCTCTGAACTGCACACAGACAGGTGAACCTTTCTAAAAAGTAGGATAAGATGGGCATTTAGAATGAAGAGTGGTCTAAACATGAAAAGAATGGGTCCGTTAAGCAAAAAAAAAAAAGAAGTCCAACTGTTACCCTTCTGCTCATGCTCAGGCAAAAAGAGTCAATAAAAAAAGCTGTTTCTAACACAAATAGGCATTAGATTAACCAAAAATGCCTTGGAGATTGATGTATTGGGATGTATTCAGAAATAGCCACCAAAATGAGTTTTCTACTCACATTTCGGGCGAAAACGACAAAAATCTCCAAGGGTTAATGAGTTAAGTTTTCAGTTATACCACTTCAGTAGCCTGAGTGGTTAGAGTGTCTGCCTCTGATGCAGGAGGTCACAGGTTAAAACCCTGGCTGAGTCATACCAAAAAGACTTATAAAAATGGTACCAAAAAAATCTTTATTAAAAATACAAAATACAAACAAACAATTTTTGGTTAATATTTTTCTGTATGTCATAGTTCCTTAACCCTGGAGGGATAGCTAAAGTTTTCTGTTAAAGTCTATCCATATGATCGCAAGTCCCAAATGGGGATGTGGGGAATGAATCATACTTGAACTGTAGAATTAGGAAGCTCTGCCCTTTATATTGATGAACCCTACCTTCCCTTGTATGGATACAAGTCTTAAAGCCAGTGTAGGATAACTGTCAGACTGTAAGAGCAGGAAGGTCTACTCTTTAGGAGCCATGCAATCCTACCCTTAGTCTGAGTCCTTCTCCCCGTCTCCAAGGTTTTCATTTAGTTTTGGCTTAAAGTTCTTTCTCTATGGTCATAGAACCCAAACCCTGAGAATGTCAAGTATTGTACTTGGACTGGACAATTAGGGAGCTTTACATTTTAAAAAGCTTGGTACAAAATCCGTGCTTTGATATCTATTAAAGGTCAGGGTCATTTAAAATTCTTGGTAGTTTTCATTTAAAAGTTAATCTGTATGATCATAAGTCCCAAATCCAGGAAATGATAGCTGTCATACTGGGACTTTAGAATCTAAGCTGTCATACTGGGACTTTAGAATCTGTAAGCTGTCATACTGGGACTTTAGAATCTGTAAGCACTGACCTTTTATACTAATGCAACACTACTCACCTTCAACCACAGGAACAGTAAAGTCAAGGTCAAATTAAAGTGAAAACATGCCTGTATCTTTATTAGGCTGTGGTGCTGGCAGGATATATAATTTCTTGCAATGCCTTACATGGCTTCTTATTCTGTTATATTATTGACGTCTCAATTAACCCAGAAATACTCCAGTTGAATCAGCACTAATCATATATTTTATTCTATGTTGCCTGCTTGAGGCAATCTTTGTGAATCAGTAATATCAAAACCTTATGGCCAACTTTGCTTGCTGTCACCTTAGATTAGACTGGACAATGCCAAATGGTGAGTTAGCAAACCCCAAGGATGCAATTCACATTATTAAACCCAATTTTACTGGTAAGCACATATCACTTCCATGTAGTAAAATTTGTAATATTTGCAGTTCTATTTCTTAGTCAATTATATTGATCTCAGCTGAATTTTGAATAGAACTCATTTTTTAGTCATCTACAGACAACTCAGTTATATTTGAAATATTTTAAATTATTTTTAAAACAAAAAGCACTCAATAACCACATTTACATTTCAGTTCATTGGTCCTATCAAATACTTAAACCATCAGCTCTTTATAAATTAATTACTGCCCGAGTCAGGGCCGCAGACCATATGGGATTAGATGCAATAAATATTTCTGAAGATTTTTTTCAGTAGGCAGACATCATCACTTATAAACAAATGATTTTAAAAATATTAATTACTTTATTATGATGTTAATTAAATTATTTTTTGTAAGTTTTATCCGTACATTTAGTTTTTAAAAGTACAGTCAAGTCTTGTTTATCTTGTTAACCATGCATATTGTTTTGCTTATGGCGATGGTTTAAGCTAAGTCACTCAGAAGGAAATACATTTCATTCAAGAAAGCATGGATTCTTTTACCACATTTAATTTTTGAGATTCTTTGAAGGAATAAAGTCCTCCATCTTGGACACTTACTTTAGACTTCAATTTAGATGAATTTTATGCAGTCCCTAAGTAAACTCCATGAGAGTCGGAGATTGTACATTTCAAAATTGAATTATACATCATGAGCATAGCCAAATTCATCATGGTCCAAGACGGTAACAGCCATACAGCTTCCAAATGATGCAAACAAAATTTAGGGCAAATAATTCATTATTAATGAATAAAAAAATAATGATGTATTAATAAAATAGATTTTCTTGTTGCATTAAGAAACTGAAACTTGTTTTTTTATTTATGATACAATTTGTTTATGTTTCAAGATCACATTTGTCCTCTATTTTAAACAAAATGTTGCTCTGCCACGTGAAAAATTTCCGTGATAAGACTCGACATATTGTCATTGTTTCTGATGTGAGGAGTTTACCCTCAGGATCAACTCAAAACCTCCCATTAAACTTTTGCAGTGCTTTGATGAACAAAATGCAAATAATGTGTAAATCATTTCTGAAAGAAACTTTGCTGTTTGGTTTAATCTTAAGTGGAAACAGACCTTGTGGCAAATATTCTTCAAATTAATTGTACAACTGATGTTTGCATTAAATAAGAGAAAAATACACTGGCTTCTTTCAGTGCACATGATATATGCCACCAACCTTCCCACCACCACCCCCACAAGCACATAATTGTTGGCCAGATTGCAAAAAGCAATTCAGGTATAACAATCAATAATATGTCAGTGGCAACAATTGGGTATGATTTCCACGTAGATGGTTTCTCAGACACTATTCTTTATAGATCAGTAAAGTAAAAAACTAGAGGGAGTCTGATTATTCTTTTGTGAAAAAGAAAGAGTTATTTGTGAAAATTTATAAGATGATGGAATTTTAATAGAAGTAAATGATCTACTTGTAAGTACATGACCTAAAATTTTCATTTATTCCCAAAATAGTTGCAGAATTAAGATAAAATGAAATATGACTGATGACTAAGCGTCAGCTGTAATATCTGCATGATAAATGGTTACTAAAATTGTGGCGTTAGATCTTTGCTCTAAGTAATTAACCATTATATTAGGATAATAAACTGAATATGATGGGTCGTGCTTTTCATAAATAGATAACTTTGGTGGTGAGATGCTAATCTAGTGTCTGTTAAGATGATGAAAAATATTACCTCATGATGGAATTCATTGGATTGCTTTCAGTTTTTGTTGGCTTGTGAATAAGTTATTTTAAAACAGTTTGTGAAAATGGCACAAAATATCAAGTACCTGGAGTCATCAAGGACATTGGGTACTATAATTATTAACTTATAAATCTGGTTCAACTGCAAAGTAGATTCAGATCTGTTATTGCATAATGAACTGGCAGATCAGAGTCTATGTTGTTTTGCAAGTGGACCCATATTTTAAGTTGGTATATGCCATAGATAAAATGAATCACAGGAATTTGTGAATGTTCTTCATAAGTTGGTGCCATTTATATAACTAGGATGCATTATAACCATCCCATTTGAATTTCATTTTGGGCTTTGAAAACTGGCCTTTTTAGGGACAAAAGCACATCAAAAGCAACCTTGTCCTTAATTTGTTCTGCATCATTGTAAATTAACCTTGCTTATGTTGATTTGAAGAGTTTAATGCAGTTATATCTAGGGGATGATTGGCATAAACTGCCAATTGCTGGATTGCACAGCAAAAGATGAATGATCATCAGCACTTGTCCAAGACATGTGGTTTATATGGGGTCCAATGCAGTACCTATTCTATCAGGAATCACACTAATATGAGGGAAAGCTGGATACAGTTTGATGTTTATAAAAATGACCTTTGTAACCTTGACATTGCCCACCTCCTAATGCTAAATATTTATCTACTAGTCTTATGATAGTGTCAGAAATCAGGCTAATTTAGGTCATGTGGTTGAAAAATATGTACACATCAATCTTGTAGACATTAAAATGATTTAAGCCACTTTAATAGCAACATATTTTTGGTTTTCAGTCTGATTCCAAATCTTTTTAAGATAAATTGCGCATCTCTGATTCACAGTTGAGAAAATAAAAATGTTCTCTAGATTGCTTTCACACTAAGCTAGGGCACCAACTGCAGTGGTAAAAGGTAAGAATGAACCATGACATGCATTATTAAAATAAAGATTTGCAATTGATGCAGATGGTGTGCAAACATTTAACCTGTCACATCTTTAACCAAATCATTCAATATACAGTTGTCGGACATTTCCAGATATTCTATTAGATGATGCCTTGACTTTCATACTGGTTTACAAGCATAATTTCACTCAATTGTCTCACTTTTTTCTCTTGTTTTTAATGTAGTTTATTTTTTATTAGTAATATTATTACTATTATTATTTAATAATCAAAATATGAAAGGGTGTGGATGTTCAGTAATCAAACCCCTTTAATGGAAATTCAGTTGTTTACCATGAGAGTACATTAGTCTTGACAGCATTACGTTTGAAATACTAGAAAAGTAACTAAACATAACAAGTAAAAGAATACATGGACTGTTCTAGTGACCTAAGTGTTCAGAGTGTCTGCCATGGATGTGGGAGGTCACAGGTTCGAACCCCTGCCCAGTCTTATGTGGGACATGATGCTACATGTATGGTATGATGCCCCAGTGCTAGACATCACTATAAACTACCATAGTCTGCAGACATATATAGCAATAGGACTCAAAAATTTGTAAAGCTGTGTTAAAAGTCCATCTCTTACACACACCAAGAATCCATGGCACTTTGTAATAAAAAGAAATTAATCTGACATTCTTAATTGATGTTAACAATTCCAAGATACCTGTTTAGTTTTGTTTACGAAACATTAGAATGTTTTTCACTGTTAATATCAAGACTTAATAATTTCTTTCAGGCAGGACTATGCTGAAGTGCACACATCCAAAGATATGCACCAGTTGGCAGATCATTTCCAGAACATCACCGGTATGGACAATGCAAATTATTTCTCTCCCTAATGTTATCCTGGTTGGGCTACTGCAGTGTGATCATAGTCAAGGCTCTTTGTCAAGATGCCTTGACATTAAATAACCTGCTTGCATTGTTTTGCCATACATAAAAAAACAAAAAAATTTATAAAACCTTTTTGAGGTTGTTTTAATTTTCAGGTGGTTCTTTTAACCAAAAATAACAAGCCTTACAAACTTTCTGTATGTGCTTATTGATGGTCTTCAAGATTAGGACTGCTTAAGGACATGTGATGGCTTGCTATGTAAGCACAAAACAAGTAACAAGTCAACATTTTTTCAATAATCTAGGGATCAGAGAATGTGATTACTGAATTATCTAATTTCATTTTATAGGGTCTTTACAGTTCTTATATGGAGATCAGTGTATGTGATTACTGAATTATCTAACATCATTGTATAGGGTCTTTACAGTTCTTATATGGAGATCAGTGTATGTGATTACTGAATTATCTAACATCATTGTATAGGGTCTTTACAGTTCTTATATGGAGATCAGTTTATGTGATTACTGAATTATCTAATTTTATTTTATAGGGTCTTTACAGTTCTTATATGGAGATCAGTTTATGTGATTACTAAGTTATCTAACATCATTTGATAGGGTCTTATCTTTCAATCTGCAACATTTTATGTGTTGTTTACATTTCAGTTTGGGGCCCCGAGTGGCCGAGTGGTCTAAAGCGATGTCCGTTACGGATCACTGCCATCTCACCTCTTCGTGGGTTCGAGTCTAGGATTCCTCGAATGTGGATATGTGAGAAAGCTTGCCAGTAGCTTCTCGTGGGTCGGTGGTTCTTTCCGGTGATTTCCCGGTTTCTTCCTCCACCATTAATACTGGCCGCCATGAATAGCCTATCGTGTGCTGAAAAATGGCGTTAAGCCCAACCAACAACAACAACATTTCAGTTTAAATCTTGAGTGTTTATTCTAATATATGTTTTCAAGTCAGGTTGAACCTGCTCATCTAATTGTAAGATGAAATCACAGTCTTCCTTCATTATATATGCTTTTGCATGAATACATGCATGCTATATACCAGGAAATAAAGTACTTAGGGACTGCATTCACTGAATGCTGACTTTATTTAGCCAGTTTCTTTCAATTATTACCCAACTTTGTGTGTCATATCAGCCCATTTTAGTCTTTAAACACGTCTTAATATTCACGGAACTTTTCATTTTCAGTTAAATGTTTGCCTTCAGTGTTTACAGATATAATGTTATAGTTTACTATGTATTCAAATGAAGAAATTTTGATTATTTATACATTGTTTATAATGGCAAGAATTTACTTCTTTTTATTACCAGTCCAAATGCAAAACTGTAACAACTGGTTAGTTTGATATCAGTAATACCTGTTACAGTAGCACAGCTTATACTTTTCAAGGTCAAAAATACCTGGAATGTCAAGAGTTCATCCTCCAATTAGGGTTAAACAGAAGATTCCAGAACACTGGATCTTGACTGCAATGCCCATCCTTTTGTGTGAAGCTCCCTCCTTTTTTGATGGTCATGCCTGTTTCTTTCGTTCTTTTTCACTTACATGGCCATAATGTTGCAGAGAAAAGATAAGGTTCATAATTTTTTTGATCTAACTAAATTATATTTGAAAGAAACTAATCTGAGAAGCTCATTGACTTTTGACAAATGAAATGAGGGTATACTTAAGATGATTTTGTTTGCCTGTGATATCAATTCTATATGAAGGCTTTTTCCACATGTTTTCAAATAAACAAGAATTTGCTTTAAAAAATGTAGATGAAATTATATTAAAACATTATCCAAGACAGGTATTAATCAGCTAAGGAAACAATGAACAGTCTGAATTTCAAGTTAGGTATGTACAGTAATATGGATATAACTCTAATAAGTACTGTCAACAAGAAATCTGCAGTTGCGTCCCCTATTATGTCTAACTCCAGATTCTGGATTTTGAGGTAGTTTTATCAATAGCATCAAACTGCATCAATCATTGGGGGGCAGTAAGCATTACACAAAACATTAATTTGGTAACTGGCACATTGTCAGCATGTTTGGTTTAAACTTGCACATTATCAGCATGTTTGGTTTCTTTAAGAAGTATTCTTCTCCCTTTTTGTCCTGTCCAAAAGTAGGTTTAAATTAGGAGCATCTATTATTAGAATTCAGACTGGTTTAGGAATTGAATATAAGTATTCTTCCTTGAAATTTGAATAATGTTGGTAGTGTAGCATTCCCTACTTTGGAATTTCCCACACACATGTATACTTGTCATAGTTAATTCTGTAATCATTCAGTAAGTTTAGCTAGGATTAAAGCCTGAGTATTATATAAAAAGCAATGCAATAGGCACTTGGTCAATATTTGGGAAAGATACAGCAACTATATCTAACCAAAAAGGTATGTATAGTAAATATGTAGCAGAGTAGCATTTAGGGTTGCAACACTACATCATAATTTGTCATTTTTTTCCCCATATAGTTAGTTATTTAAAGGGGCTCTCCATTTTCAAAACTTAACTTTCTTTTCATTTGCTCCATTTGAATCAGAATGTCAAAAAATTTTGAAGCATTATAAGTCTAATAAGGCTAAACTTCGACATATGTAGGGGTTTCCTCATCTAAAAATAGAGCTTGACTATGTTAATATGATCACATGACAGATCAGACATAATTTACAGTGTAAACATGTCGAGAGCAGATATTGATGCTTTAACATAAATTTATATGATGATTAAAATCAGTACTAGTGTCATCAATGGAATAAAATAGTTTAATATATAATAATGTACTCTTCATTAAGTACAGCAGTTTTAAAGCAGTAGATAAAGCCACTGAAGCTCTCTCTCTCTCTCTCTCTCTCTCTCTCTCTCTCTCTCTCTCTCTCTCTCTCTCTCTCTCTCTCTCTCTCTCTCTCTCTCAACTGCAAAATAAAAGGATGAACTGTTGAAAAAATAAAAGGATGAACCGTCTGTTTATTTGTATGGTTCACAAACCTACTTATCCCAAATAAACACACAGTGCAAGTTTAAACCTTTAGAGGTGTTTTATCATGAATAAATAATGCAGCTGGATCAAGAGACATATTTGTGGAATGTAAATCCCATATACTGCCAATATAATGGCATGATATTATCAATGGAAATATTTTAAACAGATCATAACTCTCGGCTCCTTTCCAAAACTTAAAAGATGAAATGTGCTTTGAAAGAATTATGGCTCACTAGGCTTAGATTGAAATAATGTTTAAAAAATAGTAATCTGCAAGTTAAACTTTCTTCAGAGATTTTTCACCTTTTTTTGCATTAAAATCAAGACTACACATTGGGGGGGATATTTTAACACCAAATCTATCAATTTCCAGCCTTTAGACAAACTATTAAAAATCTGGCTCTAATTTTAGGAAAAAGAATATTATATATCCAACTACATGTATATTAGATTTTCCATATAGGTTGGAAGCATCAAGATCTATCATATATTTTGTCCCATCTTCTTTTTTCACAGTCTTGATAAAATTAATTGTGTATGTACAAACAGATTTTCCACAGAACACACATCTTCATATAGGATGTCCAGGATCTTCAATAATCTTAATGTTTACCTGAAATCATCAACTTCTATTGTAACATTATTCCTGTGTGCTGTTTACAGAACTCAAAATCAACATCACCATTTTTCAATGTGGAAATTTTGACTTAGATTTTCTATACTGGTCCAAATGTTTGATTTGTACTTCAGGAGGAAGAAAGTTGTGTTTTTGATAGGACAACACTCCTTTTGAGTTTCCTGGAATTTGATATTTTTCATATTGTGCATTAGTGTTCCTTTAAAACCTCTGCTGCATATCAGTTTAGAGGTTATATGGTATAATTAGGACATAATTAGGTATATCAGTATAGAAGTTATATGGCCTAATTAGGACATAATTAGGTATATCAGTTTAGAGGTTATATGGCCTAATTAGGACATAATTAAGCATATCACTTTAGAGGTTATACAGCCTAATTAGGACATAATTAGGTATGTCAGTTTAGAGGTTATACTGCCTAATTAGGACATAATTAGGCATATCAGTATAGAAGTTATATGGCCTAATTAGGACATAATTAAGCATATCACTTTAGAGGTTATACAGCCTAATTAGGACATAATTAGGTATATCAGTTTAGAGGTTATACTGCCTAATTAGGACATAATTAAGTCTGTAATTTGCTATCCCTTATGATTTTACTTTTTATATATTGATAGTTTTCATTTTAGTGGGTAATTTTTTTAAAAACAATGGATGGGTATTTAGTAGGCTTTATTTCAGCATATGAGTGATAATATAGTCAGCTGCCAAGACAACCAAATCCTGCCTAGAAAATGGAAAATGTATGCCAAAATTACATCTTTCTTTCATGCCAAATCAGTCATAATTTGAATTTTTCTGTTTATGATTTATAACCTCTGTAGAGAGACTGTAGACAATATGCATAATAGTCAACAATACTGTAGTACCAATGAAATGTTTTTGCAACATTGTTTAAATGATGTAAATATTTCCATTAAGTATGGTTGTCTGCCTTTGGCACCAATTTTCCATCTGTCTGTTAGCACAAGCTTGTTATTGACTTTTCTCCTAAACTACATAAAGGGTTGCCTTGAAACTTTACACATACCTTTATCCTATGGTGTAGCCGGCCATAAATGAAAATGGTATGACATGCATATCCAGTATGGTTGCCACAGCAGCTATCTTGAAAATCTTGTTTTCCTCCTGAATGGTCATATCAACATAGAGTTTTTATAATAAATTTTTTCTGATGTCTAGTTGGTCCTAAATGAAAAGGTTCTGATCTAATATCACTGTCCAATGAATGGTCATTGACCATTGATGACCAGTCGGGTCTGGGGACTGTTCTTCTACCACCTATCAGTTCATCAAAGGTACCAGTTCATGTTTGATCACTGGGCACCCGTCATTTTGTACCAGTCACTGATTTTACATGGGGGCATCACTGAGGCTTCATGGTAAAGGAATAAGCATTGGTCTGAGATTCTCCTTTTTGCCACTTGACCATCATACCATGCACAAGAGTCTGCCCATTAGGTCCAGACTCTGTAAGGAGATCAGATCAGTATGCCCCCTTTACAATTATTCCAAAGACCTGTACAAGATTTGGGGGCCTCAAAATTAACATAATTGGTCACTTATGCCTCCTTGGGCAGCTGGAATTTTGACCCAGAGTATAGGTTATGCAGCAGCTTGTATGACCATCTTGTCATGTTGCTGGAGGCATCATTCATCAGCTTCATCCTGGAACTTTTAGAACACATAGCTCTTACTCACCATATCAAACAAGTGATGGAAATGGCACACAGTATCACTACCTCAGAAAGATATTGTGATGCCCAGCCGCTCTCCTGCTTGGAGTTTTATAAATGATGATGAATTATGTACACTTGTCAACTCTAATGATTTCAAGGTGGAAATAGCTCTATTGATATTCCATATCAGGTCCACCAGATTCTCTCATTTGGTTGAACAGAAGGATATCTGGTCTTTGGATATGGCAGTAATCTTTGGCATTGTGCCCAAAGCACACAAGCACAGATGATCCTTTATATTTTGGTAAAGATCTAGGACTCAACCACAGATCTACTGCTCCTTCCACATTCCTTAATGACTGAGAAAATATCACTGAGGTTCCCTACAGGCCAAGAATGTGTTTAAGGCATACTGGTTGGTCTGTGCCTTCTTTTATTTTGAGACCTGTGATTCTGCCTATAGTTTCTCTGTACATTCTGCGTAGTGGCCAATTAAGTCTCCTCATTTTGATGCAGATGTGTCTCAAGTGGGTATTACTACTAGAGCCTGGGCACACTTCTCATTAAAACATTTGAAGACATTGAACAAAAAGTCAGACTCTTGGTTACCATAGTGTCCCATGCCGGCTTCTTCTCTGCTACTTTGTTCAGTATGCTGAAGGAAGCCACTCAAAACCTAGCCACATTACAACACATGCTGGAAGCTGTGGCCAAGACATCCAGGCATTCACTTCTATAGCAATGGCTTTATCAGCAGAACTTCTACACATCCACTGTGACATTGAGCAGGACTCTTCTAAGGTCTTACTCAACCATGGTAAAGACCTAAAGGCAGCTCCTTTAGAAGCTGCGAGCCTGTTCAGAGGACTTATCCCCACTGTGACTTCACAACAGTTGAAGGATCATCATCTTAGAGCATTCACAACTGCTCCTGATCCATTGCAATTGGCATGGAAATGTTCCACTGCGAATTAGGTTGTTTTGGTTGTGAGCTTGGGCTACTGACTTCAGTTTTGAAATGACTCCCTCAATCAGTGACCACCATGTGCTTTCACCAGTCCAATCTGGTGAAATTAAGACAAGAGGTGCACTCTATTTTACAGAAAGGAGCAGTCAAGAAGATCTGGAATGATCAGTTTCCAGCATTCTACTTTTGAATCTTCCTGGTCAACAAGAAAAATAAAGTTTCATATTATCACTCTCTCCCCACTAAAACAGTTTCTTCTAGATGTCAACATTTCATGATGGAGATGACTTCCTCAGTCTGGAATATGATGTGCCCATCAGACTGAACAGTCTTCATCTACCTTAAGAATGCGTATTTGCACATCTAAAAATTTTCCTCTTCATCTTAGATACCTCTGGTTGTGCGTGGAACTGGAAGTCTTTCAGTTCCTGGTTCTGCCATTCAGAATCACTTCCTCACCCGAAATCTAGTTATATGTGTATTAGCATCCTTTTTCCAAATACTTAGAACCCTGATTCTCCAGTATTTTTATGACTGGTTGATCTGCCCCTCCATCAAGATCTGTTCCAATGTTGTAATACAGTAACTCGGATCTTTTATCCGATCTCTAAAAGTCAGAACTCATTCCACCTCAATGAATGCCTAGTGCTGTGAGAGTGCATTGCCAGAGTAGGGGGTTGGTTATCATAGTCTTCTCTGACATTTGTGGTGGTAAATCTCTGACATCAAGGTGGTGCACATGCCCCTTCCTTGTGCGTGGAGGTCAGGAACATCATTCACTAGTCCTCATCAAGGATCATCATCCTCTGAGTTTGTCCAGGGAAGAAGGACATTTTAGTGGACAATCTGTCCAGGTCATGTAAAACAGTTCTCATGGAAGTCTCTTTACCACTCCATAACAAAGTCCCTTTTCTCACTAGGGAAAGCCCCTGGTAGACTTGATTGTGACCAGGCTTAAAAACAGAATTCTTTTTACATCGCTTGTCCAGGACCAGAGTGCATGGACAGTAGACACATTCAGCCTCAAGTAGAATAATCTTGTATGCCTTACCACCTCAAGTTGTACAAAAAGTCTGAATTTCCAATGCTCATATCATTCTCATACCCCATTATGACTCCAGTGATTGTGGTTCAGCAATCTTCTAGACCTGTTAATAGATCATCCCAGGTCTCTACCTCCTACACAACAACCCACAAATTCTCCTCCTTTATGTTTGGTTTCATCTCAAGTGATCAATCCACCAGAACAAGTTTTTGAGACCTGTTGCATCATTCAAGCTGGGAGAGCTTCAGTGTCTGTGATCCCAGGTGGAGAATCTTCCGACTGGTTGGTACAGTAGGAAATGCGTTGATCCTAGATATCCCTTAGTAACTCCTGTTGCTGATTCCTTTTTGAGAACAAAAGATCTCCAATACCAACAGTCAGGGGCTGTAGATCTGCCATTTCCAACACTTTCTCTCAGGGCTCAGCAATCAGTTCGAATTCAGTCTCCAATACCAACTGTCAGGGGCTGTAGATCTGCCATTTCCAACACTTTCTCTCAGGGCTCAGCAATCAGTTCAAATTCAGTCTCCAATACCAACTGTCAGGGGCTGTAGATCTGCCATTTCCAACACACTTACTTTCTCTCAGGGCTCAGCAATCAGTTCAAATTCAGTCTTCACTACCAACTGTCAGGGGCTGTAGATCTGCCATTTCCAACACACTTTCTCTTAGGGCTCAGCAATCAGTTCAAATTCAATCTTCAATACCAACTGTCAGGGGCTGTAGATCTGCCATTTCCAACACACTTACTTTCTGTCAGGGCTCAGCAATCAGTTCAAATTCAGTCTTCAATACCAACTGTCAGGGGCTGTAGATCTGCCATTTCCAACACACTTACTTTCTGTCAGGGCTCAGCAATCAGTTCAAATTCAGTCTTCAATACCAACTGTCAGGGGCTGTAGATCTGCCATTTCCAACACACTTACTTTCTCTCAGGGCTCAGCAATCAGTTCAAATTCAGTCTTCAATACCAACTGTCAGGGGCTATAGATCTGCCATTTCCAACACACTTACTTTCTCTCAGGGCTCAGCAATCAGTTCAAATTCAGTCTTCAATACCAACTGTCAGGGGCTGTAGATCTGCCATTTCCAATACACTTACTTTCTGTCAGGGCTCAGCAATCAGTTCAAATTCAATCTTCAATACCAACTGTCAGGGGCTGTAGATCTGCCATTTCCAACACACTTACTTTCTGTCAGGGCTCAGCAATCAGTTCAGATTCAGTCTTCAATACCAACTGTCAGGGGCTGTAGATCTGCCATTTCCAACACACTTACTTTCTGTCAGGGCTCAGCAATCAGTTCAGATTCACACCTTGCTGATCTTATTAAGTATTTTTAGCTGCAGAGATCTCTGATCCACTCTCTTACATCAAGATGGAATCTATCTTGTTTTGTGGTCCTTAGCCAAAAACCCAAATGAACCCCAGAGTTAGGTGTTCTCTCAGAACCTTACACTAAAGACTATGTTTTTACTTGCTCTTGTATATTTGAGAAGGCACAGCGAAGTTCATGCAATGTCTGTTGACACTTGCTGTCTCTGGTGTAATGGGAATTATGAATTCCTCTCCTTCCTTTTTCAACTGGGATTTTTATCCAACAGTTACATTCAGTAGCTCCATCACATATAGAGATTCACAGTCTCAGATGAATCTGTGCTGGAGATCAAGATAGGTTTTTATGCCCAGTTAGGACACTGCTTTTCTATCTAACTGCATTGAAACAAAACATAAAGGGTATTTTCCTTCCTCTTAGGGACTCCAATTATATTTTGGTCTCTACTATCTCATGGTGGAATGTCACCACAGTCAAAAGAGCTTATCAGTCCCTTACTGATAGAAACCTCTCTTTTATGAGGCTGTAAAACCCATGAGGTTCTAGCCGCCGCTGTCTCATGGGCAATCCAACTCAATCTTCCTTAGAGGATACCTTTCTATATCACTCTTCCTTGGAATACATCATAATGGCAGCAAAGACAAAGAATGAGTCAAAAATATTCTGAATGATATAACTTGCCTAAACATATCATACAGACTACCTGTCAATACTGTTACAAACTTAGCAGTTGATTTATCAGGCTATAAAAAATACAAGAAAAAAAAAGAAAAGAAAAGAAAACTGAGAAAAGAAAAGAAAAAAAAAACTGTTCTAGGATGTCTGTTTCATTTGGCAGCCAAAAGCTATTTTACAAAATTTTTACAAAATTTTACAAAAGCTATTCACATGGCTGCAATTTGCAAACATTATGTTTCACATTCTGGATTATAATAATTATGATATGGTGTGCGATTTCAGGTTAGTACTCCAAAAGAATTTTTTAAAAATAATTCAGTGTTACTTTAACAGACCAAAACTTTGTTTTTAATAAACTGCCATTACATAAGCAAAGAAATGCCATCTTCAAATCTTCAAACATATCAACCATTCTAGTCGAGTGGTAATATCAATTGATCATGCAAAAGATCCTAGCTTGAATCTCAATCTAAGCATTAAAACATGTCAGTGTATCCTTTGTTATCTTGAATTAAGAAAGAATTATGTTACTCAACTTTGCTGTGCAGCTTATGAGTGATAATTCTCTGCCATATTTAAACAGGAAGTATCCCAGTCAGTTAATATGATAGTGTGAAATATGTCAACTGCAAATGCACACCAAGTGAACATGCGTGTAATGTTATGCATAGACATATGTGTATATGATACTCTGATTTCATGCAGCATAAACCAAACCAGTGTTGTACAATGTAATTACAAACACTCCTAAGCATTATAAACTTGTAACCTGCCTTTCTTCCCATCTGGTTTACAGTTGGTGGAGAGGTTGACTCAGCAAGCAATATGGCAGATTCCACTAATACAGGTTCATCTTCTGAGGGTGGAGCAGCTGGGGGCAGACAACTCAAGGAAAATTCCTCTATGAAACTGCTGAAAAAGATGGAAGCTGAAGTGGGTATTTAAACAGTTTCTAAGACATTTTATGTTTCTCTTGAGTATTATCAGCTACGAGAGTAGGGATACGTTTGGAAACTTGTGTATTGTCAGCAATGACAATAGGGATACATTTGGAAATTTGTGACACAGTTGGCTACGTAGTGGTGCATGTGTTGGTACATGTATATGAAACATGGATCATTCTTAAAAATTGTGACCTCTGTTCCTGATTTACCAAAATTGCTTATGAAAAATGTTTTTGTTATATGCCTTCATGTTACATGTTATGTTATTTTGTTTGTCCATCTGTTACCAGTTTTGTTTCCATACAATAACTAGAGTTGTCCACCATCTGCTGTTACCAAACTTTGTGCATACATTGCTTGGGGTAAAGAAAACCCCCATCAATTCAATGGTAAAAAAACTTAAAGCTTATTGTGACTAAATATGGTTTTTGCAAAATGTTACAAAATTTTGTGCATGATGTGCACTTAGAGTATGGAAGAACCCTTTGGATTTTAGACTCGGGTCAAAGGTTGCCATTACTGAAAGAAAGAAAAAAGTGGTTTCTGCACAATAACATCAGTTATTCGTATAGTTTCTCAACTTTATACATTGCTTTCACTTTGTGTTAGGAAGAACATATTTATTCTTTCTGGTCAAAACTCAAGGTCATTGTGACAGAAAGAAAAACAATATTTTCAAATCAAGTTCACCATCTTCAGTTACCAAACCTTTTGGATGGCTTGTACATGGTGCAAGTAAGAACTATATTGAATTTGAGGTCAAAAGTAAAGATAACTATGAGTGAAAAATATGGTTGGCAGCAGTTTCCAATATTTTGTGCAGTGCCTACATTTAAGGTAGGGAAGAGCAAACATTTAGGTCAAATGTCAAGGTCACTGTGATTGAAAGAAATTTAAATGGTTTTTCACAAAAAACTCATGTTGTCCACCATCTACAGTTACTAAGTTTATGCAAGTCAAGGTCAAAAGGTCAATATCAGTTTGATGGAAATAAATGAATTATATTTGTGCAATAACATTAGTGCTACAAATCATAACAGACCAAACTTTGTTGATGGCTTGCATTTGGGTTCAGGAAGAATCCTGTCAATTTTGAGATTCAAAAGTCAAGGTCACTGTGACTGAAAGTAGAAAAATGGTTCCCAGGCAATAACATTAGCTCTGCAACATATATCTATCTAGACCAAACATTGTGGATGGCTTACATGTGATCTAGTGATATGTGAGGCAAGAACTTCAAATGTCAGTCACCATGACTGAAAAAAGTGGCTTCATCACACAAAAGACAAAGCCTGGACATAAATTGCCAATGTACTGTACTCTTCTTTAATTGAAATATGGTGTTTATAAGAGACCTGCATTAGATAGTCATATTCGTATTAAGTTGGCTTTGTTGGTTTTAATGGCTCTTTTTACACATTATTGGATGTATCATTCTGAGGAAATGGCTGATAAGTGCTTTCCCAAGGACACACCAAAGCAGTTGTCTTGGGCAAGTACTGAACCTACAACCCTTGGATTTAGACTCGAATATTGTACCAAGTGAATAACTGTGGTTCTTCACTTTGTAAGTTCCCATGTAACAATTGTTCCCAGGCACTAAATAAAGGATGTTAAACATGTAGATACAAAAATTAATGTAATGTATGGCTTAAAAGTTAGTTGAATTGGAACAAGTTATTGGGGCATACAAGATTGTACTTCTTTCTGTATGAATAGAGGATAATACAATAAATATTATTGAAACCAATTCTATACCGACTAAACTCCATGATGCAGCTGTCAAGTTACAAAATCAGTGTTCTGAAATGTTTTTAATATAAAAAGCAAGTATATTTAAAATGTCTTGTACCTATTAGCACCATACTTATTAACACATTTAATATACCAATTAAGAAAAACAGCTTGATTATTATTTGGTATGCTTTATAAACTAGAAATGGTCTCTGCTCACTCATATTTCAATCTGTCTCCTGCTGCTAAGGTGACAGACATAGAAATGGTCCCTGTTCATTTGCATTTCAATCTGTCTCCTGCTGCTAAGGTGACAGACATAGAAATGGTCCCTGTTCATTTATATTTCAATCTCTACCAAGCTACTAAGAACATAGAAATGGTCCCTTTTCATTTGTATTTCAATCTGTCCCCTGCTACTAAAGTGACAGGACATAAAAATGATCCCTGTTCTTCCCCCCACTACTATGGTAAGAGAACATAGATATGGTCTGTTTATTCATATTTCTCTGTTCAGCTTGTGAACACAAAAGCATCTATATATTTAGTGTCAAAAGACTCAAACTACTTTAGTGGGAAGCAAAACATGGCAGTTACTTTTCCCAGTCATAGAATATTTGATGAAGGTTTTAGTTCAAGGTTTTTCTTTGCTGATGTTGCCTAAACCCTTTAGTAGATTCTCGTCATACTTGGCATTACTTATTAAGCTAAGACAATTCATTCTACACATACTTTCTGTCTTGACCATGACCTAAATGTCAAGGTCATAGTCATACAGAATTTACATCAAATTTTGGTTGAAGTTCCACTTGCATATTTTTCCTAAACCTTCTCTTTATTTGGATGCATTGTTATGAAGCTGAGGCAGTTCATTTAGTGACAGGCAAGATTGTTTCTTTCATTCTTTGACCTTGGAGTCAAGGTTACTTGCATACAAAATTTTGTGAAGATTTGTGGTTAAGTTTTTTAATTCCTAAACCCCATGATGAATTTTCTTCATATTTAGAATGAATCATTATAAAGCTAAGACAATTTATTTGGTGATATGCTTGTTTGCTCCTTTTACTTTAGGGTCATGGTCCAAGTTATTGAAAATGTATTTTTTTTTCTTTCAAATCTTTTTTTCCATTGCTTATGTTTCCTAAATCACTTAATGAATTTTCTTCATACTTGGAATAAATCCTTGTAAAGCCAAGACAATACATTCAGTAACAAACATACTTCACACTGTGACCTACCTTAAGGTCAAAGTCATTGAAGATTATTCTTCCATCTCTCTTACCAGTAATTTTTTTGCACAATAACTCAAGCTATCCACCCATCATCACTTAGCAACCTTTGATTGATGATATGCATTTGATTAAGGAAGAAGTCTAGTAATTATTGTAATTAAAAGGTCAGAGGTCAATACCACTGTGACTAAAAGATAAAGAAATGTTCTGCACAATAATTAATGTTTTCCACCATATGCAGGTACCAAAAAAATGGTTTTGCACAATAACATCAGTTCAATATCACATACCTGGACCAGGCCCTTGGTATTCATTGCACTTAGCATATGGAAAATGTTTGTCTACTCCAAGGTCAAAGAGGCAATGGTCAAGGTTATTAGCTGTAAGAATAAAAGTGGTTTCCACACAATACTATTAGTTCTACATAATACACCTGGACAAAATAATGAAGGATGCATACTGAGTTCATGGTGAAAGGGTCAAGTTTGCATGATAACTTTTATTCTGATGTAAGTTCTTTGACCAAACTTTAAGGATGTTTTGAAATTAGAGTAACCAGGAAATCAAAATTCTGAATCTGAAGGTTAGAGGTCAAGGTCATGAGAAGTCTGATAAGAAAATAATGAATTCTGCACATTAAGTTTAAATCAAGAATGCATATCTTGTCCATAGGGTGTATGTATATTGTTCAGTTCATAGTCTTATTAATTAAATTCCTTATATTTCCTAAATCCCTCAGTTGGAGTTTATTCATACATTGGATTTGGAGCTGAAACAATTTATTATTCAGTGTGCTTACTCTGACCTTGGGGTCCATGTTACATGTTTTGTGGCAGTACTGTGATTGTGGGCTTTGGACATGCAGGCCATGCCTTTTTCATTAGAATTGGCTGTGAAGCTTCATCTAAAAAATAGTTGAGATGAGTTTGAATATGAGCAAATTCTACACATATTTGAATGAGTTATGGCCCATTATCATATAAGCATTGAAGATGCTGTAAAAATATTTCACATTTATGATTAAATTTGAGCTAATTTTACAGTTGCAGCTCAGACAAGTATGTTAATAGGCACACATCTTTTGTTAATTATTTTGGAAAATCAGGTAGTAACTGACTTTCCACCTGTATATTCAAAATGGCTGCTGACAAATGTATGGAATTAATATGTATATTTGTTTGCCAATACCTAGGGAGTGGAGCAGATGTATGCAGTGCAGCCGTTGCCATGGTGTCCCCACCTGGAGCATGTTACCCCTGTCCCTACCAAGGGTCTCAACACCTCTGACCCCTGTGAGGAATGTGGCAATGTTGGTGAGAACTGGGTCTGTCTTGTCTGCTACAAGGTGTGTATTCCATTTCAGTTTCATTTATACAATTTATTCTTTGTTAAGTAAACAGGAAAGGTTGCATTGCATGAATGAGTTTATGATTATGAAAGAAATCATACCAGTTAGTTGTCAATTGTCAAGATAAAAATGGGTGTTTATCTTGAATTTTGGGACCTGAAAGGTAGAATCTGTTTCTTTCATAACACATTTTATTGTGATGTTGTCACAGCTGGCAAAATAAATAAAAGTGTTGAAGGTTTTCTTGTTTGATGATCACTCTCAAATAAATATAATTCTCCCCCCTAATGGATCCACAGTACTTTCATGTAAAGCAATGAATCAGAATTGTTGAGCTTAGCTTTCAGTCATGGATTTGCAATGTTGATATGATGTTAAAATTAGTCATTGAATGATAATTAGCTTCTTCATGAATCAATTAATGAATTGTGAGTATTTGGGTATCCACAAAATCTATATCTATATCAGCTCCCTCCATCACTCACTCCCTTCCTGTCTCTCAAAACTCTATTGTCATAAACTAAGTAACAGAATGAAACAAAACCAACATTTGAAAGAAACTTACCTTGTTATAAAGTGAATCCAAAATCTTAAATGTTCTATTAAAGTCCAAAAGAATTTAATGTTCAGAGTAAATTTCAGATTGTCAAATGTGTGTATCATAATGACATTGTCCAAAACTCCTTTGATAATTTGCAATAGTCCCAGAATAATCTTCTAGTCCAGTGAGCACTTTGTAGTTCCAATGACTTACAAATGTTTTCTCTCAGATTATCTAAACACAATGTCAAATATATCTGCAGACTAGTGATTTCAGTATATGGAATAAGAATATCCAAACAGGAATAAATCTTATTACTCAGCTCCACCTTCAAGAATCTATTACAACTGAAAACTTTAGAATGTTCTATAAATTAACTATTGACCCTGATCCTGGTTCTATCATTGTGTCGCAGGTTTTATATTATGTTGTTTACTTGAAAAATTACTCATTGTTGCCTTAACATTTTGAAGCAGAATAAGTCTTTTTTATTGTGTTCAGAATTTCACTTGAGTGGAATTATTTATTTAAATTATTATTCACTTGACATACAAAGTGTCATCAGTGATATTCTGGACAAAAGCATTTATTTGGAATTACAGTGAATTCAGACAAGGACATTTTTGGATTGTGTTGCTGTGATACATTCAAAGACTTATGTACATTATCACACTCCAGGGAAGTTTTTTTATTCTGATTATAATTTCTAGTCATTTTCTATAGACTTGTATGAAAAATTAGCTTAAGTTGGATTTCATCGCCTTTATTGGTCAAGTGAACTGACCCCCTACTTGGGCCTCAAAACACACTTATTGAGTCTCAAAAAACCCTAAACAATGTCTTGGAATGCTATACTATATTTGTAAACTTGTGACTACTCATCCATAGCATGAGTAACTATTATGGTTTGAATAGATAAAGACTATGATGTGAGACACCTGTACATGTGCAGTTTTTCACATATTATAAGGGTTGATAAAAAGTAGTGTGGAAATGTTTTTGACTCATTTTCTGGTGAAGATTTAGTAACTGAAGAAAGTTAAATTTCTTGTTTCAGTGGCAGTTGATTATGTATTATTGTATATTTCTAATTACAGTACTGTAATTCATAGACTCATGTCAGTTAAAATTAGTTATAGTGTATAGTTTCTGTGCTTATTTGAAGCCATATGGCCCAAATACATTACTTGTATCCTAACATATATGAATATGAAAATTTCATACACCATCAAAATGTGTTTGTATGCTTACATACAACACAGAATTTTCTACTTGAAGGAAAATTATTGCTTATAATCAATGTTGAATGCAAATGGGCATAAAGAGAAATAATGTTGTGAAACCCAAATTGCATGTGCAAGAGCATGTACACACAAGGTGCACATGGGCACACACACACACACATTGTTTCCTTCTTTGCTCCTAATTCTCCCTGAAATTCAAATCTATCTTGACCCCTGTCAAATGTATTAGTGTGATGTGCTTTAAGGTTCAAGAATATGGGGTACATTTAAAATCAGATTCATGTAGTGGAAAGTCTCAGGTCACAGTCTACTCTTGCAGATATGAATTTGATTAAAGATATGTATGAAAAAGTCTCAGGTCACAGTCTACTCTTGCAGATATGAATTTGATTAAAGATATGTATGAAAAAGTCTCAGGTCACAGTCTACTCTTGCAGATATGAATTTGATTAAAGATATGTATGAAAAAGTCTCAGGTCACAGTCTACTCTTGCAGATATGAATTTGATTAAAGATATGTATGAAAAAGTCTCAGGTCACAGTCTACTCTTGCAGATATGAATTTGATTAAAGATATGTATGAAAAAGTCTCAGGTCACAATCTACTCTTGTTGATATAAATCTGAATAAAGATGTGAAAAATGTATGTCACAGTCTACTCTTGCTGATCAGAATCTGATTACATGATGTGAAAAAGTCTCGAGTTACAGTCTACTCTTGCTGTTCTGACTTAAATTTTCCAGTAATTTAAATTTCATGATGTGAATGATTTGAAAGAAGCATTAAAATTAATGCATATCTTTGCAGTCTGATGTTTGGGTTCATCTGTCACAGATTAAAACAGGATTTTTATGTGTAGAGTTTTAACATGAGTGTGTAAACTAAATTCAGAAATAGAAAAGTCAAAAACCAAGGATAGAACACAATTTCAATCATTTTGTTTTGTAAGTGATTGTAAGGAATGTGGTTTAGCTCCTTTCTGATTTATAACACAATTCCAATCAGTTTTTTTTGTAAGTAATTGTAAGGATTGGCTCCTTTCCGATTTATTGCAGGTGTATCATGCCTACTGATTGATTTTCTATTCCTTTATTTACAGGTGTATTGTGGCAGATATGTGAATGAGCATATGGTCATACATTGGGAAACAGAAAATCACCCAATAGTGTTGAGCTATGCCGATCTGTCTGTTTGGTGTTATGGCTGTGATAACTATGTACATAACGATGTAAGCAATTTACATATCCCCTAGTCTAATTTAATGTCACATCCATTTTCATCAACAAATTATATTTTAGATATCCAGCTGATAAATACAATTTTCTTGAAAGGGATGGGTGACAATTGTCTTTTACAGTAACATATATTTTTTTAAGGCAGAGTGACCACATATTTTGTACAAATTCTTATAATGATTTTATTGGTCATTATTGAAAATGCATATAGATGAATTTAAAAGGAATTTAGCAAACTTAGTACAGAAAAATCAAGCTGCCTTTTTTTAATGTTTTTAGCTCAAGTGGAAAACTTTGTCTACAAAAATTGTGTTTGGCATGACTCTAGTATTGTGGCTTCCATTGCAGCACAAAATGGAAACTTCTTTCAAATTCTTCTCCAGAACTCACCCAGTTTTGATGAAACTTGGTAGCATGTTTCTTAGGATATGATCAGTAAGAATTTTGTCAAGGGTGGCTCCACTTACAGTTATGAAACTTAGCATCCAGTTTGAAAACATTTTTTGACTTTTCTAGGATGGCAGAGCTACTTTGATTAAACTTGGTAGAAATATTTATAGGACATGCATTATAAACATTTAGTCGGTGGTGGCTTCCCAAGCAATGGTCTACCTTCCATATCAACCAAATTGGGAAACCTATTTTCAATTTCTTCTCCAGAAAAGCTCAAACACTTTTGATAAAACTTAGTGGAAAATGGTTCTTAGGACATGCTGTGTCAAAGTTATAAATGTGGTGGCTCCTCTAGCAGTGGTGTGATTCCTTAGCAATGATACTTAAAACCTATTTTTGACTTGATTAGAATGGCTGAACCATTTTGGACCAAATGAATGTTTCTTTGGATAAACTCAATCAGAATTTAGTCTGACATGATTGCCTTAGAACATTGTTGATTATTAGTAGCAATGGGGAAAAAAATTATTTTGACATGGTTAGAACAGCTGACCTAGTTTCAAAGCAAGTATCAGTGTTTCTTATGGACTTAATCTATCAAAATAGTGTTCAGCATGGTTCTCTTAGAAATGATCTAGCTCCCATACCAAATATTTGGAAAGCCAATTTGAATTGCTTACTTGGAATGACCTTAACAGTTTTGATCTGAATTTGCATAATGTGTAATGGGACATGCTATATGAAAATTGTGTAAGAGGTGATCCCCCTAGCAACAGTGTAACTTACATAACAGCTATTTGGAAAACCCACAGATGATATTTGTATCCTATCATTATTACAACAAAAAAATCTTTGTATTTTACATTTTATGTCAATTTGTATCAGCTAGTATTCCCTTTAATTATTCGTTTTATTACTCTCATTGCATCAACATGCCAACAATTTATGCCGGGCTGCATATCTTGTGCTGAGACGCATCAGCTCCATTCGCAAGTTTCTGTCAGTTGATGCCACTTAAGCACTTGTGTGTTCCTTAGTACTTTCAAGACTGGACTATTGTAATTCAGTTTTTTCTGGTTTATCTTAATATCTACTTCAGAAACTTTAAAAAGTTCAAAGCACTGCTGCTCGGATCATCCTTAGAGTACCACGATCAGAGCATGCCTCTCCGCTGCTCTGTACCCTACACTGACTATCCATACAATCCGGAATTAAACACAAAATTTGTTCTCTGTGCTATGTTTCACTGATGGGCTTCAGTCCAACATACCTATCTTATCTCACCCATGCGTATACACCAGCAAGATGCTTACGATCCTCTTCTGATATTTTCACTCTCATTATTCCCACTATGAAATTGAATTCATATGGACGTTCTTTTTGCATACCAGGGCCCATCAACATGGAACAAATTGCCCACTGCACTTAGACATAAAGACAGTGATCTCATTCAAGAGCACTCTTAAAACCCATCTATTTCAGCTGCAAGAACAGTCATAAAGACCTAATAATGTATCCTTACCTTAAACATTTACAGCATGTTTTTCTGTTTCTAATTTTGTGGTGTTTGTTTTTATTTTTGTAATCATATCATTAATGTTTTTTATTCTTTTTAAGTGTTGTAAAATGTTGTAAAGCGCTTAGAGCTTCTAAAGATTAGGTACTATATAAAGTCATTATTATTATTTTTATTATTATTATTATTTTTATTATTATTATTATTATTATTATTATTATTATTATTATTATTATTATTATTATTATTATTATTATTAGCAATCTTATCAAACTAAGGTTTTTGGCTGAATTAGTCATCTCACTTCTTGAATGAGACTGATTATTGTCATTTTTATTAATTATTTGGTGGTTTTATTGCCTTAACATAACTAAACTTGTTGCAGCTTGATATAAAGTGTGTGAGACGAATCACATGTATATATGTCATGTTTTGTAATACAACTTATGCCAGCTTAGGGAAAGGGTCAGCTGTTTAGTTTTGTAGCCAGGTGATTAGTGTCAGGCCTACTTGAATCTCTTGATTAATAATTGTTTAGAATTACGAAAAACATTTAATGATTAGGCATCATCTATTGCAAATTTGTTTTATGCCTGAATGACTACACCTTTTTGTTTTAAAAACTATTTTTCATCTATCTATGTTTTCATATGTGAATCTTTAGATTAACTTATCTAATCTGTTTAAGTTCCTGTCTCAGCAGCAAACTGTGTTATGATACCAAATTTTCATATTTTTCCTTTTTTTTTCTTCAGATTATCCAGCCAGCCAAGGCAGCTGCTCATATTTCCAAATTCAATGAACCATTACCAGGAATTTAATTAAAGCTGAATAATTCCTGACAGTGTTATGAAATGAAATTTGATTTCTGATGAAGTGAAATCTTTTAAAGTGGGAGGTCCAAAATCAATATTTTAAACACATTTTCTTAACTTTTACTGCAGCACTTTATTTCTTGATGAAAAGTCTTGGACCTCCGCTCGATTGTTATTAGTTAACATTATGTAGCAATATATTGGGGTTGATTAGGACTAGTACAGACTAGTACATGTGTACTCAAGAAAAAATTTGTCCAAAGACTGTACATGTATATTCTAGAAGGAATTTGCACAAAGTTTGTGGTTAATGATTATTTTTAATGCAGTCACCATAGATTCAGTAGTAAATTAACATTTCTGTTTGCTTACATGATAACAATTTATTTCACAGTGGTAGAAACTTTCTCTTGTTTAATTTTTGTCAAGCTCTCATTAATGAGAAGTGACATAAAAAAAAGTCCTTTTTACCCTGGTGGTGACAGCATCAGCAGTCAAGGGATATTGTTTTGTTTGATCATGACTCATGATGCACTTAAAATTTATTAAATTTTAGCAATTTCTTCATTCTCTACTTAAAATTTATTTAGTTGTCTGGTGTATTAGATCATATTTGTACAAATTCAGTTGATTAAATGCTCCTGTTTGCTACTCATCACTGCATTCCACTTAGTTTATTGTTCTGGAGAAGTGAAAATTGCCAGTTATGTGTTATATGAATGTTGTCTTTGTTTTCTCATGTTTGTAATTTCTACTTTATGCTTACTTTTGTCTCTCTTGTCTAATTGTTGCTGTAGATCTTGGAACACTTTTTTAAAAAGGTCTTGGAAAAGAAAAAAAAATCTCTCTGATCTCGAGCTAATGACCACCAGCATCAGAGCTGATCTGTCACATCTAGTCCTCAAATCACTTGTCCATTGATGACTGTGTATAATAAATCAAAGTTTTTGTGCCAGTTACATGTCTGCATAATTTATATTGTTTCTGCTGAATAACTTCAGAAAAATGTGTTCCCATCTATTCCCAGATCAGCAAACTTTGAAAAAATCTTCTAACATCTACTTCCAAATAGATGGCCTTAAAAACCTACAAAAAGAAAAAAGAAGTGCCACATCTGTCTTGCAATATATAGTTATTCCTATATTGAAATGATGCTAATCTAGTTCCTAGAATGGATGCCTTAGCAAATCTTTTTATGGTCTACTCTTCCAGAAGAAATGGTTTAAACAACACAGGGTTTTCACTGAAACACTTGTATAGCATTAAGTAGCTGCTTCAAAATGAAAACGTGTTCATCTGACCTCCAAGATGGTACCAATTGTGGCCATCTTGAAAGTCATACAGCTCCTTTAGCATCAATGGTGATATTGATATAGGATTTTCTTTTAACACTTCTTATTTTTATTTATTTCTGAATAAAAATAGTACAAAGCTGACCATCCTATACATAAATATTAGATGATTATCTTTTGACTGTTTTCTGTAGAAAACTACAGAAACAAATTTCCATTGTTAATCTTCATGCATGTTAGAAAGATACAAATTTACAGTATGTAGTAGTTTTTTATTTGTTTTTTTTAAATATATTTATTTTAAGAATCTTTTTAATCACATGAATTAAAATATCTCAGTTTATACACTTATATGTGTATTAGGACACATGTCATAAGCTCAGCTTTAATATCTCAATATTATTGTATTTTAAATTGTTACCAGAGTAACCAATGTTTTTGCTAGAAATTTCAATAAATTTAACATTAAGGTCAAAATACTTAAGTTGTTAAGTTTGTGACCTTTTGAGTGTGTTGAAAAATACTAAAAATATATTTGACTGTTGACATTCAATCTCTACACCTCACTGAAAGCAAAACACCTGTTATGCCTTTTTTAGGAGACATTTAAATAATGTAAGCCTGAAAAATTAGAAACCTTGGTTTTTCTATCATAAATTCAGAAAATTCAATGCATGACTGATTTGGTAAGAAAGAAGAATGTTCTGTATGAAAAAATGTATAAATATCTAATTTTTGTCATGATTGTTACAAACTTAGCAAGATTTGGTTGGTGAGACAGTTCTGTCACCTCATAAAATAAATAAATAAATAAATAAATAAATAAAGCTTGCCTAATACCATCTAGTGTGTATAACTAATCACACACTGTAATGAGAACTATCAATATACAAGAAGTAGGGAATTCCAAACTACTGCCTTAATGTATAATTTCCATGCAAATCAGGACTTTTTAACTTTAAACTGATGTGTGGTAAAAGGTTAAACTTATTGGGAGACATTGAATGTGCAGTAAACGGTTAAACTTATTGGGAGACAAGAATGGCTACAATTATTTGGTACTGAGATAATGAGAAAAATGTTTTAGAAGACATTACATTTTGCATGATAAAATACTAGCATGAATGATGTATGGATGGACCCAGTGTGACCACACCTGCCAATGTTCCACAAATTTCAGATTATTCATCTTGTTATTAGAATTAGTATATTTAAAAATTGTCGAAATTTTTTATATTTTCTTTAATTGTATACATTTTCTTTATATTTTCTATGGATGACAATGAAAATTTAAAACCAGAATCAAGTTATGTAAAATTGATCTAAAAATGACATGTAAATAATATAAAGAAGTATATAAAGTTAAACATGAAAAAAGAATACACAAAACACTAACATTGTTCCTTTGGATATAAAAAAATAGAATTTACATCCAGTAAGTTTGGACATTTTTATTTTGAATTTATTATGAACATTATAGAATTTGTATCTATTTCTTAACAGTACATATTGTTTACAAGTTTTCTCAGTATTTTTTTTTCTAATTGATTGTATCTTTAGTCTCATTTAAACAGGCCTCCTTTGACACTTTTTTTACTTTGTTTCAATACCTCTAATTGTCACATCCTGTTGATTCTTGATGCTAGCATTGAACTGAGTTGCTGACTAAATTCATGCCATGTACTTGAATGTTTTTTTTTTTTTGCAAACACTGACAATTTATTGGTGAGCATGTCAAGTAGGGAATAGATAGATCTTTCACCCAATTTTCCATTCTGATATTTTGTTTCATTCACCACTACCACCCCATTCCCTTTTTAAATGATATGGTGTTTTGTACAACACATTCTCTTAGTCTTTCAAAAAGGAAAAATACTATTTTTTTAACTGTTATATTCAATATCTCAGAATGTCACTATACTTATATACCCACTTGGATTCAAGATGTGTTGGTAAATGTAAAGTCAGTAGGAATTCTTTCTTGTAAATGTGTTGCTTTCTTGATCAAATAGATGTGTAAATTGTAAATGTATATACAATTGTAAGTAATAGACCCTAACCAGGATTTTTTTTACACTGAATAATGTATGTTGTGGTATTTCTTTATATTGTCTTATCACATTCTTTAGGTACAAACTGCAATAAATTGCTATATAATAAAATGTGTGCATTTTTAGCTCTCCCAGTCATAATGCTATGTGAGTTTTTAGTATAGCCCTGAATCCATTACCGGTAGTCATCCTTTGTGTGTTGTGTGCATTTTTAGCTTCCCCAGTCATAATGCTATGTGAGTTTTTAGTATAGCCCTAAATCCATTACCGGTAGTCATCCTTTGTGTGTTGTGTGCATTTTTAGCTTCCCCAGTCATAATGCTATGTGAGTTTTTAGTATAGCCCAGAATCCATTACCGGTAGTCATCCTTTGTGTGTTGTGTGCATTTTTAGCTTCCCCAGTTATAATGCTATGTGAGTTTTTAGTATAGCCCTGAATCCATTACCGGTAGTCATCCTTTGTGTGTTGTGTGCATTTTTAGCTTCCCCAGTCATAATGCTATGTGAGTTTTTAGTATAGCCCAGAATCCATTACTGGTAGTCATCCTTTGTGTGTTGTGTGCATTTTTAGCTTAACCAGTCATAATGCTATGTGAGTTTTTAGTATAGCCCTGAATCCATTACCGGTAGTCATCCTTTGTGTGTTTTGTGCATTTTTAGCTTCCCCAGTCATCATGCTATGTGAGTTTTTAGTATAGCCCTGAATCCATTACCGGTAGTCATCCTTTGTGTGTTGTGTGCATTTTTAGCTTAACCAGTCATAATGCTATGTGAGTTTTTAGTATAGCCCTGAATCCATTACTGGTAGTCATCCTTTGTGTGTTGTGTGCATTTTTAGCTTCCCCAGTCATAATGCTATGTGAGTTTTTAGTATAGCCCTGAATCCATTTCTGGTAGTCATCCTTTGTGTGTTGTGTGCATTTTTAGCTTCCCCAGTCATAATGCTATGTGAGTTTTTAGTATAGCCCTGAATCCATTACCGGTAGTCATCCTTTGTGTGTTTTGTGCATTTTTAGCTTCCCCAGTCATAATGCTATGTGAGTTTTTAGTATAGCCCTGAATCCATTACCGGTAGTCATCCTTTGTGTGTTGTGTGCATTTTTAGCTTCCCCAGTCATAATGCTATGTGAGTTTTTAGTATAGCCCTGAATCCATTACTGGTAGTCATCCTTTGTGTGTTGTGTGCATTTTTAGCTTACCCAGTCATAATGCTATGTGAGTTTTTAGTATAGCCCTGAATCCATTACCGGTAGTCATCCTTTGTGTGTTGTGTGCATTTTTAGCTTCCCCAGTCATAATGCTATGTGAGTTTTTAGTATAGCCCTGAATCCATTACCGGTAGTCATCCTTTGTGTGTTGTGTGCATTTTTAGCTTCCCCAGTCATAATGCTATGTGAGTTTTTAGTATAGCCCTGAATCCATTACCGGTAGTCATCCTTTGTGTGTTGTGTGCATTTTTAGCTTACCCAGTCATAATGCTATGTGAGTTTTTAGTATAGCCCTGAATCCATTACCGGTAGTCATCCTTTGTGTGTTGTGTGCATTTTTAGCTTACCCAGTCATAATGCTATGTGAGTTTTTAGTATAGCCCTGAATCCGTTACCGGTGGTCATCCTTTGTGTGTTGTGCATCAGTCAACATTTGCCTTTCTTCATTTAGTGGTTCAAATAGTGGTTGATGTCCATTCAACTGAAGACCATTTTGCCAGTGAGAAAGTTCAACTTGATACAAGTTTAATAGAATAACTATAGAGAATAACGTTTCTTAAAATGATGGAAATATATATGAATGCCTTCAAGTGTAAAGTATGTGCATTATAGCTGTTCAGTGAATGACACAATTCAGTCTTTTCATGCAAGTATTGATTATGTGAAGAATACTGTTTCATAGGGATCCACACAAATAAGGTTTCTAATCTGAACAACTTCTTATTCAGAATTGCTACAAAAACATGTCAACATGTTATCATTTCAGTTCTAGTCTGTCTGAAATAGTCAACATTTTATGAAGACATTAGAAACCTATGGTATTTTGCTAATGCTGTCTTTTTACAAAACACACCAACACAAATCATGCTTGAAAAGTAAAAACAAACCATCATTGAACTGAAAAAAATTCATCAGCCATTAATTGACTAAAAAAAAGGGAACCACAATATGAAAATCATGTTTATAAGTACTGACTTTCTTCAAGATCCACATTTTGAAAATTATATTTATAAGTACTGACTTTCTTCAAGATCCACACTATGAAAATCATGTTTATAAGTACTGACTTTCTTCAATATCCACACTATGAAAATCATGTTTATAAGTACCTACTTTCTTCAAGATCCACACTGACAATCATGTTTATAAGTACTGACTTTCTTCAACATACATATATACATATATATATATATATATATATATATATATATATATATATATATATATATATATATATATGGGTGGGAGCTTGTTATTATTAGGGTGGAAAGCGTTGATATAGATCAAAGTTCAAATGAAATTATTCTGGACATAGAAATGCAATATTAGTTCCCAGAATTTATCGATGTGTAAAAAATTCCAGATCAGTATCACGTGACCGTTTATATCCAATCAGACCGTATACAACGCAGTCAATTCATAAAAATTGTTATAATTGACGTATGAAAATAACTATAAAAAGTATTAATAACCCCCGTTTTCTAAATGAATTTAATATGGTACACATTTTGATCAGAATCCTTTCTGTATTCTGTTCCCCCTTCCCTGTCATGCATAACGGAAAAATGTGGAGTGAGAGAGATACGGAATTTGGGCTGGATTAAAACCTTGAAATAGAAATTACAATAAGTAACCTACAAGAATATTACACCAAGTAACCTACAAGAATGGTGTGCACTTTCGTTGGGATTTATGTCGCTTTTATGAATGATACAATGTTGCAGATAATGTCGACATAATGCAGCAAATTCCTCGGTACACATGTAATGTTTTGTTTTGCTGTCGTTTTTTAAATCTCTCTCTCTCTCTCTCTCTCTCTCTCTCTCTCTCTCTCTCTCTCTCTCTCTCTCTCTCTCTCTCTCTCTCTCTCTCTCTCTCTCTTCGTTTGTGTCATCTCACGATATCTCTGGACTTATGAATGATGGTAAAAGTTTTAAACCGACCAAAGGACGAGAGAGAAAAAGAGTTGTAAAGTCAAACCGACCAGAGAGACAGACTGACAGACAGAGTTTATGGTTGATTATACTGTTGTAAAAGCACTATGACTGAGATCAGCTGTAAATATATTAAAATATTTTAATTACATGTATCTCTTGTTGGTTCGTCATTTCACTTCGTTTCTATTCCACAATAATTTCCATGAGCCGGTAGACGAATGTCTTAGCGTTCGTGTGAATCGCGTGGTTAACTAAGTGTTTGTTGTGCTCTAATTTTATTATTAAAACCATCTTTCATACTTAAGTCATAAGTGTGTATTATATTGATTTTATCAATGTGAAGAAAAATAGAAACTAATAAAGAAAACAATCAACTTATCATTATGCAAAGATGATTGTAAATAGCCACACAAGGCATAGAACTACATTATCAAACATGAATTATAACAGCACTCAATTTGTCAAATATATATAAAATTGTTCTTTTACAGATATAAATCTTTTCTGTTCATTTAATGAAATATATTTTTCACACGAGTGTATGAATATTTATGAAATGCACTGTTCAGAAAAACGTATGAATATATAGAAAATACACCGTTGAATATAATAAAATTTTGAATTTATGACACACGTCGTTGATATAACTATATTGAAAGTTAAATTTATGATAGTGTGTCGATCATCTAACTAACATGAAAAAGCCCGAGTCCACAATAATAGAACGTATCAGAAAGTACGATTCTATATATGATATTCCTTCCTGTCTGCTAACGGTTCCCCCAAAGAGTGACACGCACCAGAGTGTGAGAGTATTATCCGTGGCCCCATTAGACTTGGAGCCGATACAACCATCACTTCCTGCTGCAAAGACCAAGAGTTTCAACTTGTATCATTGGAATTCGGTTTGAATTATAAATAAATGACCAACGTAACGAATGAGCCATAAACTGGAAGCGTGTTTTAGGACAAAAGCCACAATATGGATAATGGACACGTACAAAATAAGTATTAAAACTGTTCTGCATTAAGAACCAATATACATGATAACCAAATTCATACATTAATTTTCTGTAAGACTAAACATACGGGACTAAACAAAGTTAGATCGCTTCTTATTGTTTACTATACAGAACTAATATAATTCAACCCAGCTTGTCAGTTGAAATCTATATTAAATCTGACAGCATTACAGTGAGAAATTTGTGTGACCTAATTGGAATTTAAAATACATCTCGGGTCATGAATATAAGAAACTACTGCATGAAACAGATGATAGACTATAAGAAAAACGTAGATAGTTATTACTTACTTTTCCTGCTGAAAGATTCATATCTTTTATCAAAATTTAATTTCAGTGTAACTATAAGTCAATAAAACATTGTCTTTTTACACATACAGAAAGCATGAGGTAAGTTGGCTCCTACCGCCGGTACTTTGCACGTCCTGCAGTCAATCGGTCAACCAAGTAGAACTTGATATATCGTAATCGTTCCATGTAACTAAAACATACAAGTGACTTGTATTATATTTTACATTAAAATACCACACAATGACAACTTTGTGCCAACAATTTTGTGACAAAAAGGTAATTTATGTGAGAGAATAATAACAACTGTCCATAAAGTATCGTGTCAATATGAATACCGACAATAAAAATTACCGAGTAGACTTAAACACAGACCAACGTGCTCCACAATCTGTAACATTCTACAACTAATGCCAGCGTTTTCTCGTTGTGATCTTTTCTTTAACGCCATCAGATTTGTAAGCAAGTGATAGCTCCTGATATGAAGATTTTACTAGCCCATGTTTGTAGTTTTACAAATCCGTTTTTGTTAATGTCCTAATTGACAGAAGGAAGTCGTCATAAATAAAGTTCTTGACCTAAATCACTCTCTTTTAAAGTCCATTAATCATTTAGTACGAAGACAAAGGTATATAAGATATTATTACCATTTCTTCTGTACAGAAAAGTTTGTACCCGAGAAATTTTAAACTATGCGCCGGATTTTCCATTGCCAGTTTTGCAGAGAATCAACAAGTCAAAACTCCATCTTGTTTCACCCTATAAGTCAGATTTTATACTAGTGTGCGGCAAATGTGTCAGCTACAACAATGGGCGATTCATATTTTAGTTGTATCTTTTTAAACAAGATTAAAATAAAAACCATCTAATACATCTAAATCTCATTGTATATTGTTTAGAAAGCTGGCCTTGTTCTTTCAGTCCAGACAAAAGAACCATCAAGGATATACGTCTAAAGCCTGGCGTGTTATTTTTAGTACATCAATAAAGGAACGTCCTGTTAAAATAGTTTAATGAGTCTTCTTATCGGTCTTGAGACTCGTCGATTACATTTTTACCACCCTTTTCCGATAGATATTCAACCAATTTATACCTCATCATAGCAAAATTGGAATTCAATTTGCACAGTAGACGGTTTTAAATGCAAAGATGACTCCGGTAACAAAAAGCTATCAGCGGTGCAGTGTTTAATCAGCAATTGGTTAGATGAGTAAATATATACCATATATCCCCTCATGCTACGAAAACTGACAAATTTACGTCAAGTTACCAATTTTATCAGTGCCATTTTTATCAGTGGGGAACACAATATACCTGTATTGAACTGAGATTTCTCTATGATATTTTGAAAGAGCCAGCCGATGGAAAGTGTGTTGGTGCGGATCTTGATCAATTATAAAATTGTACCTCTAAAAAGGTTTGGTATACATGACTTCAGAGGATTTTATTCAGGTTAGTAATTTCTCCTAAGTGATGATATTTATGTCGACGCAAATTAAAATGTTTTTCTTTTCAGAAGACCACTTCTGCCTTAAGTAATATATTTGATGTCCCAAAGGAAATTAACGTGTTCTTTTTCCGGGCAAAGTATTATGTATACACTACGCTACAAGTATAATTTATGCATATCTGGTTTCTGTGGGGCATAGATTAATGGAATAGCTTTATATTTTGAGCTGCCTAAATTTATATTTATGGCTTTACATTGTGCCAATATCTTTATTACTGTTTTTTTATACTTTAAGATTTGTTGATTGAGATGAAAGACGATCATACAAGATTGCTCAAATTCAATTTATGAAACGAGTCAAATAATTTCTATAATTCACTGGCCTTGGTGAGCAAAAGACTAAAATAATTCGATAAGTTTTATACATTTAATTTAAAAATGAGCACAAATTTAAGATTTATTTATGATATGGCGAAAAATATCTTAGCGACACGACTTAGAAATACATACGGGTGCCGCTGTCGTTACGCCTTTCCCATGTCATGCAATTTTATTACATATGTTACTCAAATGGAAAATTTCAATATATGTAAAATGGTTGTAATTAATGTCTTGTCTTAAAAATGGATACAATTTACACTCAATCTGGACCTAGAAATGTAAAATCACAGTACTCATGTATCCATGAATATTTATTATAAAGCAGTACATATGATTAAATACGGTAATTTCATACTTTTTAATAGTTCTAATTGGAAATTTTCCAATTCGCTTTGTTTTACGGTTTCAGGAAAGAAAATGTTCATAATTTTTAAGTATATCGCATTTCATAATAAACAGACTAAAAACTTGTATATATGTGGACTATTTAGTTTATGGGGCTCTCACTGCAGCAAAAGTCTTATATAACTTAGAGACAACTTATCTTGTTATTATGAAAAGTGTATAATAGTCGAGCAAATCTAATGGTCGATTATTTTGTCCACTCTTTAAATCAGTTTATTTTCTTAGATCGAGTGTGCCTGCTTGCGTCACTAGAATAGAGATATATCACACCTGCATAGTCAAAATGTCAGTATGCAAACTATTTCTCATTTTTAGGTCCAGATTAAGTGTAAATTGTGTCTATTTATAAGACAAGACATTCACTACATCCATTTGTGCTTCAGCTATTATTAAATATAAAAGCCAATGAGCTGTACTCACAAGATCTTTTCATAACACATTATCTATCCAAATATTTACCTATTGTAACTCCTCCTCTTTCTTTCCATAGCATTCAATCAATTTGTTTCGCTTATTACGGCAAAATAGGAATTAATTTTCAAGAGCAGACGGGATTTTAATACCACAGTGACATTTGGGTATACCAAAAGACTAACCGTTGCACTGTTTAATCAATCGATGATTAAACACCATGTTCCCCTGACACTAGGAAAAACTTAACAAATTTATGTCAAACTGAAACCCGTTTATCGACAGGAAACACTGTGGGCTACTATTACACAGGTAGATCTCGCTAATAGTATCAAGGGAATAGAGGAAGGAAGGTGTGTTGCGCTTTCTCACAAGTTGGTTTCGGAACTTTTCTTGTTTGCTTGACGAATTAGGTGTTCCTTCCCTATTTGGGGGATATAACGCTTTTGTTGCTTCTAAGCAGGTAAGTTGCTGATGCGAACAGGAATTCCTTCGAAATACTTTGTACATTATTTGAGCGCACTTTACGATGAATGCCTAATTTTACACAAATGTATCATTAGTCTCAAACCGAGTAGAACAAAATGTATACCTCTTTGTGTCGTGCAAACACACGACTTACATGTTTACTGCACGTATGGTTTGTACAAAAATAAGTGAAGATGTGAAGATTTAGATGAGATAGAAGGCGTCCATTTAACCAGCTTTTTCTTAAAGAAAAGCACGTCTTTTCGATATCATAAGCAGATAAAATGTGGTCATTTTAAGAAAAACAAATGACTTTATTTAAATTTGTACCCCTTACAAAAATCATGGATCTGCCCAAGGTCGTCGTTAAGGGTTTCCTTCTGAGTCGTCTTTATAACTGGAATCTAATTTATTGCTCTCCAAAGTGCCCAATTTTGAATGTGTTTGTACCTGTTAATTGTTGGCTAAATGAGTTGTCTCTTTTCATTAGCTGAAAAAGTTCTATCAGTAAAAATCCATGGTTCAGACATTATCTCCTCTTCTCGTACAAATCCAAAGAATGTGGCCATGAAATAGTTTGGATTTGACTTGTTAGTCTAAGTCTATACACATAAATAATAATTACTAAGACATTTTTTACAGCAGTTATATGGTATTATGAGCTATGCAAATGGTGGGGCCCAGGGTGGTCTAATGGTCACTGCCATTTCACCTCCGGCTGCGTTGGTTCAAGTCTCGGGCTTGACCAGTCTGAGTTGGTGAGACAGCTTGCCAGTAGCTTCCCGTGGGTAGGTGGTTCTTCCGGGGCTATATTTCCATCAGATACACTGGCCGCCATGTATAAGCTATCATGTGCTAAAAACTGTGTTAAGCACAAAGCAACAACAACAACCCATACATGGCAAAAGTAGTTTGGTGCTATTGGTTTTATTCCATTCGTAAACGCTTTTAATGGAATGGGTTTATCGTGGCAACGAAGGTAAGGGTGCCAGACTACTAGCCCACGGAACGCTCTTAACTTGGGGATATCTGCTGCTGTCTATGAAAGGAATCAATCCATTATTTACTAATAGAAACCATACATACATACATACATACATACATACATACATACATACATACATACATACATACATACATACATACATACATACATACATACATACATACATACATACATACATACATACATACATACATGTACCTTGCCTGATAGTTATTTATAGTTTATATATAGTTATTTATGTTCAATATGTAACATTAGCTGTTAATTTTGTCACAAGTATCATGCCTAACAATCTGAGTTCAGGCAAGATACATTGCTCAAGTGCACTTGAAACAGCCATTAGAAAATGATGTCTTAAAAATATTGTTCCCATTAAAAATGTACACACACACAAACGTAAAGTCATTTGTCACTTGAAATTTAACCATCTTTTTATTCTTGCGCACTTTTATTGTCTCTCACTCTTTCTCTCTCTCTCTCTCTCTCTCTCTCTCTCTCTCTCTCTCTCTCTCTCTCTCTCTCTCTCTCTCTCTCTCTCTCTCTCTCTCTCTCTCTCTCTGAGCAATTTACTATATTAATATTTTGCTGTAGACTTTGGTCTGAATCATTGGCAAAGCTGTATAAATGTTCTACAGTCTAATGTAGTTACCGATAGAAAATAGATTTTTGTAAAACGAATATTTTACTACAGAATCTAGTCTGAACTATTGGCACAAATTATGTGTTTCAAAGAACCATGTAACTCTGATTAATTTAAAGATGAAAAGAACATCATATAAGAAAAATATCTTCAATAATTGAGCATCGCTGCTCTCTCCAGTCGATTCTTTGGTTCTATTATCTTAGTGAATTGGATTGATTGGTCTCAGTGCAGGGAGTAGGACTGTGCCAATGACACAAGTTGACCTCACTTTAGAGGGTATGTGATAATGTGGTTTACCTTTAAATCTTTGGAGAATGATTTCACGCTGCCTACAGGTTGAATTATGTTTGGGGTTCTTAGCTTTCGTCTCAACGTAAGGCTGCAATGGGGTTTAAATTCAACCCTGTAACTTGGATACTTCAGTGATATCCCAGCTGATTTGTAAGAAAACAGACCGACCCACATCCCAGTTCAGGTTAAGAAAGAGTTATTTAACATGTTTATGGAGGGATGGAGGGCGTCAGGTATACACCAACACCAGAGATTGCTGCTACCAACCAAGTTTTGACAGACCATATATATGAGTATAAATAAGAAATGTTTATTGCGATTCTCATGAATCTATGTATAATGTCTTATAATGGCGTGGATAGACAATCAAATCATAGTTTAGCTACACTTATTGGTTTAAAAGATATCCAAAAATATTGAAGATATTCTTAAAATTAAAAACGAATTTGATATATCCTTAGTTGTGTTTAAAAGAGTCTATGGAAAAGAAAAAAAAAATGTGTTCAAATGAGAGAAACAACACCAATCATGTTAGATAAGTTGAAATAAAAAGGGAAATTCATGCTGACATGTTAAATATATTCTTGATTATATTTTAGTATGGGTGATGGGAAATGCCGTTAAGATGGAATGAGTTAATTTTCAATATTGGTGTCATCTAATATAAGCAGATATTGCGGACAATATATCTGCAAAAATTAAAAACATATTTCGGTTATTTTAATTGTTTAATACACCAGAAAATAAATCAACAGAAACACTACAGGCTTTTCTCAATTGTGGATAGAATGCCCGAAGCGGTTCTGTTGTAAAATTCAAGAGCAATTAAGCTGTCGATTTATTTTAATTATAAAACTATCATCGAATACAGTGTATTGAAGAATTGCGTGATGATTTGAGTAAAATCACAAACTAGTTTACGAAGGATTAAGATTGACGAATGCACAAACTAAAATGATCACAAAAGAAGATAAAATAAATACATTTAATTCTACAAATGAGGTACATATCCGAGAAGAAAATAACTGAAAGAAAAGTGATCTCACGTACAAATGTTTTATGACAATGAAGTTAATAATCATAAAGTTTGCGACCACCATCATTTAACGGACAGGTAGAGGACATAAGAAATGTGAATTACAATATCAATAAAATTATCTGCTTACAATGGAACATTTCAACCCAAAACATTAGATACTCAACACGATTATTAGGTAAGTAAAGATTATTGATGCAGTGTGACAACTTAAGGATTTTAGAAATATCTGTATACATATAAAAATACAAACTAGATCTGCGCTCTATTTTTGTGCTACGGGATTAGAACATGATAACTCGTTAAAAGCTGTCTTATATTGAGTAGGATTTTTAAGAGACCTTTGGCATTTTTTGTGGTTAAAAAATATAATAATTTTTGTAATTTGCATGGTGCCGCATAGATACCTGAAGTAAATCTCATATATGTGCTCGAAAATGATGCCAAGATATAGAATGATAGCGAGTACTAATTTTCATGTTCATTCATTATATACTAGTATCATCACAACCTCAATGTATGGGTATTCCCCCATAGAAAAACCTGGTGTACCTGATGTTTGACAAGTTCTTTATTGGAAGTTTAGTAACAGACCTTATCTTGCTGACAACTTAGAATGCTCTAGAAATTAATGTTTGACCCTCGTCCTGGTTCTATTGTTGTGCCTTCCTTTTCATATAATGTTGTTTACTTGAAAAATTACTCATTCTTGCCTTAACGTCATGTTGTTGTGTTCAGCTTTTCATCTGAGTGGAATTATTTTTTCACGTTATTATTCACTGGAAATACAAAGTGCTCAGAAATACTACTCCTGGACAGAAACATTAATTTGGAATTATAGTGATTTCAGACAGAAAACTTGTTTAGACTATATTATTGTGATTCTTCAAAAGACTCTTAGTACATCATTATATTTTAGACAATTGGCGTATTACTACGTTCGAGACTACAGGCACATCAACACGTTTAATATTAGAACTTATTTAACATACCACTGGAGTTTAGTAGAAACTTTGTACATTTGAACTTGTGATAAAACTTATGACTATATGGGATTAAATTCACAATAATGAAAGTTCTTTTTAAATTTTCACTTTGTATTCCAAGGAAATAAATGATTTGTTGAATTTTACAAAACTTGTTGATTTTCGCTCTTTTTGTATTGCTAAGACCACACACACACACACACACACACACACACATATATATATATATATATATATATATATATATATATATATATATATATATATATATATATATATATATATATATATATATATAGTCGTAGTATTATGCTGTGAGTATTTGTATTCGTAATATGCGCATTTGAGATGTGTGTACAATGTATTTTATTTTCTTTTAAGTACAGAAAATACATATCATAATAAATAATTAATATATTTAAATGTTGCACGGATATTAATACAGCTGATACCATTTCACATGACAAAGTGCAAAGTTTTCTACCTGCAGGCAAAGGGATCTGAGATAAAAACCTAAATTCTTTAAATTTATGTGTTTCCAGTTTATTCATGACATTTATATGTCATTATGCGGTACTTTTGTCACCGATCTTTGTATTCATTAAGTTTAGGCTGAATAGTTAGTTTAGTCTATATACAATGCACAGGTAGTTTAAGTGCAAGGCTTTCATTCTATAATCTTTATAATTCAGACTGATAAATGTTCCCCTTGGTTTATCGCCAAGTATTGTGTGCAAAGAACTCAAGTGAACAATGACAGATATATGCTTTAAGTAGAAAATAAACACTTATTGACCCAGGCGGGTTTCTTGAGCGTGCACTTTTGTATATGAGGACAAGGACGCTTACTGCTTTTAGTGAGTGCCCCACTTAGTGTTTTAGCAGCTTGGGATATACGGCTGGTGTTTTATTGAGGTCGGTAATATTATTGTTATTTAGTATTTCTAAATCAGCATATATCTAAATCATTAATCGAGGTTTCTCCTTCAGGTTTGGATATTAGTAGTTCACTACTTGCTGCGGACATTAAATCATGGCGAGTTCCCCTTTCTACAGGCCAAGGACATCAGAGTAAGTAACATCCATATCAAATGTTTTGAGCATCCAATAGCACCAATATAAAAAGCTGATGCGTCTACGGCAATGAGCTTTGTGTTAGTATCTGCCGGTCTGTGTTTGCTTATGGTTGTCAATGATAATGCTTTTGTGCTTAGTCGTTTATTTTTCATTGCCAACGATAATCACCTAAGTATCAACATCAACTGACATTAAAGTGAATTATTTCGAAATCATATACTGACCTCTTTATTTTGTTGCAGTTTTCTTGTATATTTGCAATTGGCTTTATGATTGTCCACCAACATATATCTATGGGAGATCTTCTTCACCATTATATATATATATATATATATATATATATATATATATATATATATATATATATATATATATATATATATATATATATATATATATATATATAATATTTTCTTCTACCAGTATATATCAGTGTGAGATTTTCTTAAACTAGTATATATCTGTGAGATTTTCTTCCACTAGCATATATTTCTGTGAGATTTTCTTCCACCAGTGTATATCAGTGTGAGATTGTCTTCCACCAGTATATACCATTGTGAGATTTTCCTCTACCAGAAAATATCAGTGTGAGATTTTCTTCTACCAGTATGTATCTGTGTGAGATTTTCTTCGACCAATATATATCTGTGTGAGATTTTCATCCACCAGTATATATTTGAGATTTTCTTCCACCAGTATATATCATTGTGAGATTTTTCCAGCAGTATATAACTGAGAAGAAAAAAAAGGTTTCTTGCTTGCAGTTTCTTCTTGTGTCTTGTTCTAGGTCCTCAAAATTTAATTGATATTTATAAGTGAATAGTGAAATTTTACTTTCATTTTTTAAATCTCTTTTCAATCAAGTTGGTGTGCATGTCAGACGAGTAAATAACCTGTCAACTTTGATATTAAAAGGTCACGGTCACACGAAATATTAAAAGCTTCATTTGTGAAATTTAACAAAATGATTCTTGAGTCAAAACTCTTCGAACCTGAAATGTTGTGATCCCAAAAATACACAACTACTTCTGCACAATGACTTCTACTTAAAAAATAAACATTTACCAAACTTTGTATGCAAGAGAGCAAAGAAGCACACTTAGCCCGTGCAAAGTGGGATGGGAGCACACGTTAGAGTCCTTCTAATCCATGAAAAAAAACAACTGCCCAAGCAATTCTTTCCTGTTGAGCGTCTAATTTTTGCACTAAAATTACAATTGTGCTATGTAATACAGGAGAAATTTCCTGGTACATGGGATTTGAGTTTGGGGTGGCGATTGTTACTAACTTTACCTCATGTGTATTTATGTAATTTGCCGGATTTAGAAATAGTGGTTCTTTCGAAACTCACTGGCCATAAAAGAACTGGTCTTTTGGCTCTGTGCAAGGTCCAGAATTTAAACCTCATTGGATTGCAACTGCCCAAAACACATACTTATAAAAGAGTCTTACATGTTCCCCACCCTCTTATAATCCATTGGTTTTGGATTTAAAGTTATTTGAAGTCATGGCATATTTGTTGCCATCCTGCATATACAAAATTGATAAATAGATGTATAATTCTTCCTTCAAATTTGTCAGTTCATTTTTTTTTTTTGAGTTATGTGAAACATTGTGGTTTATTCTAGTTTTGAAGTATTTTATTTTCTGAACTCATCTGTTTCGTTATTTACTTTCGAATAATGCATGGAAAAATAGATGCATATAAATCTGCAAAAACAGTTATAAGCATTTAAGAGTTATGCATTCTGGTTTTTTTTTTCGTAAGGTAAACGACGGCCAGAAATCAGCAGTAGATCGATGATGAGAATCTAGTTAATCTGAATGTAATCTAATGCTTTGCATTCAAACACGCACTGAATACAGTTTTGAAATGGATAGATAGAAGATATTTTCAAGTTTTACAAATATTATCGATTGGCTAGCAAATTCGAAGATTATTTTTTTAATCTGTTAGAAAAAAAGACACAAATTAAATAAAAAAGCATTTCTTTTTTATTTTCTTTTAAGAAAATGAGAATGTAGTTTTCCATATTGTTTTCACTTTGAATTCTGCTTACTGATTGACAGCCTTTGGTTTTTACTTGTACGCAATGAAGTGGGTTTGCGTATCATTATTATGGGAATTTCGTCGCGTTGAACCAAAACGCGTCTATTTTCAAGAATTTTACAAATTAATATTTCAAAAGCAACGAATCACTCACGACAAGACTGTATACTTCAAGATTTAATGGCCTGCATGATAAATTAACACTAGTCCTTAAAATACATTGGTTACGTTGCGATTATAAAATCCCAAAATCCAATGAATTATGAATGAGGCAAACATATTTACAAAATATCAGTAAATATAATCAACGTCTTTAATTAGCGACCAGCTACTTTGCCGACCTACTAATTTGACTTTTGTAACAAGGTTACGAGAACTTGTTGTATCTAATAGGACAAAACCTTTTAGATGCTGTCATTACATTGTTAAAAGGGAATATCATACAGAGAGGATGAAAAGCTAGGTTATTTACTTTTAATAACTCCAACGCTCTTTCGGGGCACTTCTCTTTCATATGGTTCGTTTATTAAGTTAAATCGATAATAGCGCTGTTGTAATATAAATGTATTTACATTAGTATTATATTGATTGAATTCACCATGGCCATGCGTGAACTATAACTGAAGAGGCGGGTCGAATGGAATAGAGCCAACAGTGGTGGGACATGATTGAATTTCCATTAACATTCCTCGAATTCTAGTTTGAATGAAGTTACTAAACATTATTCTTAGAATTTTAATATATATGCTTTTGGTCTAATTTTCTGTTTGTTTGGGGGGGGATTATCTTATTTTGTTTGTTTCTTTCTTCTTAATTCAAATAATTTAACTTGTTTTCTCAGTATTTGTTGGTGCATCTTATTCATAAATTAATGAAACATACATAAGCCAATCAGAAGAAGCTGCCGTCAACGTAAATCAGAATCCTTGGTCTCTCGTGTAAACCAGTCTTTGGTGGTAGACTGTGAACAAAATATTACCTGTGTAATTTCTCTTGCAATTACTGTCCGATTCAATCATTTCATATCTAGTTTACTCTTGTGAAGTTTCCAACAAGCAGGCAGTTTACATGGCTTCTTGTTTCCATAGCGCCTACAATATTTTAGTTTTGTGAATGCGATATCAGCGTTAATCACGACGGAATTTGATGTAATCACCATGCGGTTATTGATAGCATAATTTAATTTTCATGTTTTTTAGCCACTGTTGCTAAAAGGCCCCGTTTAAAAGAAGCCGAATATTATTGTAATTAATTGCTCAATAGCAAGTGCGTTAGATTAATATATATGATTCATTCTTGACAGTTAACAGATTTAAAATGCAGTGGCATCATTGGAAGGGTGCGGGGGTGCAGATCGCACCTGTTGACTCCATCAGAGAGAGTGACACCAAAGTGACTGTCTAAAAAAGTTATGAATTTTTGTACAGGAAAGAGGTCCATGGGGGTGACACCAAGAGTTACGGCACTGGGTGACAAACCATAGAGTCGTCACTGTTAGAATGTATTGATGTATTTACCAAGGATTTTCATTTTCCTCCACAGCTTGTTGCATTGATAGGATATATGTTGACTTTTTTCTAGCCACACTGTAAGGAATTTATTGACTACATGATACAGAGGAAATGAGAGCTAAGTATCTTTCCAAAGGACACACTGAGGTAGCCGACAATGGCTGGTTAGGGCATATATCAACCCAGGACTGACTCTTCCCTAGTTGAGTAACCTAGACTCTGAGTTTGGTCGAACATTAGTTTTGAACATTAGTTTCATCGATTATGTAATTGTTGCAGTGAAAATGCATTTGTGTCAGTACCCTTCCTAGTACTGTTTTGTCTTTTTTACCTGATGCATTTAAGGATTGATGGTTCATGTTTTTCAGGCTCAGTCAAGAATTGACAAAGAAACACGCTGTGCAAACTGCATGACACACAATGGATCATTCATATGAAGTTTGTACATCATTTTCTCTATAGCAATATATGCCACTTTAGCATGTAAGGAGAGTCTTGTGTTAAACAGGGTCGAAATGTATAGCCTCATAGAGAAATTAAATTTAGGCTGCAATTTTGAAATATATGTTTGTAGCAGTATAACAATATGCGTCGGTCTGCTCTCGAATACAAATGTCATATTAAGTCATACGTTTTATGAAATCCATGCCGTCGAAAGCACACTATACATTGTTACACTGTTCAAATTTGGTGATCTCACATTCCCAACATGCCGTATATACTGACCACTGATCATTCGTCTGCTGTCTAGCAAACCACACGATACTATTAATATTCCGTGTGTAGCTACTAGTTACCAATACCAAACATTTTCTATCCAAAAAGACGTGCGTAGTAACCAATACCCAGCATATATTTTTCATCAGTGTTATCTACAACCCAGTGCCCAACGTACTGTTTTGAACGTGTGATGCATCATCTAAGAAGAAAATATTTTAAAGACGGAGATTTGATCGGCACCCGAAAAAGAAAACTATACGTTGGATACTATGAGCAGAGAAGTGTTAAAGGAACATTTTACTTGCCTGAATTACAAATGACTAAGAAAGAAGTCATGTACGATATCGAAAATATCATCAATCAAAAACACGTGAAGTGGAATTAACATCGATTCTGAGATTCGAAAGTTCGTTAAATATGATATCCATCCAGTTTTAATTCACGGATTGCCGCTCACAATTCATCGATAATGAAAAGAAGCTGAACGTACAAACACAGCTACAACTCCTTATCGTAGAGCATGTCTTCAAGAACTACCAAACAACAACTACAGTAACCAGCATGGGTGTGGTGTGGAGAGTCCTTAAAATCAAATTGTCCTTTTTTGTGAGATCTTGAAATGTATTGTGTAATTGAGAGCGGCCATTAACAAATTTTACTTCTCAACAAGAAGATAAAAATTGTGCAATATTTTACGCAGCGGTTCAGATGGCTCTCTTCTTCAGAGTCCTTCGTTGAAATATAATTACAGTAACAACAGCAAAAGTAACTTCGCCAATGGCCAGTTACAACAACTCTTCTAGTGTCATCAGCGGACCTCTTCTGGATTTCTCTTTGGAAAATCAATTATTCTTTTACACCGAGTAAATCCTTAGAGACCAGAACTATCGACCTATCAATAACCAATTTTATTTAACATCACCTACTGACAGTTCAATGCATGCGTTTCTGAACATGTTGCTGTTTCCCACCTAAGCTACCTCAAGTCGTACAGTTCGATGACGAATCTTTGTAGGAAATGGCTTTGGTAGAAATCATTCATCCTACTCAAATCTGGAATATCGTTGGAGATCAAATCACTTTCCTTGTTGAATTCCTCAATTTACAAGTCCAACAATACGTGAATGACATTATCCTCTCACTAAAGAACCCAAAACACCATCAGTAGCGAATTCTCTGTCATGAGAATTCCAACATAATAAAATATAAATGCTCAAATTCGCTTGGTACAATTTTGGTTATTTTGGACAAATCTGTTTGGCAGTGCATTCCAGAAAGCTGATTAAACTGTATAGATCGAGTACTATAAAATTGCCCATCGTCTTAAAATGTATTTTCCTACGTAAACCCCTCTCCATCTATTAGATTTTATCCTAGTTTGTTTGCAATTATGGGTGGAAACACGAACATAGCACAGTACCTTTAAAGATATTCACCACGACAATCAATTCTATAGTTATGATCGATCGTCTGAATTGGATGAAGTGTTCTCTAATGTCGAGTAGAAAACACAGTAATTTTTAACAACATTCACCATCATTTACCACGATGATCGATTCTACAGTTATTTTTGCACCCCTGTCGAAGTGATCGACTGCCTGAATTTGATGATGTTTTCTCTAACGTCAAGTACAGCATCGTAGAAAACAAATGTTTCGTTGCTGGGAGTCGTTCCTTTCAAAGTGAATTCTACCATTGCTGCTTATAATAAAGGAAGAAACGCGTAACCTGTTCAGGGAGAATTTGTAAATCCTCATTGTCTTCATGCCAGTAATCGTATTTTGACAGCATCAATATTAGTCTTAAAGGAGATCTAGCACAAAATATTATATTCTCAAGAGGAAACGTCACCGTGCAGCTGCGTTTTCGAAAACGATTCTCCAGTGAATTGCAACGTATGTATCCGGTGTACAGAGGAGTCGCTTGAAAATGATCTTTTCGCACGATACCATCTATCTTAAAACCTTTGGTTACTTGGGTGTTCATGCTTGAAATGATGTAGCATGTGACGAAAATCCTTCAGACCTCATCGACATATATCAGATAAAGAATAGAGGACAACTCTCAGAGATGGGCGGTTTTGATTACTAACTTTATAAAGGAGAGACGTGAACATTTATCCTTACAGAGCGTGTAACAAGAAGAACCGGGTTGGGGTAAAATTACAATGAAGACCATAGGAATAATAACGAAAATACGATGTTTATTTAAAGATGATTAAAGATGAAAAAATTCATACCCTCAATCTCGTGCGCATAAAATCCAAGACTGGATTTGCAACACAGTGATTCGAACTTACTTAAATAACTGAACGATAATTAAAACAGTATAAAAAAAAATATACGATTCATAAAACAATACAATGAAAAATGATACGATACAAACAATAATACTACTCATAAAACAATATAACGAAAAAATAGGTTTCATATTTGGAACCTATTATAAGATGCAATATGAAGCGAACAGTCAACAAAAATAAATGAATTGAAAAACAAAAAAATTAAGCACAAAAAACAATCAACCAATAAACGTGAATTTCGAAACAACGCTATGGTTTTACTTAGTGATAACTAGTTTCTTATAAACAGTGACAACTGGTTTCATAGAAACATTAATAATGTTTCACTCACATAATAATAACTGGTTTTATTTTTAAAAATCTTTTACTCGGTGTTAACGGATTAAATATAAATTGGGACATGTCTTGCTGTGTCCAGTTAATAACAAGGTAATTTCAGACTCACTCCTCTGCCGGATGGGTCATGAGTATACCACGAATGATCCTCAACTCACTGTGTGCCTAAGGCTATATAGATCCTCTTGTTTCCTGCAGAGTTGTTGGCCCTGAAGCTTTGGTCCTTTACCTAGAGATAACCACCATCATCTTCAAGGTCAGCGTCATCACCGACAGCTGCAAACCGTGTATATACCAACCCAAATCAGCACCACGGCTAAAACAACGCTTTCAGTACCGTGCAGACACAAAGATACATCCTGGCTCTATCACTCCGCCACTCCTTCAGACCTTTTCACCCTTCACCCCTTTTAGCTTTTCATCTGGAGATATTGCGGTGAAAAGTGGACCGCCTACAGACGAGACTTTCCATAACGTGAAATTTGAATCTACTATGAGCCTATATTTACACTGGCTATGTTCTAGTTTGAGTTTTGCCATCGTAAGCACGTCGCTCATGCAGCGTGGAGTGAAGAGAATTCACTAAATCAAATTAATGTATGATGTTGATAAACCAAGCTGAGGTAACGCTGTACACATAAATGAAACCAGAGTACATTCTATTCCAAATATTCATTATACACAATTCCGTGACAGAGCCTACCTGGAAATATTCCTGACGTACGGAAAATAAGCCAAGAATACAACCCTGTATGCTTCAATGGTGTGCAAACATAACAGTGTGGATATGTTGAGCAATACAGGGTTGACTCAGGATGACGAGGATCACACTGTTGGATATAACCACCGTCAAAAGAAATAATGGATCATTTGTATTTGGACCTGTTGTTGTAAGACAAATATTTGTTATATGGAATGGAAGATGTACAACTTTAATAAATCGAAGTAGAGCTGTGTTCCAGAGCCATCATTGAAAAAGCCATACTTACATGCGATATGTGAAAGTTTTACCTAACGTATGAAACGACCTCAGTCGAACTGGGAGCAGAACTATAGCCTTGTATTTTCTTTGAAGAGTGGAAGTCAAAATCTTTACCATTGGTTCTAGACTCCGATCAAAGATCAAAGATAAAGTTTTCCAATGTCAACTACCAAAACGTTTACTCATCGGCATCGTCGGTGCTGCTGCTATCAACGGAGCTTTCAATCCAAATCTTTTCGAGTTTCAGCACTTCAACCTGTGAAGATAGAAATTGCCTGAGATGGCAGGACGCTGTGTAACAGACACTTTGAATCTAACTTTGTGCATAAACATTACTCGATTACTTGACTACCTTTGAAGTCACGGGGCAATTAGAAGCCAACACCAATGGCCACGGCCTTTCGTATAAGTATGCAGAATGATATGCTCAAAAAATAGCCATGATATCAAGATGGATAGAACAAGAATAACACTTCGTCTCCTGTTTTTGCTCGCCGCTTGGCAGAAGGAATTATACAGTTCACCAGAGAACATTTGTCCTAATAGTCAAATCGTTCGTCCTAGTCAACGATATCAAAAAGTAATACTTGAGTGACCAATCCTTTCCTTCACTGACTTCTTTGGAAAGAAAACTCTTCGAACGCTTCTTGCAACAGAGTAACGAAACTTCCTGTTCATCGACTTACTTGATAGATATCTTCAAGGAACAATTAAAGTGTGAACTGGTGACTTATCACAACAAGAATCAATGCATATGAACTCATTTCTTTCCGACTAGCAAATCATACACAGCTAACTGAAATCCAGCGGCGTGTGCCGAAAATGAACTTTCTCGTTGGAAACCTAAAAACGGTCTAGCCTGTTATTACCATGGACAATGGTCAATGTCCAGGATCACAAAATAGAAAGATGGTTTTATTAACATTATGACTACCTATTGCCTGTAGAACAGAAACATGGTGTCTCGATGGCACAATGACACAAATACTAGATCATTGAAAATCTAGTCTTGCATCACAAAGTTGTCAACCTTGTAAAATAACGGTCATGTTTAATGTTTGGTATTTTTAAATGAAGAAGGGACGTACCCTATTCTCCTCTTCACTGGTTTGTTGATGTTTCAGCGAGCAGGGATGCTTTAAAAATGTTGATTGTGACACAAATTGGTGTTTACTGGTTTTTAGAAACAAAAACATTTTGTACCTCTTTCACATTCTCTGTCGATCTTTGAATGTTTGTTCTAAAACGGATGTTTTCCTTCATGTCGTTGAGAGGGTGTGTGGTGAATAACTTCGAGTCTCTGAGAAAGATTAGACTCTACGTATCTTTAATTACAGAACAAGCATATAACAGTTCCACCATAATATTTTAATTTTTGTTTGGGGTTTTTGCAGAGAGTGGTGGGGAAATTAATATAAATTTATTTCATCAAGATTTATCTCCCTTATATCCTCTTTTGATGCAAAACAATAATTTTCTTAGTTAAACATATTATGGTCGAAAACTTTGTTCTATTGCTGTGAAAGGAGTTTGCTAATTTTAATGAAGTTTAAATATAGTGATTTAATGTATTCCCTTTAAAATTAATGTAAACCTTAGCTGCTATATTGTTGTTTGTTTGATAGGATTATTACAAGCTATTTAAGGATCGGTGTAAGACATTAAGGGCAAACACTATTACGTCGCACATGAAAACGTCTTCATCCCATCATAACAGACGTACTATATTTGATCTGTTTTCTGCATACAGACTAAAATAAATGAAGTTTTCGACTTTCGTATATCGGTTTGAATTTGAGGCATATTACCTTATTAAATAAGAGATGCTAAAAATAAAACTAAACGACGTTTCAACTATCATTGAAATGTACAGACTTTAAATTTTGTATGTTATTACTGGAACTTTTAAATGAAAAAAAAAACTATAGCAAAAAATCAGTATTGGCTTAATATCCCAAACCATTGCTTACTTTGCTATTAGCGATGTATCGCCATCCATTTTGTCGTGACTTCAGGAAAGTTAATGTGACATAATCACCCCATGCTTCAGTGCATTTCAAATTGGCCACTATTGATGTTCTATATATTTTGCTCTTATTCGACGGATAAAGCTGTTATACTTTAAAATCTACATCAACACTTTATTTAAATTGCATTTTGACCTGAACAGAATATGTACTCCTGTTTTTACTTTCTTAAAGTCAAAGTTGGTTGCAAAACATGATAGTGCGACTACTGAATTCAGGCTTACACAGAGCACCCATTAAGGGCTTTATAATGATGTCATCAAATGACCTGCCTATCATTCTAAAAATATAATCGGAATTTCCAGGATGCTTGTATTTGTGTACGTGATTTTTAGCGAGTGGCAATGCAATGTCAGAGATAAAACTCTCTCTCTCTCTCTCTCTCTCTCTCTCTCTCTCTCTCTCTCTCTCTCTCTCTCTCTCTCTCTCTCTCTCTCTCTCTCTCTCTCTCTCTCTCTCTCTCTCGTACTTCAATAGTAGATAGATGAAATGTTTAATATTTTGGTTTTTTTATGTTGTCTAAAGTGTAGTCATTCACGATATTTTTTATTCGACCTTATCATGGGTAAAAAAATCGGAAGACAAAACGATGCCATTTTTGCTTGCATCAAGAGCAACGGACAGGTATATTGATCCATACAAACCTTACAAGCAATCGATGGGTTGGTATGTTTATTTTAATAATTGCAAATCAGATAAATAAAAGCTACTTGCAAGGAAAGTTTGCTAGACAATGTCTGTTTTGTCAGATATCACTTGACGCCATGGGGATCTGACATAGTGTGTCTAGTGCACGTTCTTTGCCTGTGGACTGTTCCTGAGTTGCAATAAATATTTATTGATGTTGTCATTGAATAGTAAATACGAGTACAAATTTTAACGAAGAAGTAGTTATATTACAAAGAGAATAATCTATGATAAGGTTACGTACACGGTAGAAACCGCGATAGTTCAGCTTGTAGAGCATAGGAATCTTAATCCACAGATCATGGGCTTGATTCCTCGCAAGCCATCCAGATTGGCTGCCATGGTGTGTTTTTTTGAAATTTACACTGTTCACATTTCTTAGTCATGATATAATCAATAATTGTGTTGAAAGTGCATTCTTAAAAACCAAACAACCAGCCAACCAAGACACACTTTCTCGTCTTTCTTCCTTTTTTTTCGTAATGGTGCACAAGCAGAACGCTGATAATGGCGGAGATTATTGGCTCATCACTGCTACAGTTTTCAGACCGATTGCAGTATAGTTTGAACATCACTTGTTTTAAACATTCGCGTTATTTAAAGATGTCGCAACAATACTATAATTTGTTTTCCCACAATAGTAGAAAGTGTGTTAGATAGTTTAGACATTTCTTACATCATTTTGAACAACAATAATGTGAATTAGGTGAAAAATATGAAAACTTAAGTTTGCTGCCTCCTTTTTCTTTAAATGCGTGGAGTTTTTAAATATTGAGACACATGGCGTGAATTCATGGCACACTAACGTATGATGTCATGGATATTTACGACTTATTTATCACCATCGCGTTCTTGGACCATTTAGCGTGAACATAAGACATCACACGGAATATTAAAATAGCTATCGACAGTGCGTTTATAAGTGTGAAGTTCTATGACAAATATATTTTAAGGGCTGGATAATGTATTATATACCGAAATGAACCTAGCAGATGGATCTTTCTTCCTTTCCTTTATGCCGCAAAAATGGCTCATACCGTAAATTTTTCTTTCTGAGAGGTACTGAAACATCATTTCAAATTGAAATCCTCTAAGAATGAGAGAGAATTAGGACTAGTTCACAAACTGTTCAGCATAACGTGACAGGTTATATTAAGATGCTTTCTCACAAGAAGTCATGTACCCAATCTAGATACAGAGGTACAGTCGTAGATACCACGCTCCTCGCCTTCTTGTGAAACTGTGTTGTCAAACAATTTCAATTCCTTTTTGAAGCAACTCAGTTTGATTGTCAGAAAATCAATTCCGACGACAACAATACAAAAAGCATGTATGTAAATATAAGCTGGCATGTCGAGAAATATGTTCAGTGGCTACATTTTTGCAAACGAGTTTTGTATTTTATCACAAATAAATTAAGACATACTATTTAACAAGACTGAATTACCTCACATAAAAATATTCACGAAACAGAGTTCTTGCAAAAGAAATCTACAGAATTTAAACCGAAAATCGTATAAAGTATTCAAGCACGAGAAAAAATATCGGAGCAGAGTACATTAATTATGGAGAAGGTAGTTTGACCACCGTTTAAATATTTAGCAGATTTTGTATCAAGTCATAGGCAACAATAATAATTTCGATGATAGAATCCACTTCAAAATGTTCCTCTTTACCCGCTTACTCGAGAATTGATATTTCCTCCTGGTTTGAAGCTAATGATAATGGCCGTAGATGAATCTGGGCAGTAATCTGGAACAAACGTGTTCTCCAGGTCAGAAAATAATGCTATCTGCTAACATAATAGCTTAAGATAAAAGAATACATACAACTTACTGTCTTTTTTCACCTTATTAATAACTACATTCAACTCTATTATACACATTGACAAGAATGAGCCTAAACAATGTTCTAAAATCCATGTGGCAGTTTGTTGTCTTGGTGACACCGGTTTCCGAGCTAAGTTTGCCCATATGAAAGGTGCCATGTTTTAACTAGTCTTCCCCTGCGCGAAGGAAGTTACTGTTAATATTTTCTGTTTCATCAAAAGTTTTTGTTTGTATACATTGGAGAGGATTGCCTGGTCGTTCAACCCATAGTTTTAACAGCCAACCTGTTTGTATACAATAGAGTAGATTGTCTGGTCTTTGGGCTGATATTCAGTTAGCCATTATCACAAGCTATCATATATTCTAAGTCACTTTGCAACAGTCGTTTGTTTATCGTAATATGATTAGGCTGCAGTCCGATATCCATCTTAGAAGATCCCATCGAAGCACTTGTTCTTAACTTTAGCAGAACATGGTTTTCAAGCATCTTATCCACAATTTCAGCATCGTATGCTATTAAGTTGAAAAAGGATGTTTCGTTCCGCATCATTTACTTCATAGATTTTCTTTACCTGTATTATTTTGCCTGATTCCAACAACTAATATTACAGTCTGATGTTAGACCCACGCGACTGCGTTGTTTCACAAGTCATTACTCCAGATTGGAAATCTTGAGGTGTTGAGGACATATATCTGATCCTCCATGACTAGTGACTTTTCTTCTTCACTTTTGATTCTGATGTAACTTGTCTAGCTGCTAAGTCAATTAGTCAATTACTGCTTGTCACGTCCTACACACACACACACACACACACACACACACACACACACACACGCATATCTCCATATTTTGTTGACCTACAGCAGATCGCGCATTCTAGGCATCATAGTTAGATTCTCGCTTTGATTTTGTACTATCGGTAGGGTGAACGCAGTGTTGGTTTTGATATATAGATTCCCGATTTTAGCATTACGAGAGCCAGGGACCGATATTTCCTTGACGAAAACTATAGCCTTAAAGTGTTTCTGTTGTACCTCAGGGTGTGAGAGGCTGGTCCTCAGTATTTCTTTGACTTGTATTGTCTCGGTGCTTTATCTTCTAATATATTTACTGCCTCTCCTATTGTCTTTTCTGCATTCTCTTTAACTATTTTGATCACTGCTTCCTCCAAATGCTTTTTAAACTCTCTGTTGTGATAGTCTCAGCTACCGTGTCTTCTAGTTCCAGTTCAGAGAACCTCTTTATTGACCTTTTTATTTACAGACTTTAGTTTAAAAGAATGTCGGCTTCTTCGAAATAGTCATCGGTTCTTCGATTTTTAAAATCGTATAGAGGTCTGTGTTTCTAGCAATCAACCTTTCCTTGTCCTTTATATTGTCTGCATTTTCTCTCTTTTTTATGTCAGCATCTTCTCCACCAACCGCTTCTCTTGCTTTACATTTCCCACTGTTTTTTCTTCTCTGGATCATATTTTCCCTCTTGATCACTTTCTCCTCTGACATTTTTCTCTCCATCACCTCCTCATCCTTGTTTTTCTTTGCATTTTCCTTCTTCTGTTCGGATCTCTGTCACCTTTCATTGTAGAATGCCTCAAGTGAAGGTGTACCATTAGATAGTAGACGATGTGTGATAACTGGATTTTGCGATATATTGGTATGTACTAAAGTTAAAGGCATCATCGGCATACTAATAGAGTCCATGGACTGTCTTTCTTTTCATTATTGGTGAGCTGTATTTTGAACTGTAAGGCAGTTATGCGAAGCGTGGTTGGTCCAAGGGTGCCATAACAGTGATTTGGCTTTGTATAGATCAACGCCGACAGGAAATTATTTTTGTCTGGATCCATAGTAGTTTATCTCCTGTGTGTTTTATATCTGGTGGCATACCATTGAGTAAAATGGAAATGTTAATATCTAGATAGGATCCTGGTGGTGAAAGCATTATAACTTGGATTATCTGTCTTCAGCACCTCGATATATTCCTCAGTTCTGACTGATAAGCTCGAATAGGTGGTGATCTAAGTCTCTCCCTCACTGGGGCTAATTCCCTTTTGTATAATTATATCGCAAATTGTTGTATTATTGTCACAAAATAGTTTATACTCTCAACATTGATCCTGAACTTATTGCACCAGACATTGATCCTCAACTTGTTCCACCATTACTTTGACATCCATTTCTATTATAGCTTATATGTTTTCAGTTAGTACGTTGTACATCGAACTAAATTATGGCGTCTTTCGTGTTTCTAATATATAATACTACTTTTCTGTTGCCAAATCGTTAAAGCTTCATTCTGCTACTTTTTCTTTCTTAAGTTAATTAGACTTTTGGTTTTCACTGATATAAAGTCTTCTATGATCTGCAAATTCATGGATGTAGCAGTCTCAATGCTGATGCACACAGAACATATTTTTGCTGATACTGTTTGTACTGCGCTACACAGCATGATAACAAAATATTAACATGGGGGATACTCCACTAACTACGCAACGTGGCCTCAAAGATGGAGGCTATTTCAATGTTAGGAAACATGTTTCATTATTATTTTTATTTTTACTTTCATTTCATATTTTTAATTTATCAACCATCCTTCCTTCCTTTTTCTGACTTTGGTTTCTTCTTTTCCTTATATTTATTGATGTATTTTCCCTTCTCTCTTTCTTCCATGTTTCTTTTTTATTTCTAATAGTCATGGACTTTTAAACAATTGTATCTGCCTGGTATGAATTAATGGAACTGGGGTACAAAGTTTTTTTTTCTTTAAATTCTAAACAAAAGAGTGCAAAAAACCCCAAGGTATTCATTTGATAAGAGAAAGTACGAACAATTTTGTTTTGTAATGGTTGTTTTCCTTTTTGTGACATTAGTTTCATTGAATGTTTAGAGTACATCATCTACATATACTATTCTGTCCTTTGAAGCTGTGAAATATAATGCTCCAAGTTTATTGTCATTTCCGGATCATCTTCTAACTTCTTTTCCTAGTCTTGTAGTGACGGTGGACTTTCGTACCCCCAGGGGTTAACATTTCCATTTTTTATCATTTCAGTCAAGGTTTTTATTTTTTTCATCAGTACAAATATTGCATTATTTACTTTTTGGAAATGATCGACTTCATGTGCAACTTTGATTATTTCTGGTAAAATTCCCGGTCATATAGATACTTTTAGTAGTTGAAATCTCGGTGTCTTCGATGCAGTTTTCTTTTGTAGGGGAAAACTTTATTGCCATTTCCGAAGGACTAATACTCAAATACCTTATCGTCCTTTGTTTTACATAACAATTTCAAGCTTCCTCTCCAGAACGTTTCATCTCGGACAAATAACGGATTTGACGACGAGTGTCATCAAGGTATTCTACAACGTCTTTGAATAGAAGAATTGCACTATATTGCTAGTGGAAGTTTCTTTTATTGCAAGAGTTTATTAAACTGCATATACATCTCTATCTGTTACTCCTTTTCAGAATTTGTATTACATCTGGTGACATGGGTTGTAGTTCGTTTCATAACCACACTTTAAGCAAGATCGAATTTAACAGACAGTTCAGTTAGGCCACAGAAAGATAATTCACTTAGTATACTGTTTAATATAGGTGCATTCAATATGTCGTGAAATATTCGGTCTGTCTTCTATGCTAAGTAGGTTCATTCGATATGTCATGGGACATTCAGTCTGTTATAAATGATATGTAGGTTCTTTCTATATGTCATGGGATATTCTGTCTGTTTTACATACTACGTAGTTTCATTCGATATGTCATGAGATATTCGATCTGTCCTATATTCGGTCTATCTTACATGCAATGTATATCCAGTCGATATGTCATGGGATATTCGATCCGTCTTAAATTCGGTCTGTCTTACATGCAATGTATATCCAGTTAATATATCATAGGATATTCGATTTGCCTTATATTCGATTTGTCTTACATGCAATATATATCCAGTCAATATGTCATGGCATATTCGATTTGTCTTATATTTCATCTCTCTTACATGCAATGTATATCCAGTCGATATGTCATGGGATATTCGGTCTGTCTTATATTCGGTCTGTCTTACATGCAATGTATATCCAGTTGATATATCATAGGATATTCGATTTGTCTTATATTCGGTCTGTCTTGCATACAATGTATATCCAGTCGATATGTCATGGGATATTGATTTGTCTTATATTCGGTCTGTCTTACATGCAATGTATATCCAGTCGTTATGTCATGGGATATTCGATCTGTCTTATATTCGGTCTGTCTTACATGCAATGTTTATCCGGTCGATATTCGATTTGCCTTATATTCGATTTGTCTTACATGCAATATATATCCAGTCAATATGTCATGGCATATTCGATTTGTCTTATATTTCATCTCTCTTACATGCAATGTATATCCAGTCGATATGTCATGGGATATTCGGTCTGTCTTATATTCGGTCTGTGCTACATGCAATGTTTATCCGGTCGATATGTCATAGTATATTCGATTTGCCTTATATTCGGTCTGTCTTACATGCAATATATATCCAGTTGATATGTCATGGGATATTCGATTCAGCATTATGTGCTTTAGAATTGTCGTGCAACTCTGTATCCTCCATAGATAACTTCTCAATATTGTTTCGTCAACCATTTCATTAGACTGACACTAATAGGATTCCATAAATGAAAACTCAAGTTTGTGTGGTATAGGCTGACATTTTCTCTTTTTGCTGGGTTGAATGGGTGTAATATAGTCTGCTTGCTGTGATCTTGTCACTGTCATTTTTTTCCGTATTTGTAATACTTCATTTCCTATCTTTTGTCGGATCGTAACAGAATATCTTAAATTCTTTGTTTTTACTAGTACTTGCAGGTGCGTTTGATTTTGATTTTGAGTTCTTTTTCCATTCTTGACGACAAGAATGACAGCCATGCTGGATATTTTAATTGGTTGAATTACTGTTCCACAATAAAGGCAGAATTAAATTATTATAGAAGTGACTATTCAAATGTTTTTGTTTTCTAATGTCAAAACTAGCGATACAGTTGCTGGTGTAAGTAAATGTATGACGGCCCTAAGTTAGAATGAAGGGGATCTAAGTAAATAGTCATATTTTCCCATATGTAGTACACGCATATGGACACAAAAGTGTTAGATAAAAGCATTAGAATCTTCGGGATAGCTTTTTTTAATGGCATTTTTTTTAGGTTAATCATAGTGCACACAGGCAGTGTTCAAGCTTGTGTAACAAAGGAAAGACTTTTGAAGCTCATTTTATCCTGCGAAGAAACCTTGGCATCATTTTATTTATATAGTAAATAAAAAACAGGATGATAAAATGAAGGAAAAGTGCACACATATATGATTTGCAATTATGTACATAAAGGGTTACACGAAACATTTATCATTATTATGCAGTCCCATTCAAATATAGGCCGATCTATCTGCCCTTTACCCGTGATGATATTGATTTTCAGGTTCGGAGCTGATATCACCTGTTCATTAAAAGCTGTAATTATCTTCAGCCAATTTTTGGCTTCATAAATCGATACACATTTTATACATTTACCGGTATTTCTCGTGGCTATGGAGCTACCGTCGGCTGGAGGGTTCATTTGGTGAAATGTGCATTATATTTCCAGAGTAAATCCTATGTTAGGTGGTTTGTGAATTCACGTGGAAAAGCACAACCATCTATCCTATAGCCATCTAGAATTTCGCGCTAGATAAGGCTGTTACAAATTACCGAAATGTGTCTAAAGTGTACACAGGTTTGTTCCGGAAAGATTTTCATGCAGAAAAATTTGCACATTTTAATGAACAAAGTGACGCCTAATTTTATTTGATGCAAAGCCTCCTCAACACCTTGAGGGGAACTAACTTTTTAGTTAATTAAGCAAGAGAGTAAACTCTCCTTTTATACATCTTTCATAAATTGTAAAACATCTTCATCTGATTTAAAACAAAATGATCATAAGAGTTTATGTTACAGCTATTCAACATTATTGTAAAAGTATCCATTGAAATTTTCAATACTAGGACTCACAACAGCTTTAAACATTTTCCAGTACAACGTTGTATCAGTAAAAACAAAAAAGAAAAAAAAAAAGTGTGACAATATTTTTCGCCTTATACAAATGAAACCAAAGAAAGTGAAGGAACCTTTCAGTCATAAATAAACTGTGCGTCTCCTAGAAATAATGTTTCCAGTCTGGTATTTAATCGTAACTCCATAAACAAAAAAAGACAATTGCTGACTAATTTTCTGTCTTGCCATTGTATCGTTCCCATATCGGTTCAGTTTGCTGACATGAACGGTGTTGTTTGAATGTCTGTCTATTGTATTCCATGTCCCGGTTGAAATATCACACTAATCTATTATATGGTCAACTTGTAGATCCTTTAAATCCTTTATAGTCGTAACTTGAGATCTGTATCAATTACCTATATTCCATCACACTTCAATTAACAAGTGGGTTTAAAGAGACATAAAACAATGCACATAACAATATACATGATCATATTCCTATTAGTTAACTCCCTTTAATGATTTAATATCATCGAAGTTCTACAAAAAAAGTCGAAGGTTGACTTGGCACAAGTCTCGAAATTAGAGAAAATATTAACTGCTGGATAATATGGCGATGCATAATTCAACTGAACGACTTCACAGGTGAGGTTGACATTTTTTTTTCATTCTTTTTACAAACATATAGCTGGAAAAAAATCACATTTCTGTGAATCTATTTGCGAAAATTTAAGGCTTAAGCATTTGGTCTATTCTGTTTCTATTTACTGTTTCTATAGAGGACGCCATTGTGCATGTATATCTTGAAATTTCGGCATTTGAAGCCCACTGTAGTTTATAAAGGTCAAAAGATTATGGAAAAAGGTAATATATTTAGCTACCTAGCAACATGCACAATGGGCGTTACCTTTACCTGTACTGAATTGTGTTCATAGTAAAAATATTATCTTTGAAAATGAGTTTGAAATGTATGGAGTTTATATTTAGATTGTTTGGTTTTGTCGTTGTTATTTGCATTTTTCTTTTCTTAGAAATTTGTGCTTGATATGAATGCGCGCGTAATGGAAATAAAGTTCTTACATTAAGTTTCTTCTCATAATTTAGAATATTGGTGGCTCCAAAGGTCCTTTGCTTATATTTTAAAGTTTTCCAGAGTTGTATACCAACAGGTTTCTAAATTTTTGTTCAAAGATTGCGATATCAATATCTTATCCCTAGCAACCTCATGCAATAGACCCTTTTTTCACTTTAAAACAAATTAATTTATTTTGGCATCCTAAAATTGATATATCTTTGAATGCTACATACATACATACATACATACATACATACATACATACATACATACATACATACATACATACATACATACATACATACATACATACATACATACATACATACATACATACATACATACATACATACATACATACATACATACATAAACACACAAACACACAGATATATATATATATATATATATATACATACATACATACATACATACATACATACATACATACATACATACATACATACATACATACATACATACATACATACATACATACATACATACATACATACATACATACATACATACATACATACATACATACATACATACATAAACACACAAACACACAGATATATATATATATATATATATATATATATATATATATATATATATATATATATATATATATATATACATACATACATACATACATACATACATACATACATACATACATACATACATACATACATACATACATACATACATACATACATACATACATACATACATACATACATACATACATACAGTGGAATAATTATTTGTAAACCGTCTGTGACAATAAATTAACAAGTTCTCGTGTCTACAACGTACTGCGTCAGTTTAACAGGTGTTAAATGTTCAAACTGCTTTGCATATATTTATTTCAAAATACATTAAAGATAACGGTGTTAAAGGAACAAACCTATCAGCATTGACAACACAAATACAACTACACCAAAGAGGAGTCGCTAAATTATCGTCTAAACGCTTATAAATCGAGTCCAACTGCAACCTGTATAGATCAAGATCAGCAGCATAATACGCCAGCTGATCTGGGTCTAATCAGTTCGTTAGGACTAATCAATAAAACAAACAACAAAGATCCTGATCTGCCGGCGCAAACATATAAGCTGAGTCTAGCTGAAAGCAACCCAAGTTCTGATCAGACGTATAACAATGACCTTGTAGATTATGGTCTGTGTTGTTTACAATTGGACTTTTATGTGAATACAGACGGTATTTGTTATCTCTAATATGCTGTTACAAATTAGATTGTTCTCCACACCTAGCATTTATTTTGTCACATTGCACGTACTGAGTCCTTTTTCGTGCCCATTGCAATTAAAGCCTTTACGAGACAATGTAGTTAGAATTTCTATATAACATATATACAGTGTTGTATATGGTATACACAAAAAGTCACAAATTGGTGATTTATAATGACACAAGATATAAAACTATCATACCTGAACTTAGCAGATTGGTCCATGGCCGTACTTAAAATGTACCCCAACGTCACTCCAAAATTTCTTTATTTATTGGCTTTATAAATACTGAATCAGTTGTTTGGTTTTATTTATCTATAAGTGATGCTAGCTATTTTCATACAGTGTGATGTATCACTTTTACAAAAAGTAACAGGTAAGTATTCCACACAAAGATGTTATATATCACCTTTCTGAATGATAAAATGGAAGTTGTACCAAAACAACGTTTTATATCACCTTTCTGAAAATATGATGTAGGTTATACCAAAATTACTTATATATATATATATATATATATATATATATATATATATATATATATATATATATATATATATATATCACCTTTCAAAAAAGGATGGGTATACTAGAAGAAAATTGCAATTATTCAAACACGAAATAAATGTTATTTGTCGCAAATAATACTCTATTGTTTCATAGCATTTCTAATGCAAAAAAGTATAATCTGATAAGATGAGTACAGTTCTCTACTGCACATTAGTACCGAAGATCTAAACATGGGTTTGTAACCAAATGGAAATTTAATTATTATTTTTTTCTGTATCATGTCAATAATTTATAAAGAAAATATATTGCATTATTAAAATAAAAATAAATAATAGAAAAAGAAATATATGCAGTACGTTGATATAATCGTGGACTGTTGATACTATATACAAAGTATCAAATGACAATGCTTGTCTCTTACAAAAAGGAATATGTTCTTTTATACATGTCTTCTTGCATCTTCGCTAGCCAAGGTTCCGATATGTGAATTACATTCGATGCGGCGGCAAGCCAACGAATCCAATCAAAATTAAGTTTTTCACATTTGAACACTGCTACATGGTCGAGACAAGGAAGAATTGGATGATAAATAAGCTATTCCAGTACAGGTCCGTGTTTGCACATATACTTTTCACTCAAATACACCTATAATGGCTTCCCTCTTGTATATACGTTCGATGTTAAACTTCCAAAGTATCTTTTTTAGGTCAGTTGCTCCAACCATTTTCTGCCGTTGTACAATAGCCACGCTATTTGTTACTTGGCAGTACATACTAAGGAAGGAAACTCGTGAAATCCAATAGATGAGACTAGGACAAAGCACCAATATCTTTTTCGATCCGCCAAGGGGAAGATAGGGTTATCACATCGGAACCTAGGCTAGCGAAGATGGTCTTCATTAAACAAAGACAAAATATTTTCTTTTGTTTTAAAAGACATCAGTCTTGTATACGTTTTCTCAACTTTAATTAAGACTGCATCTTGTACTTGTTCCGTATTTGCCACTATGCAGATATGCAGGCCTACAATAGAGTGGCAAAATCTATGACGATGTGGACAATAAGAAAGAAAAAAGTATGTTAGGAATGACCCTGCTTTATTAATATGAAAAGGGAATAAAAGCTTTAATGTACAATATGTATGTATGTATGTATGTATGTATGTATGTATGTATGTATGTATGTATGTATGTATGTATGTATGTATGTATGTATGTATGTATGTATGTATGTATGTATGTATGTATGTGCTATTGATGTTGTTATTCTTTCTGCTGGGTTATAAGAGTAATGTTTGATTTTTGTGTGTTATTTAAGCATTAACTGTTATGCAATTTTTTATTACCTTGTCGTACTTTATAGTATGACCTTCTGGTCCAGATACGACCCCGTAAACCAACCGAAGGGCAACACTGACCACTGGACGAAACTGAAAAGACGGGTAAGTAGAAAGCATGGCTTCTAGATAAAGAATAATAATATAAAATATAACATATTTCATGCAAAACAAAGCACTATAAGAATAATAGTATAAAGCATATCATATTTTTCATACAGAACTATTCACTACAAGAATAAAAATATAAAACATATAATGTTTCATGCAGAATAAGTCACTATAAGAACATGGTTAACTAAGGACTCCAATATATAATATTTTGTTACAGAGATGAATTGTAAAAACATAAGCAAAATAGTGTGACAGTTATAAGTCTGTATTTAGACTTTTAGAAAGAAATTCATCTCAGACGACTTCGTATGTAGCAGAACAAATTAGGATTAAAATAGGGATCAAACAATGCCTTAATATACGAATTTAGTTAGAAGACTATGTTTTCATGCAGTTCAACTCAGTATTCCAATTAAAACGTTTAGAAAGGATATCTAAATTGTGCACTCTAAATTATTATTATTATTATTATTATTATTATTATTATTATTATTATTATTATTATTATTATTATTATTATTATTATTATTATTATTAATTTTACTACTACTACTACTACTACTACTACTACTACTACTACTACTACTACTACTATTGGTTACAATATTTATTTGCAGGCGGAGACATACAAAGACTTTTACTCAGGGGCGCGATCCGACCTCAAACCCGCTGCCGTGGGTGGTGGTAAGGCCATGTGCACGTTTATAAGATCAGCACTGTATTTCCAAGACACAAATCTTAGCATTAATTATGCAACAATTATGCACTTGATTTTAAATACTTTTTACCGCCCAAACTCTCTCATTTGGTTTTTTATTTAAATTTGTCCCCTTTTGCACTGTTTCAGCAGTAATGTCTATATTTCAGGAGAAACCTATTGTTTACTTCAATACACCATAATATAATCCCAAGAATGTTAGACCTTTTGAGTCCTATATTGCCAGCATGGAGTCTTAATCATGTCAAATAATTATACGGCCATATCATTTGGAGAATATAGTCTAGGTTCACTTGTAGTCATATGTGCAGAGATTGTTTTGTTTTAAATTCGCGAGATATTTTATTTGTAATTTTTACTTATACATTTGTATATTTTTGTTCTCCCGGAACATTTTGTTTCAAACACGTAAAATATATTTTACTTATATAATTAGAGAATATAATCGCAGCTAGGAAAAAAATGAGTGTTGTCTTCTGTGGTATATAAAGTGCCAGGCAAACTAAATTGGATGTGTTACAGAAATCATGATTATACACGTTAAAACACAAAATACATCCAATCTCTGTTTAGAAATGTCAAGAGGAAAAGTTCCTTTAATGCAAATGACAAGTGGTATTTAATATAATCCGCCATGAAATTTCAGCAACATAATATACATCTCATAGCTTAGCCATGCAGATCATTAATACATTTATTTTATTTATCTGAGCGTTTTAAACTTCAGGAGTAGGGAACAAACATTGGATCCGAGACGTCAATATCTGCATTCATGGTAGTCATTCTCTTTTGATTGCTAAAGATGTTTTGATGTTTAAAGTATTAGAGAGATAAATATATTCAGAGAGGGATAGAAGATTACAGTTTATGAGAGATGAAGACATGAATAATGGCTAAATCTTTGTGGAAAAAATGAAGATATGGCAACTAGAAAATTATTAATAGTGCTAAAACCATGTACAAAAGGCAACGACAGAGCTTGGGCTTCGCGCTTCTGCGATGCTCTTTAACATTTATTTGGTATACACAAGACTTTTATTTATATAAACCAGTACTTCTGATTTATTTTGTCTAAGAGTCGTACGTTAAAAGAAACTGCATTTATTCAGTCTCCTTTCAACACTGATGGAAACGGATCTTTAGTAATATATGTCTAATGGATAAAGATGCGCTGACCATCGTCTTTTAGGATAATTAGAACGGTATATCTGTTGATCAAGTTACAATAATATTCTAATTTAATGATATTTTTTTACTTGATCATCAACATCAAATATTTCATATCTACTTAGCTAAACTGAAAACATCTTTATGAATAGAATGACAAGTTTAGAACATGAACAGAAACCTTCTACATCATGACACGACTCATTGATCTTAAACTAAGTAACGGAAAAACTTAACAAATAATTTAATTCTCTAAGTTAAGTAAATTCGCAATATTCCCAGAATAATATTTAATTCCAGAATCAAAAAGTAGTTTGTAATTCCAGTGAAAAATATATTTAAAAAATCGTTGCTTCTCAAATGATATAGAAACACAACATTAAATACATCTGCAGACTTCTATTAAAACATGAACATAAGAAATAAGAAAAGAAGAATGAATTAATGGTCCGCCTCTTCACTTAGTGTATATATACTTTGGTTCTACATCGCAATATCTTCCTACTCAATTTCTGACGTATTTCACATATCTCACGTCGCAACAGAACCCACCTGACTTAATCATCCAATGAGAAATTACCCCAAATTAATCAAGTTTATTATTAACATAGATTTTACGACTTGTCAGCACCTATTAATAGCGCAGATGCAATATACAGTGATGAACCAAAAGTAAAAGACAAAATATAAATATACATAACCATCGTAAGTTGTGAAACGGTGAAATTTGTGTTTTATACATTATAATGTTGACTCAACTTGAGATACGCACTCTTTGCACAAAAACATATATGTACTGAGGTGTAAATTTAAAAAAAAAAAAAACAACATATTTCACAACTTTTCTACAAGAGCAAAAGGTCGTTCCTTCCATCGCACCAACATACTTACTGTTGACTATATTAGACTATATTATAGATAGTCAGTAAAGGAAACAATAATGAATCTAAGCATATATTAGTAAACTAGTTATCATGGGCATAGACTTTTCTTACATTCCAAGATGACAAAAATGGTTCTTCATTTCCAGATCGGCGAAAGGTAGGATATCTGAAACTAACGGAAAAGACGTTTGACGATTTTGTTCTAGATGGACTTCGGGGTACACTACCTGGGAGCTACTCGGCCAGGCTGAGCACAAGTTCGCGAAGACGTTGTGCAAGATCTTCAGTTTACAACGAGAGGGCAAGGGAAGGCTTTCGATACTGGCTTATTGAGCCACCTAAACCCACTTCTTGTAAGTTCATGACAGATTTATTTTGTTTAAATTTATATTATCATCTCTCTCTCTCTCTCTCTCTCTCTCTCTCTCTCTCTCTCTCTCTCTCTCTCTCTCTCTCTCTCTCTCTCTCTCTCTCTCTCTCAGAGATGTCAGGTCAATGAGCATTGCCTACTTGATTTTTATACCATGAAATGAATACAGATTAAGGACAAGGATGTTAGCTATCGACCACCACGGCTAGACCGTGACTATAGAACTAGAGAAGCTAGATAGATAGTATGACGAACAGACAGAAAGAAACATAGATATATAATATTATAACATAACACACAATGATTACGTTCGTCTGCACAGATGTCTCTCACTTAAACGTTGGGTCCTCCCTTCTGTATGGTATCGAAATTGTTATATATATTTAATTTAATTGTTTGCTAGTTAGGTTTTTTTTTAATTTCATTGCCTGATATTATAATGTAACAGTGTATGTTGGACTTGACCTTGCTCAAAACTGAGTTAATTTCTGCTTGACCTGATAGACTTAAAAAAATTATTTAATATTTTTTCGTAAACAAAACTAATATAAGCTTCGTTATTCTCTACGTATAGGAAGTTAATATCAGGATTGTTATCCAAGTAAACAAGAAGGAGGAAATATGTTTATTTGGATCTAGTTTTTGGAATTTCCTAAGTGAATATTACAGGTTATTAGTTGTAAGTAACAAAGGCTCATTAGGTGATTCTGGAAGGTTATTTTCAGTTAGGTAATGAGATTTTGTTTTTAGAAAATGCTAATTGTGACCTATGTCAAGTAGATAACTATATGTTGTTACTGAGTATTTTCCACTCGTGCTTTAACATGTAGCACTTTCAAGTTGTATTATGTTTGTAACCAGTTTGGGCTGAGTTTTATTTTCTTCAAATTACTGAATTCAAGTGACTATTTTATCTGGTAATACAGAAGTGCTTTGATAAAATTCTTGGATAAAGACATTCACTGAAATGTATTGCATATTTAAACCTGGAATTATATCACTGCGATTCAACAAAAGATTGTTGATACATCAGCACCCTATAAATTATAACAGACACGCCATCACCTTCAGATTTAGATCTCTTCGGGATTTCTATTGATTTTTATTCAGGACTTTATATTATTAGGACTTGTGTCTGTACTGTAATTCTTGGATTATTATGGGATTTAATTTGCAATACCGTAAGTTCTTTTTTGTTCTCATTTTCACTTTGTATTCTAGGAAAATAAATTATTTGTTAAATCTTATAAAGCTAGCTGTCTTTCACTCTTTTCTGTTACTCATTTTAAGAGCGTATACTCGTAGCAATACTCCATTACAGTGTGCAGCTAATTATGAACATTAATTGTATTTTCAGTCGGTAGGTATGGCATAGGATCCTTCAAGACCGTCCTTGGAATAGGGAATGCTCCGAGAACGTAAGAGTTCGAACTAAAGCGAGAGACACCTAACATGTATATTCGATTCGAAAACCTATTTTTCAACCCAGAAATTACTGAAAGTATGATTTCTTTAATATCAGTTTAGACAATTTTAGGATCTCGAAAGGAACAGCAACAGACGTCCAGCAAAGGTGTTCATTTTTATGAACGGTAAATTATAGAAACCTTACATTTCTTATTTGTTATTGCCTTGTAAGTTGCCTTGTTAGTTTCCTTGTAAGTCGTTTGTATCGTAACTCTCTTAAGACATAATTATTTTTATAAACGTACTATGTGGAACAGCTGTAATATCGATAAAGGGAGCTAGTTAATGTACTGTAGTTTTTATGCATTAAAACGTTTTAAAAGAATCTTTTGCCAATAGAATGCATTATCTGAATAATATTATAACAATTTATAACATAGCACGATCCAGTAGGAAAGAAAAAAATTAATAGGAGATCTAATTCTGTGGTGTTTCTTTTCTTGACATGTCAAAGTTTTAATAAAAACAAATTATTGAGAAAAAAAAAAACATTTTCGATGCATTCAGTCTAAAGTTACACCATACACATGCATTCTTTTACTAAAAGTACCTCATAGTATATGTATTCTTTCTACTGTATGCATTAAATATCCATTGAACGTTTTCATCAAATAGTTGAATCGCATATTATACGATTGAATGTATAATCAGTTTTAACACTTTAAATGTTACAATGTCAAGAAGTAACCTAAATTATAGAGTATAATGAGTAATACAATACAAATGTCTACTACCCTTGAAACTTAATTTTTTAAAGCATGTTGTTTGATTTTTCGCTGATTTATTACTAATCCTTTTTCTTAGGATACTTATGTACGAATATATTACAGATCTTTTGAAAAGACATGAAGATTAAGGGGTAAACCTCACATTAATAAAAAAAATATATCCATTTTTTTCTCTAAAGCACGTAATTACTGACACCACTAATAAAAAGTACATTTTGACTTAAAGACATATTCTCCGCCTCTCTAACAGTAATTTTATCTTGTGATATTTCACATAATCTGTCCGGAGTCAAGGATAAACAACAAAGTGTGTTGTAATTGGATTTGTGCGGCAACTGGGGTATATACCCTAGAACATCTTATATTTGTTACATGTATTAAAAACTTTGTAAAGTTTGTTCCCAGGACTTGCATAACATTTAGTATGCTTTGCATATTTTATTCTGATGGGCTGTATTTGAGAAGACAAAATGTAAGACAAAACACGTATTTGCTCATTAATAACAACATATTGTATATTGTATCTTTGTATTGTTTTGAGTTGTAGTATTAAGTTCTATTTAATAATGTTACAAAGTTTATGTTACTAGGGTGACTTGTGTAATTTCTTCCTTCCTGGGCAAGGAAACTATTTATACCACATCAGTATTATTAATTTATTAATCAACTCCACATAAAAGGTACATATCTTTGGGCTATTTTGATTTCATTTCAATGTATTAGATTGGGATAACGACGCTGAATATATCAATATCAAATCAACTAAATTTCTTCTGTTAAAATAACAGACCTGTTCATGACGATATTTTTCTACTGGATGTAGAGTTTGTTTTTGTTTTGTTTTTCCATCTAAAGCTCTGTTGGAAAGTTACTTTATAGTATTTCTGAAAACATAATTATACGTCAATAATAAACAAACCTCACAATGTTTGAGCTATAAAATGTATGAAAAAGATATATTGGCTCTCCAAATGCAATTTTAAAAAAATGTACAGGTTTTATTGTTCGTTTGTTTCTCCATTGTCCCTCATTCCTTTTTAGGATTGTACTCTTATTTTGGTTGTTGATATTCAGACTTTTCATTCTTAATAGATACACTTATTATTTGTTACAGATACGTCAGGGAATAAGACGCACATTTTGTAACATTTGTTAAAGATTCCTATATAAATCAAAATACATCGGTGCCTTATGGGAAAACATCGAGTGTAAACAGATCTTTAAAAAAGCATGGCTGACGAAACCTGTTTGAGGCATGGAAACAAATAAGGCACAGACATATACCACAATTCTGCAAAATAGGGACAAAAGAATATAACAATATCGGCGTTTCATTTTGCGCATAACTTTTACTATTATGTCATAATCAGGTCCAACCCTGGGGCAAAGTGAACGAGGCCATCGTCTTGAGCCCCGCGCTTTCGTTAAATCAACTTCGCAATGCAATCTTTTGCTTGAGGCCCTGCATGCTGTTCATAACTGATATTCATCCAATCAGAAACCGATATTTGGCTCATTCAAAGAAGCGACTCGATTTTTGTTTTGTCCCTGAAGGTCTTTGACTTTGATTGGTTAGTTTAGTTCTAACATATTTTGTTGGCATCAAATATACTTGCAAATGGATGGAAACAATACAACTGTATGGCGAGTATAATTTAAATGACAAAATACGCTGGAATTACAACAGATGGCTTTACTGACATAGACTATGGTAAAAGGAAACTAAAAAGTGAGATTTGTGGACGTGGAAGTAGAGGATGATGGCTGTATTATTTGTATATTTGTATTCTTCCATGCATGCCATAATTAGAAACAGTTCATCGCGTCAATACGTACCCTATATTCTTTGGTAAGTATCACCAGACCTATGATAAGTACTATTTTAGCATTGAATCAAGTACTTGTACAGCTAATATTAATATGTACTTCTAAGATCATAATCATCTTCTTCGTCGTCGTCATCATCATCGTCCTCTTCGTGTTAGGTGCATGCTGGGTGAGAGGGTGTGACATTGTAATTAGGATAAACAAAACTATATGAGATTGGTGCATTGTGTAAGAGTTGTGGTTTCTGTCAGGCTTATAACAAAGTTGAGTTTCTCTGCTATATGTCAGATTAAATTAGACAATGTTTTGTATGAAGGGTTTTTTAGTTGTTAAAAATGTGGTAAACGTTCTTGAAAATATATCCCATATGACAGATAACTTTTACCGTCGCCTTGTTCCAGCATACTTATCTCTCTTAAATGATGTTTAAGAGAAACCTCCATTGCGTGCTGCAATGGAGGTTTCTGGAGTCACCATATTTGAACTTTCAAAAATGATGACACTTCGGAGAGTGAGTGTATTTATATCAGTATCCCTATAGGGATTTAAGGACCTAAAAGGAGAGCTTGTCCGAAAAAAAAATGGCATAGCAACCTCAATGGCTACACGAGTGGTACCGTGATAACCACATGACAAACTTCATAATTTGAGGTGTTTTTCAAAACCAGTTACTTTCACTTAGGCTTTATGCTATATGTACTGTATGCAAAATTTACGAAAGAATTTGACAGCACGCACAATAAATTACGCACATCCGAAATTGTAGCCTGGTTCCCAGGCTTCCCATGATGATCTGCACCTAATGCCAGGTACACACCGTTAAATGTCCGATACCAGTGGAAAATGCTATTTGACGGAAGTAATACAGACGTGTTTTGACAATAAAGAAATAAGATTAGATTGGTTATTTCCATATTTCCAAGTATTCGGTGTTTGTTTAAAGTGTCGCTATGCAGTACTTACATTTGCACCCATCATATGTGAGTTGTGGGTCTGAAAACGACAGGACAATGTACAGTGAGGGACATTTTAAGAGAGCGCCAAGTACTTGCAGGTGTGGCAACACAGCTAGGAATAATTGATTTAATGCTATAGCTTCATTGTAAGTTCATTTTAATGTTACTTCTGTCATCTTGAATTTCCCCACCGGTATAGGCCGTTCCATGCTGCGGTATATCTCCTCTCGTGAAAGGTCAGCACGAATCAACCAAAAATACACAACATACATAAAAACAGCATCAACTGGGGCGTGTATTCTACAGGTCTAGAAATAATATTGAGAAATTTGGTTTCTATAAAATAAGAATATACCATATTAAATAGGCTTGAAAATACAGCTGGACTTTTGAAACGATTACAGTGATCTCTGACTTAATAGTGGGTACAGTCACCTTTTTTTTCTTTTGAATGGACACATTCTTCATCTAATGTTTACATGAAATTCGACTGGAATATTACCAAGTATCGTCTTCATTAATATCGCAGGTTGAGTAATTACTTGTTAATTGGGTCCAAAATAGAACCATAATGTACTGTCAGATCTGACTCTTTGCTTTTCATTTTACCGATTAATCCTAACAAACTACGTAGACCAAAATCTCCTCTGGCTGTTAGATTCAAAAATATTCTTGCTCTAATTCATAGCCCAAAACCTTAACTATTAAATCATTAGATTACGCAAAAGAAAAAAAAATATCTTGAGGTAACAGAAAAAATTGTCCCGGGTGGAAAGAAATTGTCCCTACAGTCGGCTTGTTTAGAATGGCTCAATTTACTACACAGATGAGACTTTGTTTACAGTACTTGTGTCCTTAATATAAGTAAATATTTACATACTAGTCAGATTTTCCGGATGCTTTGCAGGGCCGGATTATACATAGGGCAAAGTGGGAAACGTGCCTAGGGCCCTTGAGGCTCAAGGGGCCCCATATATTATCGTCTGATTTCACGGTAGTGTTAACAATACTGTAACCGTATATATGGACAAGGCAGAATAGCTATGGGTCCCTATGTTGGCTGTGCCCAGGGCCCCCCAAGGCATTAATCCGGCCCTTTATTTTCGACATCGATAAAGCATAATGGACCATTTTCAAGTGATTGTTCCAGCGATCACAGCATGGTCCATTTGCTTTTATACTTCGTTCTCGTTGTCAAAAAGTCACAGCTAGGTTAAAAGCAAGCAATCAATGATGTTTAGTGTGTTTTAAAGTTTGTATTTTATGAATGTATATCACTGGAACAACCTAAGATACGTTATTATTTTTATTGCAATAATGCAACTGGCCCGTGGATAAACATACAATAAAT